>BSBK01008813.1:7500-204290 GCA_027943335.1 Chamaecyparis obtusa
TTTGGACATGAGAGTTGGCTTGTTTTTGCCCCGTGTATTTTTAGTATGATTGGGATCACTGTGAGTCAAGTGAGTGGGTGGATACATGGGTTCCACAGTATCTAACTCCTTTATCTTTAACACTCTCTATAAGAAATGGTGACATGGACACTTCAGTTGAGTATGACCATCTTTCAGATCTTCTAAAGCCAGGGGGTGTTTTTGCGTTGGTTGCACCATAGGGGAATGATGAGAGGTTAGATTATTGGTTAGCACATTATGTACAAGGTAAACAGAAGCTTGTATAACCGATGACAGATGGTGATGGGTTCACATATCCTACTAGTTTAGTTATTGTTGCGGAAACATGGCTGCGAACATACATGATTAGAAAGAATGGAATTCCCGCATTTGAAGACTATGAGAAGCACAAAACTATTCTCATGTATTCACACCTTGTTATAGCAACAAATGTCAAGTTGTCAAAGCATCAAGGAAGACAAAAGACAAAAGAACTTTGGACTATTAGTACCACTGATCATGAAGCACTATTGGAGACCCTGAAGCAAAGAGATGACCCTTCAAGAACACTTGACTAGGTAATAAGTTAACTTAGTGCATTGTTTTCTAAGTTCATTAAGCTTATTTTCAATACATTAATTTCACCTTTCTTAGATTGTATTTTGAGTCAATAAACTTGGTTTTGTATGTGGATTGTAACTTGTGTAGGAGCACCTACGAAGACACCTATGATCACCATGGATCCAATTAGAGATAGAAGGACAAAAGGATCCTTAATGGTTAATTGAGATCTTTTGAAGCCTATAATGGCAATTTGTAACAATCAATTTGATTTAAAATATAAATGTCCTAGAAGTCTTGATAAGGACTTATGACCAAAATCATGTATGGGTGGCCAATAGTTCCAACAAGGGATCTTACATGTCATTTACTTATGTCATTTGCATGGTTTTAATTCTTACATGTTTGATTGTTGTTTCTAATGCTTTAAGGATATTATTTTTTATCATTTCAAACAATCTATAGAAGTTAAACCTCAAACATAATAAGTAGAATATTAAAAATAATTGAATTTTAGTAGAGTGTTGACTGGCTTAATCATGATTAGTTTCATAGTTCAAATTTTAAACATACCACTAACAGTCATTGCGACGGAACTGGGTCAAGAAAAGAAGTGTGCATGCTTTCCCAGTTGGGTCTTCTCTCATTTTAGAATGAAAACCTAATTGTTTCCACTACAGAGAAGGACATGTTCCCAAGGACTACTTACTCAATCTGTAAAACATAACTACTTTCAGGATGCCTAGTGTACCATAATGCATTGTGTGTTTTATGGTCTGCAAGTGACGTGCTTTATGAGTTTGCACGGGAGAGTAAAAGGGTTAACTTTTTCGTTACTAAAAATGGTGTGGACTATAAGTTGGTGGTTCACTTTCATGACATTGTAAATGTGAGTGACAACCCCATTTCACCCACAAAGTCACTGGAATGCTCGAGACCGCGCTCAACCCAAGTGACCCCAAGGTGCACTAAGCACGATTGGGAAGTGATCTTCTGAGGCTCGTATCTTGGACCTCATGAGAGGTATCAACAAACCATTAGGGGATACAAGATCATGATTTTGAGGTCTATAATAACCTCTCTCAGTTTTGGGTGATTCAACTTCGTTCACATTTGGCAAGGCGATCTCAGTTGATGCCAAAACTTGCAGTGAGGGTTAGTTGAAAGTAGCTCAGCAGTGTATCTTTCAAATCGTCCATCCTGGGATCAAACCGTTTGCTCCATCAACTCTGGTTGGCTAGGTAAACGCTAGTGACAACCCCATTCTTCCCACAGAGTCACTGGAATGCTCGCGACCACGCTCGATCCAAGTGACCCCATGGTGCACTTAGCACGATTGGGCAGTGATCTTTTGAGGCTCGTATCTCAGACCTCGTGAGAGGTATTAACAAATTGTTAGAGGCTACAAGATCATGTTTCTGAGGTCTATAATAACCTCTCTCTATTTTAAGTGATTCGACTTCATTTGCATTTGGCAAGGCAATCTCAGTCAATGCCAAAACTTGTAGTGAGGGTCAGTTGAAAGTAGCTTAGCAGTGTATCTTTCAAACCGTCTGTCCTGGCATCGAAACATCTGCTCCATCAACTCCGGTTGGCCAGGTAAACACTACTGACAACCTCATTCCACCCATGGAGTCATTGGAACACTCGCGACCATGCTCGACCCAAGTGACCCCAAGGTGCACTAAGCACGATTGGGCAGCGATCTTTTGAGGCTCATATCTCAAACCTTGTGAGAGGTATCAACAAATCGTTAGGGGATACAAGATTGTGTTTTCAAGGTCTACAATAACCTCTCTCAATTTTGGGTGATTCAACTTCATTTGCATTTGTCAAGGCAATCTCAGTCGATGCCAAAACTTGTAGTGAGGGTTAGTTAAAAGTAGCTCAGCAGTGTATCTTTCAAACCGTCCATCCTAGGATTGAACTGTCTGCTCCATCGGCTCTAGTTGGCTGGGTAAATGCCATTGACAACCTCATTCCACCCATAGAGTCACTAGAACGCTCGTGACCATGCTCGACCCAAGTGACCCCAAGGTGCACTAAGCATGATTGGGCAGCAATCTTCCGAGGCTCGTATCGCGGACCTCATGAGAGGTATCGACAAATCATTAGGGGCTATGGGATAGTGTTTCCAATTTCTACAATAACCTCTCTCGGTTTTGGGGGATTCTACTTCATTTGCATTTGGCAAGGCGATCTCAGTCAATGCCAAAACTTGCAGTGAGGGTCAGTTGAAAGTAGCTTGGCAGTGTATCTTTCAAACCGTCCATCCTAGCATCAAACCGTCTGCTCCATCGGCTCCAGTTGGCCAGGTAAACACCACTGACAACCCCATTCCACCCACAAAGTCACTGGAACACTTGCGACCATGCTCGACCCAAGTGACCTAACAACACAAGTGCTACATTTCTCTATGGATTTAGTAAACCCCAATATGATGAGTTATATATACAGTGAGTATATACATAGTATTGAAACAATGTAGTACTAAGTGGCTTAAGTGAGTATGTATAATGGTATGAAACATAAGAACATAGGAAATCTATAGAAGTTAAACCTCAAACATAATAAGCTCCATGAATAGGGTATTCCAGAGTAAAGAAAAACAAATGTAACTTCAACAAGATATAATTTAAATCATAATGATAATCATAGTTAAGATATAAATTCACCATTCAATTCCATAAACATGAATAATAAATGTGTATACAAAAGATGACGCAAATATAACATAAAAATGAACATGTTCTATATATAAAAAGTATCAAATGTATCAAAAGTATCTCCATATACAAATATGGCACATGCCATTTCAAAATGTGTCAAGTGGCATCTCTAAATGACCACAAAACTAAAACTACATCCTATGTCGTAGGGGGATCATCAAAATGTAGCCTATTTGAAGAAGTGTTTGGCTCTGATTGATCCTGCATCAAAAATGAGTTCAAACCCAAGTTAGATTGCTTACTTTATATGATTTGTACATATATATTGTATACCAAAAATAGCATCTTCATAGAATTAGTATTGACAATAATTGAAATAGAAACTAAATAAACCATAATTAAGCAACTATTTAGCAAATTAATGATCAATTGAGCATCCTATGGCTCTCTATCTAAGGATGTTAATGGAAAATCTCAACAAGCTACCATTAATGACAGTCCTAAAATGAGAATTGATAAGATAAACAAGATAAAGCTAACAATTAGATCAAAGTAAATGCTAATTATGCTCTTAAATGTCTTTCTAGCTATTAAATGCAAGAGGTTTGATGCAATTCTAAGATGTGTGGTTATGAATTATGATGAATTTAGGCCTTCCTTTTATAGATTTTCCCAATGGTAGGGAGTGTAGTGTAGTTGATCATGATTAAGCCTTGGTTGAGTCCTTGGCTCCACCCTTTGAAGACAATGCAAAGTTTGTGTCCTCAAAGCTTGGGACAAGTAGACAAGATCAATGGACTAGATTCTCTTTCACTTTGAGTGATTGAGATTCAATTTGGCTTAATCCATGTGAATTTCTTTCCTTAAATCTCATTGGTTGATTGAATTTCCTCTCCTTTTGGGTTGTTGAGAGTAATTAAGATTTATTAATTGATTTAATTGATTGATTTTAGCCATGTACCTCTTGAATGGGTTGAATTTGATTTAATCCAAGACTATACAATTAATTGATTTAATTGTACTTTGATTTGATTGCATTTGATTAAAACACTCTCAATTTTGATTTATCTCAAATTAAGACTTGATTTTAATTTTGATTGGCTAATTATGCATTGTGATTCAATTACTTCAAGTTTGTCCTTGATTTTGCTTTGATTTGACTTGATTTATCATTGAATTGTCTTTTTCCATTTTTAGGTGATTACAAATGCCCCTCTTTGAGTTGACGTGTGAAGCATGTCGATTCAAAGAATACTTTGATCTTGTTGATGATAGGTCCTTGATTCATTGATGGTCGATCTTTGATGTTTGTTTGATGTCTTTCGATGTTTGATCCTTGAAATATGATATGAGATTGATGTAGATTTGATTGATATGAAACTCTCAATTGATATGGTTCTGATGATCATTCTAATATGTTGTTTGATTCTGATGGTCATTCTGATGATGGATCCTTGATATGATGATTGATTTTGATGAAACATTTTGATGCAATACCTGATTTGATGATTGATCTTGATGCGATGCCCCATTCGATTGATTACGAAAAATTTCTTGATAAAAGCTTTCACTTTGATTTGATGATCAGTCTCTCAATTCTTGATGATGTTGCTAATGTTTGATATTTCCAATGGTATGCCCCCTTGGAAATGGAATAAAATTTGATCGTTGTTTGATAATCTCGATGATTTAAGTCATTTTGATGTTGGTTTATTTGAATGTTTAGTAAATTTTATTTTATTTCCGATATCGATGTTTGGTACATTTGATTTCAAATGCCCCTGCATTAACTGATTTGATGATAAAGTCAATTTATTAGGTTAATTTTAGTGAAAAATTCATCACTTAGGTCAAAATTAACTCTTTTAGGTCAAATAGGCTATATAAAGGGGTCAAAATCCCTTTTTACTATTCATTTTTACCTCCACTTTTGACTTTTACCCTCTCTGACTCTTTTGCCTTTTCACGATGTCTGTCCCTCTTAGCAAGCATCGATTCGAGAAATGCCACCAGTATCAGCGTCTGCCTGGCTCAGGACCTCTGGTGAGTCTGTATACCTCTTTATTTTTTCCGTTTATGCATTTATTTCAAGTTTTTCCAAATTTTTCCTTGTTAATAGCCCTTTTTTTCTCTTTTTTTCTTGAATGGGCGCTTTTGCCTATTTTAAGGGTGCTTTCACCTTTGAAAGTGTGCTTCTACACTTTTAATGTGCACTTCCATGAATCAGATGAGTGCTTTTGCTCACCAATTTCAAGCCCTTCTCTTCTTTTACCATGTTAATGTGCACCTTTGATCATTTTCACACTTTTACAACTTTTAGGAGTGCTTCCGCTATCTTTTTGGGTGCTTTTGATTTGTTTGCCGCTTTTAAAACATTAATAAGCACTTTTACCTCTTTAAGCAGCACTTTTGATTTTATTCTCTTTTGCACCATGAAATAGCGCTTTCACTTTGCAAAAATTTTGATTTTTGATTAAGTCCAAATTGCATTTCTTTCGACGTCGTTGATCAATTGATAGGTTAAGTTCCCAATCTTGATATTTTATAACAAGTTGTGATATATCAATTAGGAATTAGTTATAGTTAGGATATCATTCATCAATCTAGATTTAGATGATGGGTGATGATAAAAGTTATGTTCTATTTGAGTAGAAACATGAAATTTGATTATGGTTGGATAGATTTATAAATTTTTGATTGACTTAGGATAATCCCATAATTTCTGATGTGTTTGAACTTGCTTTTTGTAGGAGGATCTTGGGTCTTTACATATCTATGGTTCATATCCTTTGTCGTGGGATATGATACCTGATTTGAGTGATGTTGACCATCATCACATTGCTCGGTGTGGATTGTCCTTTCTTCTCTATCTTCCTCGATTTCATGTGAATTGAGGTCTTATTACTACTATGGCTTAGCGTTGGCACTCAGACCATAACACCTTTCATCTTCCCATGGGGGAAATGACCATCACGCCTGAGGATGTCTATCACATTCTACAGTTGCCTACCCAAGGGGAGCTTGTTTACTATGATACTGTCTATGATGGCTCAACATGTCGATGAGTCTTCGATGATGCTTCCATTGGTGATCGACATATCTAGTGGGCTTAGTTCATTTCATTCCATGTGTTACCAGCTGTTATGGGTACTCTGATAAGTGGTTTCTTACTTCCTGATAGGCATGGACATGGGTTTGTTGTTGGGTGGGGTTCCATCTTGGAGGATTTAATGGTAGAGCCTCATCGGTTTGACTAGGGTTCCTGTGTATTGGCCCAGTTATATCATGAGTTACACACTATTGTATATAGACATTCTACTACTTTGACTATTAGAGACATTTTATTACAGCTTTGGACTTGGGAGCATATCCCAGTGTCACATCATGTGACAGCACAAGATCATCAGCCAGGTTGGCCTTTTTCATGGATGTACAGTGGTATTATTATCCAGACCAATATGGGTAAGCTAGATTACTGGCAACGTCGGATTGATGACCTAGATACCGTAGTTTGGAGACCTTATCTTGGATGTGAGGCTTGGCCAGAGGATGATGGTGAGCTTCCTTACATGTTCCATCCTCATTAGATGATTAGTCGTTCCACATTTATTATCGAGAGATTCTGCTTTCCCTACATTTTCTGTCAGTATGGGCATGTTCAGGATATGCCATAGGGCATAGCTATGTATGCTTGTGTGTAGGCTGAGAGGTCATTGTGGGCCCCTTGTGTTGATTTTGGTATAGTTATCTGAGAGATACAAGAGATTGGGTATCATCCTTGGGCTCCTAGGTCACATATCATGGATGTCGGTATTACTAATGAGTATGGTGCCTGGTTACATTAGTATCCTTTTCCCAGGTTTACATATCCTACCAAGAGGATTCCCACCATTAAGGAGTTATCAAATGGGGATGACGGTGGTGGTGATAGTGGTGGTGGAGATGGTGGTGATGATGATGATGGAGATGATGACAGAGGTGGTGGTCATGGTAGGATCAGGGGTCAGCATGGATGATGGGGTCATCGCGGAGCTAGAGCAGGTAGAGTACAAATGCCAGTGATAATTGCTACTTTGATTCCTCCTAGGGGTGATGATTAGGGGAGAGATCGATGGGTTGACCAAGTTTTACATTAGGTGGCCAGAGATCCAGTGGATAGGCCTAGGGCTAGGTGCCAGAGGGAGATGGATGTAGGTGTCGCACAGGTACTACTTGATCAGGTATAGGGTCCTCCTGCTCAGTAGGTTATTCCTTTGATTGTTCCTATGGTTTTGGCAGCTTCTTCTACTTCTGTTTCTATTTTAGCTTCCATGCCTTCATCATCTTCACGTCCTTCATCTTCTCAGTTTGTTCCATCTTTGGGTGATCCTTCTTCTTTGACAATGCCATCTTCTTTTGTTCCTCCTCCACAGTCTTTTGCAGTATAGAGTCATGGACTAGCCTCAGCATCAGATGTTGCATCTTTGCAAACCCATATATCATCCATTCAACAACAGGTTTCACAGATGAGCTCGATGATGTAGAGTTTCATGGCTGCTATGAGTCAGCATGGGTTACAGGCTAGTTGTAGTCGACCTCTTAATAGTGCTCTTGGTCATGATGGTACTGATGGTCCTGGTGACACTATCAGTTGATTTCTTATGAGATATTTCTATTATTTCTCTTGTACTTTGATGATATATGATCTCCTTTCCATTGCTATGATTGAGACATTGGACCTTTGTTGTATCATTTTTTTTCGATTGATTTTATTTATGTTGATACTTTGATAGCTGATGGACATTAATCTTTGGATATTTCTTTTATGATCATGTTATAGACTTTGATATCTTGTTCCTTTATGATGATGGTATGATGGTCTCTGATATTTCTTTGATAGATTTGACTATATATGATGTCTTTGTGTGTTGGATCTCTTTTTCTGATGTTTTATATGATATGCAGCTCTATACAATTCTATATGCTTTGTTTTATGCTTTTCAGAATGCAATTTTCAATGTATGCATATGTCCTAATGATGGTTAAATGTTTTATCTTATGTACGACATAGAATAGATAAATGCAATGTATAATGGTATTACTTTAGGATATTGATGTATGCAATGGATATTAGATGGATAATGAATCTAATGAATGCATTTCTTTGGATATGTAAATGTAATGTATCTATGCAATGATTATGAGCTTTTAATGATGTATGTAATATGCATGGATGGTTCTATCATGTATGATATGTATTTAATGTTGAATGACATTAATGGATGTAATGATTTCTAACTAATGCAATGCACTTAATGTATGATCTTTAAGAATGCACTTTAAATGAGATGAATGCAATGTAATGATAATGCCTTAATGCACCTAATAATTCAAATGTTATACACATCTAAATATATGCAAAGTTTAATGGAGATGACTTAATGCAACTTAAAATGACCTTAATGCAATGGAAGTGAACTAACGAAATGTACTTTGTTTTTTTTTTTAATTTTTATTTCCAACACACTCGATCCTATATAGTTGTTTTTGATGATCTTTTGATTTTTTATTTGAGTACACCCCCTTTTTATTTTCCTCTTGCAAATTAAGCTAAGAAAGGCAAAACAATGTGTACAATGCACTTAATTTAAGATGAATGCAGCTAACTGTCATTATTCAAAATTTGGAGCTTATAATCATCATTGAGCATTTTTTGGATCCCATTTTAGTACAACCATCACTAGTTCAACTATGATGATATGAATACTTTTTGCACCTCTTTATTTTATTTCCCATATCTCTTCGGTACAACTATCACTGATTGAAACCAATCATGAGAGTTCGAATACCGATTTTTTCGGATTCTATGTTGCAAGTGGATGTTGGTATTGTGATATTGAAGATCAAAATAGCCAAGGTATCCTTTTGCGTAAACAAGCTGAAATCTTAGTTTTATCCTATGTATAAGTCCTCAATGATTCTTTGATGATCACGTCCTTAGAAAAATAATACATGATTTAAAACTTTGATTTTAAGACAGTCATTCAGAAATCAAGAAAAATATCATCCTTTCATCATAGCTTGTCTAGTCTAAAACTTTCATCGATTCGCTAGAAAGACATGATTTCATCAATTGAGTCAACACTTAGAAAATTTTCTTGCAATGTTTTTCAAATCCATATGTCAAGTGTAGTTCCATCTATTTCATACTTTTAATCTTGATAAAGATAAGGTCATGTGAGATCTTGGATCAAATTTTGCATTTTGGCTCAAATTGGAATATAATGTAGATTTGATTAAGTGTTCCTCTTTCAAAATTGATGAATTGATTCATTGATTGAATAAAGCTTGTTTTGATGAATCCTTTCTCCTTTTGAGTAGATTTCCCCCAGTGTGAGATAATTTCATTTGTGGGACTTAGGACAATTTGTAGATTATGTGACCAAAATCTTGAGGTACTCACAAATGCAACTATGGGGTTTTATTATGCAATATATACAAATGCTGGCAAATGCAATATTTACAAGGTGACCTTCTAGGTATGCGACTAACTTGGACTTTCAATGGTGCTTGTTTACCAGGTTTTCACTGATTAAATAGATCTTGATCTTTTTTCTATTTTTCAAAGCTTTTCTCTTTTTTTGCTACCAAGGCGCCTATTTCCTAGGTTTTCACCAAGACAACATCTTTTTGAGGATCATATATGAATGTTTTTACTTTCTTCATGCTCAATTTTCCATTGTTTTTTTATCTTTTCTACTTTTCAATTTGTTTGCTCTTTTCTATTTTTCAAATGTTTTTGGTATTTTCAAGATCTCTTTTGACTATGTACAATAAATATGATGCTCTTCCATCTGATACTCTTTATACTCTTTCCTCTACCTTGTTTATAGAACCTCTTTAGATTTATTCTATTAATAGGTTCTTGTAGCTCTTCACCATCACAATATGCTAGTTTATAGGTGCCGGTCCCAAAATTTTCAACAATGATAAATGGTCCTAACCAGTTTGCTTCCCATTTTCCTTTCTTTTCTCTTTCTGCTTGATTCTTGGGATTTTCTCACAAAACTAGGTCATCTATTTGAAATGTTCTTAACTTGATGTGCTTATTGTAAGTCCTTGACATTCTATTTTGGTACACTTTCAAATGATCAAATGCTTGCTTCTGTTTCTCATCTAAGAGTTCTAGTTCTTGTAATCTAGCAACCCTATAGTTTTCCTCACTTATCAAGCCATGAAGAGATACCTTCAAAGATGTGAGTTCTACCTCTAAAGGCAAAACTGCTTCTACTCCAAAGACTAAGGAAAAAGGCATAGCTCCCATTGGCGTTCTTATGCTTGTTTTGTAAGCCCATAAGGTCGGGTTTATTTTGATGTGCCAATCTCTACCTGAATTGTCCACTATTCTTTTCAAAATTTTCAAGATGTTTTTATTTGTTGCCTCGGCTTATCCATTACCTTGGGGGTAATAGATTGAAGAAGAATGATGAATCATGTGAAACTTGGTGCATAATTCCTTTAGATCTTTGTTTTTGAAATGCTTTGCATTATCTGTTATGATAGCATGAGGTATGCCATATCTACAAATAATATGATTAAGGATAAAAAAAGATATCTACTTTCCTATTGCAGTTGATAAGGGTATAGCTTCCACCCACTTGGTATAGTACTTAGTTGCCGTGATGATTAATTTATGACCATTTGAGGATGGTGGATAAATCATGCCTATTAGGTCTAGACCCCATTAATAGAATGACCAAGGTTTTGTCATTGGATGAAGCTCTTGTGTGTGTACATGTATCAAATTTCCATGGATTTGACACTTTCTACAAGTTTTTGCAAAGTTACAAGCATCTTTCTCCATTGTAGGCCAAAAATATCCTATCCTAAGAAGTTTCTTAGCTAGGGTCAATCTGTTTGAGTGTGATCCACAAATTCCTTCGTGGATTTCTCACAAGGCTATGTTTGATTCCTCTTCTTCTAAACATCTAAGGAGCATTTTGTCTAAACTTTTGCAATACAATGTTTCAGAAATTATGGTGTATCGGGCGGCTTGGCGAATGAAGCTTTTCTTTTGATTCCTGGTTTGGTCTATGGGAAGGATTTGATCTTTCAAGTAAGCATAAATAGGTCCATACCAAGGTGATTCATTTGTAGTTAACAAGAAAATGGTATAAGGGTGGGTAGGGTCAAATGCAAGTTGATCCACTTCTTCTACTAGGAATTCATATCTGGTACTCTAATCAGGCATCTGCAGAAGTGAAGCCAAAGTTTCCATTGCATCCGCTACTTTGTTCTTTTCTCTTGGCACTTGCTCAAATGTAATAAGTATTAAATACTTTTTAAGACTTTCCACCATGTTCTTGTAAGGTATCAATTTTTCATCTTTCGTCTGATATTCTTCATTGACTTTGTTAATGACTAATTGTGAATCTCCATAAACCTTTAATTTTGTTACTTTCCACTCTAATGCCAACTTGATTCCAATAACCAAGGCTTCATATTCTACTATGTTATTTGTGCATGGAAATAAAAATTTGTAGGACTTAGGGATAGTAGAGCCTTGAGGAGTAATGAGAAGTATGTCGGCTCTTGATCCATGGTGAGTATAGGAACCATCAAAATATAGTTGCCATGTCTTTGCCTCAACATTCACAATCTCTAAATCTGAGAATTCCACTTGGATGAGGTGATCATCTTGAAGTGGTGCTTCTGCTAATTGGTCTGCAATGACTTGCCCTTTGATTGATTTTTTATCAACATATTCTATGTCAAATTCATTTAGCACCATAACCCACTTTGCTAGCCTTCCATTCAATGCTATTTTACTAAGTAGATACTTCAAAGGGTCAATTTTGGCAATGAGCCTTATCTTGTGGGCTAGCATATAATGGCGTAATTTTTGGGAAGCAAAAACCATAGCCAAGCATGCCCTTTCCATGAATGTATAATTCAGCTTGTATTTGACCAAGGTTCTACTTATGTAGTAAATTGCCTTTTCTTTTCCTGTTTCATCTTCTTGTGCTAAAATTACCCCCAATGAATTCTCCGTTGCTAAAATGTATAGGATCAAGGGCTTGCCTCTGATAGGTGGCATCAATTTTGGTGGGTTCATGAGATATTTCTTCAATAGATTAAAGGCTTCTTCACATTTTTCATCCCATTTGAAAATTGTATCTTTATGCAAAAGTTGGGTGAAATTATGACATTTTTCCACTAATTGGGAGATAAATCTCCTAATGGATTGGATCCTTCCTTGTAAAGATCTCATCTAACTAATGTTTTTAGGTGCTTCCATTTCCATTATAGCCTTTAATTTAGTGGGATCCACTTTTATTCCCTTTGCAGATACAATATAGCCTAGTAGTTTGTCGGATTGGACTCCAAATGCACATTTCTTTGGACTAAGTCTCACTTTGAATTCTTCTAGCCTTTCAAAAAAAATTGCCAAAATTGGTAGGTGCTCTTTTCTTGAGTGAGATTTGGCTAATATGTCATCCACGTAGTACTCCATGAACTTATGCATCATATCATGGAATATTGTGGTCATTGCCCGTTGATAGGTTGCTCCGGCATTCTTCAAGCCAAAAGGCTTGACATTCCAGCAAAAGGTACCCCATGCACATGTAAAAGCAGTCTTATCTTGGTCTTCTAGTGCTATCTTTATCTGATTATATCTGCTAAATCCATCCATGAGTGAAAACATAGAGTGTCCTATTGTTAGGTCCATAATGGCATCAATACTTGGAAGTGGGAAATCGTCCTTAGGACATGCCAAGTTTAAGTCTCTAAAATCTGTGCAAATTCTGATAGATTTGTCTACTTTTGATACTGGCACTATATTTGAGATCCATTGTGCATAATCAATGGCCCTTATAAATCCCACTTTCAATAATTTCTCTAACTCCACTTTGACAAGTAGTGCTATACGAGGATGCATCTTCCTTAGCTTTTGCTTAACAGGTTTGGCTCCTTCCTTGATATTTAGATGATGCATTATTAGATTTGGGTCTAAACCCAGCATATCGTCATAAAAACATGCGAAGTTGACTTGTTTTTCCTCAAAGAACTTAATGAATTATGTTATTTCTTCGCTAGATAGTGATGCTGCTAGGTGGATGATCTTTGGCTCTATTTCTGATCCAATATTTATCTTTTCTATTGGCTCAATTAAGATTGGAAATCTTTCCTCATAATATTTTGGTAGAGCATCCAAACTCCCTTCCTCAGGCACCTCAGTTGGGTTTTCACCTTTGGAAACATCCTTTGTTTCTTTATTTTTTTCTTGATCTAATGTTGCCACAACGTGGTTTTCAACACTTGATTCTTTTCTTTTTCTATTTTTTTCATTTTTTTCGGATTGAAAGTTTGGATGCTCCCTTTGATCAATTCTTCTTAATATTCTCTTATAGAAGAAGGTTCAACCGCGTTGAGGTATTGGGACACCATTTTGTCATTCAAGAAGGTTGGAAGGGTAGTTGGTTCAATGGAATTCCATTCGATTAATTATGGGTGTATGAGGATTAATGGGTCAATACTTAGGTTTGTTTCAATTGGATTTAAGGTGTATATCTCATTATTGGATAGTTCATACATTGTATCTTGAAAGTCTCTGACACGGGCTTCCTCTAAATGTTCTAAAGAAGAAGGATCAAAGTCCTCCTCACTAGACTCCTCTAGGGTTTCTGTTGGATAAAACTCATGCAGATTAAACCTAACGTTCGATTCTTCCATAGTAGGTCTCCATGAAGGAATGTATGGTTCACCTACCCATTGATTTATCTCTATTTCTATGCTTGGTACATCATTTAGGATCACTTGACTAGAACTAGATGCTTGATTTGAACTTGATTCTGCTATTAGTCTTTTATCTTTGGTAGAAGCATAGGTATGAATAACATCAATACCCTTATCATGGCATGACTCATCTGATAGGGTCTCCCATTCCCACTCATTAGAATCCTCATCACTATGAGATTCTAATTGTAATATTTGGCTATGCAGTTTGGGATAATGTTTTTGAGTGTATCCTTCTTCAAGATACCCTAATCCTATTTTCTCCTTGGTATCTCACCATGTACTTTCTATTGGTTCAACAAGTCCTTCATTTCTTGTGCCTAAAGGTCCTTGACCTTTGCACCCCATCTTTTGCATGATTAAGAAACCTTTCCCATATTGATGTGTGGGAATGGTTACATTTTGAATATGTTTAACATGTGCACTTGATTCTTCATCTTTATATAACCAATTTAGGATCTCATTGTCTTCTTCATCCATGGTAGATGATGTACTTTCCCTCACAAAGTTATCATTATATCTATGGGGTAGATTTGAGGGTCTTTCAAAGGATTTGGGTGATAAAGGTAAGTCCATCATAGATAAGGAGTACTCACCTATGCCTTTTTGCTTGATCTTGCATTGCTTGTCAAAATTCTTCATCATTTGGTCCATTTTTTGATAATGGGCCTCTTTAGTGTACACTTGGATAGCTTTGGTATGGTCTTCTTTTGGTTCTTCAATAATGTTATCCTCATTAACCTTCTCTTTTCCTTTAGTTGATGTAGCTAGGTTAATGAGTTTTGGTGTATCTTTAATAAAAACCGCTTCTTCCATCTTTTCTTTTCCTTTCAACAAAGGGATGTCCTTAGAACTTTGACCTTGCTCCATTTGATTAGGTACAAACCCTTCTGCATTATGTGGGACTAAGGAGTCATTGATAGGCTTGACATTATTACAATATTGGAATTGGTTTAGATCCCCACTTACCATTATCTCTTGTCCTAGATAAGGGAACTTTAGGCATTGATGATAATTAGATAGCACGACTTGCATCTTGTGAATCCATGACCTTCCTAGTAAGATATTGTAAGTCAATTTTAGGTCCAACACTTGGCATATGGTCTCTTTTTGCACAGGGCCAACTCTTATGGGTAACACTATGACTCCTTTTGAAGCTCTTTCTTCATCATCGTAGGCTTTTATGGTTATCTTTTTCTTAGGGTCAATAGCCTCCTCAGAAAATCCTAGGGCTTTTACTAGGCTAAGGGTACAAATGTTTAGGTCGACTCCTCCATCTATAAGGACTCTTTTCACCCTATGCTTGTGAATCAAGACTTCTATGTGTAAGGGTAGATTTTGAGGATGATTTACAGACATGTCATCCTATTCAGAAAATGATAGGCAATGGGGTGCAATGAGATGCCCACCATATTTTGGAATTTGTCTACCTCCAAGTCTAGAGGCACATTAGTTTCCAATAAAGCTTTCTCCAAAATGTCTTTATGGATTGGTGATAATTTGAGTAACTCCAAGATAGAGATTTGAGCGGGAGTTCTTTGTAATTGATTAACCAAGTTGTATTGTTTTGATGATGAGGTTGAAGCTTGATTTGATATCACCACTTTAGGAGCATTGGTAGGTAGAATAATTTTTTATGCTTTCCCCCTAGTGACAACATTTGATGATGCTTCTCTTGAATTTTTCTTTACTGTGACAACATTTATAGTATTATCCTCTTCTCTTAAAGTATTGATCATGTTATCATAAGTATGAGCAAAGTTCACTTTCTCATTGCCTTTTTTTATATTTTGATTAGCCTTACATGACTCACCCTTTTCATGATTCAAAAAGGGATTCTTGAAAGCTGTGTGGTCCTCATTGTTTTGAAGTCCTTCAATTTTGATGGTTCCATTATCTATTAAGTCTTGTACCAAGTGTTTCAATCTCATGCATTCATTGGTCGGATGGCCTCTATTTCAATGATATTCACAATGATGAGAATCATTCCACCAATAAGGTTTATCTTGAGGTTCATAATCTTTCATATCGAGTAATGTGATGACTTTGTTGGCAACCAAGGTCCTTAATGCGTTCTCCAAAGGTTCACCTAAATAGGTGAATTTTCTTTTGTTATAATTGGAGAAAAAAGTCTTGGACTTATTCTCATTAGGATTATTGGCATTATTGTCAGAATTGTTGGAATTGTTATCGACATTATTGGAATTAAATGGAGATTTATTTGATTGATTAACATTTTTTGAAGAATTAGCTCCATATGACAAGGTAAAAGGGGTTGCCTTCAAGTTGTGGGCCTCCACAACTCCATCATTCACAAGGTTTTTGTTGTTATTCTTTATCCATGATTTAGATTTATCATTGTAATTATTGGACCCTTGATTATTGAAATATTTAGGTACATAATTATTGTTGTTGTTGTTATTGAATTTGTTATCTTTAAATAATTTTATTTCACCTCTCTTGACCAATACCTCCTTAATCTTGATCCCATTTTCGATGAGTTTTTCAAATTTTGAGGGACATTGGAGTTGTAATCTATAATTCATTTTTGTGGCCAAATTATTGGTGAAGATCTCCATCTTTTCTTTCTTGGGGATACTTCATGGATACCTTGCGGAAACGGTCCTCCACCTTTGTAGGAATCCTAAGGACTCTCCATCTTTCTGTTTGGTATCACACAACTTGAGCATTGTAATTTCATGCTCAATGTTATAAGAATAATGGGTTACGAACTTGGAGGCTAACTCCTCAAATGTCTTTATTCCCGGGGGTAGTTTTGAGAACCACTCCATGGCGGAACCTCCTAAACTCCTAGGAAAGAGTCTTATTAGGTATGTGTCATTATGCATGAACTCAATGCTTAGGGCACAAAACTCTCTTAAATGATCTTGTGGGTTTTTTTTACCCATGTACTTATCATATTTAGGAAAAATGGTATTGAAAGGAAAGGATACCATAACTAAGCTTTTGTCGAAAGGGAAAGGACACAAAGCTTCAATGGAAAAGGCTTTAGGTTCAGCTACCTTTTTCATGGTATCAATTTGTTCTTGGAAGGCCTTTATTTGCCTAGTCATAACATTCATAGGGTCATCTTGCTGTTGGTCTTTCTTGAGTTGGTCAATATCAAAATTGTAGGGAAGCTTTACTCCCGCTTGAGCTAGGTTTAGGAAGAAATTCTCCCTATCCTTATCTATTAATTTCTCCATGACCTCTAGGAATTCCTGATCTTGGGATGCTCTCTCAACCTTTTCTTCAAGTGTTTCTTTGGGATTATGATTGGCATTGTTGATGTTTTGATTATTCCCTCCTGGTTGGTAATTATGATAAGCTAAATTCCTATCCATTTCTCCAAGTCTTTGGTCAAACAAGTTTGGAAAAATTTCTTCTTGATTGAGGCCTTTGAAAGACTTTGGTATTCTTGTCCTTTATTTGCAATAAGGGTGCTATCTCCTTGTAAAGATACTCTATATGTGTGGGACCGCGTGGAAACTGACATCCAACAAGGGTTTGATTTGGAATGATCTTTGGTTCGAGAATTGTTGATTTTAAATTGAAGAGATTAAAAATGTAAGATGAATTTTCAATGGATATCTCTCTCACTTGTTTATGTATTTAAAACACAACAATCACACATTCACTTGTCTCTTTTTACCCTCTTAACACATAATGTTTGATTTGAAGAATGTTGTCATGGGTTTTGCACAAATAGACACTTCAAGCACCTACCTAGCACAAGATTTGGTTCGTAAACATGGCTCTAAAAGGCGGTCTTGCTATTTTATCAAGGATTTAATGTAGATTTTGTTCAAATAGATCTTAAACTTTCATCCCCCAAGTATGTTAAGGGGCTTCCCACACGCACAAAAGTATGATTTGGCACAATTTGTGAGGACTACTAGAGGAAGTTCAAAAAATTTAAAATCCGTTTATCACACACCCCATTAAGGATGTATGTGTTTCATTTTATAGTGGGTTGGATTCCTGTAGCAAAAATGAGCATATCGCACTTTGGGCTGTCCCTCTCACTGGCCTCGTTAAGGCAAACTCGAGAGGTGAGCCCACTAATGTTCTAGCATGTTCATGTAAAGCAAGGAAATGGAGTTAAGGTCAAACTTTTGGGAATTTGGTTCACCAAAAGGTGAAGAGCATATCCCTAACTTTTCCTTTAGTTCCCAAACACAATAAACAATGTTGTTCAATTTCTTTCACCCACTAACTATAGGGATTTGAGTATTTCTACTCTCTTCCACAAACAAGAGGTTTTGATTTTATGTGCTTGATTCCTCAACCTTTCTTATTAATCAAAAAGTTCAACACCTTTGGCATTTTGATTCACTAGAAGAAGTGAAGAGCATAGGCCTAAATGTTAAACTTTCCAAACAAAGAGAGGCTATTTTGTAATTACTAGATTTTGAAATGCTCCAATGCCACAATTTAAGGGAAAATATTGACTAGTTTGAGGCTTACCTTTCCTTGTAGCTAACAAAAGTTAGGGGCATTTTGAGTGATTTTTATCATTTTTAACATTACCTTGGCAATAGCTTTCCTTTCCCAGTGTGCTTTTCCACCAGCAAGTTAGTCAACACAAACAATCATAATGAGGGGAAACCAAATCAAATTTGAAGAAGCAAAGTTTATGTATTGAATCTTAGAAACCTTATTTGCAAATTTTAAGGAAAACTTGAACTAAGGAGTAAAAATCCAATTAAGTGATATGAATTTGGTTTTATAAGCTTCTACAATTTTAATATAATTATGATATACCTGGTTTTCCTCTTCTTGTGATTCCTCAAGAGCCACTTTGATATGAGCAAAGTTTTCCCTCTTGATCTTCCTAGCCAAAGCCTTGCCTTCGTGATTAAACTTGCTCTCTGGTTTTCTCACCTTTTTGTGATCGGACATCCTGCAGAATACAGTAAATCATTTTACCATAGTTAGATTAATTAGATTAACAAATTTTGTAAAAGCGCTCCTGAAATAGTTAAAAGCGCTATTTTATTTCTTGAAAGCGCTCCTTTATTACTTAAAAGCATTGTCTAACAGATTAAAAGCACTGCTTAAATTATGTCAGAAAATTCAAAAGTGCACAAATATCTAGCCGAAACGCTACTAAATTGATTAAAGGCGGTAAAATAACAGTAAAAGCGCTCAGTAAAATATCAAAAGTGCCTAGTAGTCAGGAAAAATGTGCTCAGTAAAATAGAAAAAGTGTTGAAAGAATGATAGACATATGACAAAAAGATCAAAAGTGCCACTGATCGGGGCAAAGGTGCCCAAATTTGTCGCAGAAGCGCTGGACCAGTGTTTAAAAGTGTCATTTTATCATGCAAAAGCGCTGCTTCACCTGTCAAAAGCACTATTTCCTAAAAAAGCTGAGAGTTAAAGACATGCAAATTTGACAAAAATGATATAAATCTGATTGTTTAGTAAAGTGAAGCATTCTGCCCCACGGTGGGCACCATTTTGTATACCAGAAATAGTATCTTCATAGAATTAGTATTGACAATAATTGAAATAGAAACTAAATAAACCATAATTAAGCAATTATTTAGCAAATTAATGATCAATTGAGCATCCTATGGCTCTCTATCCAAGGATGTTAATGAAAACTCTTAGTAAGCTACCATTAATGACAGTCCTAGAATGAGAATTGATAAGATAAACAAGATAAAGCTAACAATTAGATCAAAGTAAATGCTAATTATGCTCTTAAATGCCTTTTTAGCTATAAAATGCAAGAGGTTTGATGTAATTCTAAGATGTGTGGTTATGAATTATGATGAATTTAGGCCTTCCTTTTATAGATTTTCCCAATGGTAGGGGGTGTAGTGTAGTTGATCATGATTAAGCCTTGGTTGAGTCCTTGGTTCTATCCTTTGAAGACAATGTAAAGTTTGTGTCCTCAAAGCTTGGGACAAGTAGACAAGATCAATGGACCATATTCTTTTTCACTTTGAGTGATTGAGATTCAATTTGGCTTAATCTATGTGAATGCCTTTCCTTAAATCTCATTGGTTGATTGAATTTCCTCTCCTTTTGGGTTGTTGAGAGTAATTAAGATTTATTAATTGATTTATTTTAGCCATGTACCCCTTGAATGGGTTGAATTTGATTTAATCCAAGACTATACAATTAATTGATTTAATTATACTTTGATTTGATTGCATTTGATTAAAACACTCTCAATTTTGATTTATCTCGAATTAAGACTTGATTTTAATTTTGATTGCTTAATTATGCATTATGATTCAATTACTTCAATTTTGTCCTTGATTTTGCTTTGATTTGACTTGATTTATCGTTAAATTGTCTTTGTCCATTTTTAGGTGATTATATATATATATATATATATAAAATTCATAATTCAAAAACTAATTTAATTAAAATTATAACTGAATACAAATATCTATACTTGGCCTCTCGGTCACCTACCATGATCAAGTGTCCTAGCATAAGTCCTTGATAGCGAAGGGACCATGCCAACAATACCAACTTTGACCTATAAATATATATTTGCAATAATGAGATTAGTAGAGTGGTGCAACATAGAGTAATAAATCTACAAAATAGGATGATTTGAACTAAAATTAAAACTTACATATGGTGATCCCTCCTTTGGAATAGTGGGCTGGGTCAACAAAGATACGAAAGATTCTCGTGGGCCCTCCCTCACACTAGGCGTAACCTATGAGAGTAAAAAGATTGTCAATTATATATAAATGCACTTCATCATAACAACCTCGGTTATAAAATACAAATAACAATATGTAAAAGTCTACGTACAATCGGGCTATCACTCCGAATCGAGATGCCTATCAGCCTAGGCTCCCGAACTCATGTCGGAACATCATCGATAGCCACACCCTATACAATAAATTCAAGTAAAATATTTATTGCTACACACATGTGGCATACATATGCATGCATAATTAATCTTAAACAATTAATTACCTTTCCTTTGTCGACACCTAATGAAGGAACCCCCTCGTGCCCCCCACTAACATCGGTTGTAGCCTGCAAGAGTACAATAAGATGACAATATATTAGTAAATGTATGAATTTTATCGCTCTAATTGATAGAGATTTAAGCATGTACACCAAATGATATAAAAAAACTAATGGGTACATAATTTATAATATACCGTATAGGCATCAAGGCCAAATGAAATGGTTGAAGCTACAGACTCATCCACCTGTCTCAACTCCTCCTGTGTTATCGACTGAACATAAATAGAAAAAATATATATACATAAGTGCATGCAATCATTAAAACTAATCTAAATAAATTAATTAAATAAGTCATGTGACAAATTTATTTATAATGTTTACTCTTACCATATCAACAGGAGTCCATGGCTCTGTGTACAACTCTTGAGCACTCTCATGAGATGTAGATGCTCCATGAGGTGTTGCAGCCTCTGTAGCTGCATCTCCTACATCATCCTCATCAATAACATATTGATATGTATCAACATCAGTAAGCGGTCTGAGGCACATATTCTTGCATATAATGCAAATATGGGGCTTGCATACATGTGAACTCCTGTGAGATGTCATGCGCCAACATCATCCACACCAAGAGGCAACACTGACCTGGTTTGTGTGATCAACTGATCACTTAGCAAATGAATGGCCCTAATAGTCTGTGAGCCAGCCTCTGTAATGATATCAGGATGCTGCACTCGAGGAGGGGGTGTGACATCAGTGGGGGGGACAAAGGTAGTGGCCTTTTTGTGCTGGGCAAATGGCCTAGTCTGAGGAGCTCCTCCGCCTACTCCCATGTTGGGCCTCATACTCCAATAATTAACATTGTAACCAAGCACAAACTCAGCATACAATTTTTTTATGAAATAAAAAGGGAGCTCCAAATTGCTATGGGGTGGTTTATCAAAAACCATCCACCAGCGATCCCAAAAGTGTGTGCACATTGCTTCATTTGTGCACCATTTTATTGATAATTTGGGCTTTTTGGGTCAACTTGTAATCCAGTTTTAGGATTCACAAAAAGATAGGCTATATCTTCCTTACTTATATTAAGGGCCGCAATCCCATCATGGTCAAGCCTGTCATCAAATTGGGCATGCATATCATCACGCTAATGAAGAGTAGCATTATGTTGCTGCATGAGTGTGTCAATATTTTCAACAATAGTATTTACTGTGGCAAGCATGGGACCCAATCTAGGTATATTCTGATATGTGTTTTGGAAACCTCGTATTGTGTTCAAATTATCTTGTATCAAATCTTCTAAAGATCGAGGGTTTTGAGATGGGGGATTGTTTTGGGGATCGTTATTTGGTGCAGGAGGGTTATTTTCTTCATTGTTGTCAGCCATGCTTGATTAAATAAAAAAAAAATTTCAATTTCAATTTGATTTCATATATTATTACAAAAATAAATACAAAACCCTATTTCAACAAAAAAAAAACTACATTTAGCATCAAAATGAAATAAAACAATCAAAATCTACAAAGAATTTACTTACTGTATACTACGGAGATCGAATTTGTTGTTGTAGAAATCAAATACCCAAAAATATCATGTATATGATATTTGCAGTCGTTTTCCAAACCAAAAAGTGAGGAGAAATGAGGAAAACAGCTCATAGATTTTGATTTATGCCATAGGTTTCGGGTACTCGATATTATATCAGGTACCTAATATTTTTTCGGGTACCTGATTAAGCCTGTGCTTTGGTGTCAGGTTTGCCCAGGTGTACTGACACCCATGCCTACTAAAAAGTCAACAAGCGTTTTCATGCACTTTTGGATGAGTGAAAAGTGAATATTTTTCACATCGCCACTTTTTGGCCCCTCATGATCTTGCACATACCCTCAATTGAGTTATCTTTAAAGTTGTAATTGACATACTAATTGAAAAACAACTATAACTTTCAAATCGTTTAACCTTTTTGAAATCTGAAACATGCGTCACATCTATGCTTCGACTACTATAAGAAAAAAAAAAAAGTTTTCAATTTTGTAAAGTTTATAATTAGTTAAGGTGGTCAGACATGAGAGTTTTTTTATTCTAAAAAAGTTGTAGCATAAAATTCATATTAATTATTTATTTGGCAAAAAATTATAAAAAAATATGCACCACATCTGGACACGAGTCTACTACTTATATCTAGAATCTTGGAAAAATATATCATCATTTGATTGTGATTAAGGTGGTCATACATATACGTACTTTTTATCTTTTCCTTGGAATTTTCATACTACTGCATTGAAATCTAAAATTTTAAACAATTAGATTAATTTTTTTTCTGGACAAGGGTTAGTAGTTTAGAAACTACATTCAATTTTCTACAGATTCTATTCTTACAACTTTTTCACATAAGGTTCATAAGATGTTCAATTTTTTACGTCAAGTTGACTAACCCTGATTTTTTGATTTTTCATTGCCACTTAAGGCCATAGTTTGGTATACCATGATCTTGCACATACCCAACTATGGGATTTATACTAACATTTCAAATGGTATAAAAGGTTAGGGATGAGTATAAGGAGATATCTAGGCATGCCAATGATTAAATGTGTTGACATAGTGTATGGATTCAAGGCAAGATGGATATTTGAGAGGTCAAATGAGAACTCCAAAACAAGTGCAAAATAAAAGGGAAAATTACGTATAATATGGTTTTTTACCCTTACGGTAAGAGCATGAAAAAGGCCAAAGGTTACTGTTTCACCCAATATTTTGTAGTCATATGCAATTAAGATACTTTAAATAAAACTTCACATTCAAGATTAGTAGATACTTATATATGTTAAACATTCAAGATCAGAGGTGATATATATTAATTCTATTTTTATACCAGGCTGTGTATTTGAAGTATATATTATTCTGTACTATAAATATGCACTTGGAAGAACACTACCTTTTATTTCTATGTCTTCCAAATGCAAATTCTTTGAATATTAATATCAAAATAGGAGAACATGTCTCATGTAGAGACATGCCTCTACGAATGTATAGACATGTTCTTTGACTGCTGCAAAAGATACCATTTCATAACACATATTAATGGCCCTGTTTATAGAAAGGTTATTGCAGAGTATGTTTTGGTTACGATACGTAATACATATCGTAACACATATGTATGTGTGTTACATAACACATACTATTATATGTGTTACAGTACATATTATGTATTGTAACACATATAACAATATGTTTTACGATGCCTTAACTCTTATACAAGCCACACAATAAGTATCGTGATCTTCAATGATATGTATCAGTTGATAACTCAAACAATAATTTATGTATTGTTATTATCATATATATATATAATTGAATACATTTAATTATTTTTCAATTGATTAATTTATTGATCGACGTTATAACATTAACAATATATAACCTTTAATTGGTGTTTGCCATTACTTAAATAACACCATTTACAAATGCTGTCCTACCCCCCATTAACACATGTTTATGTTTTTTTAATAAAAGAAAGACACCAATCAAGTAGCCTCTAGTTTATGGACCAAGGTGAATGACTCACATAAAGATCCCCAATGATCAATCCTTGTTCAATGCAAAGACCACGACATTCTAAAGAGATGAGATTACAATCATATGTCAAACAACATTAACAAAATACATACCTCTCAATTCCATTTCAAGATATTTATCCTTCTTTTAAAAAAATTAACTTGAAACATTCATACTTAAGATAATGCTCATTAGCTCTTAGATCACGATCCATGTGATTGCTTATCTATGTATATTAGTTAAGTTTTGACAACATAAGCAAGAATTCTCATAACATAAAAAATGAAACAAATTATGAAAAAACAAGGAGTTCAAACTCTATAACCACTTTCTAATCAAAATATGTCACATGACCATACATTTCTTTCCATGTAAATTTTATTTTCAATTTTTTGATTAACACAAATAAATAGATATTTGTAATTCATTTAATTTCAAATAGAAAATAAAAAAAATTCACTAAGACTCCATACCACAAAGAAAATTCATAAAACATTCGAACTAAAAGGCCCCACGAGACCTTCCTCTTACATCCATTCTCCTACTTTATATAAATAACCGGGGACCTCCTCTTACTTTGGCACCCTGCCGGCCCACGATCGATCAATCCACGCCGTCAGTTATGCTCTGCTTATCGACGGCCCCGATTTTAAAAGCAATGGATCACCAAACGCATCACTGATTTCTCCCGGGAAGTTCGAAATTTGACAAGCATAGAAGAGATTTATGGCGCACATATGAAAATTTGAAATACGCGATACGTTTGGGCGGGATATAAACCATCTTTATATTTCACTACTTTTATCTGTGCGTTGAAAGAAGCCTAGTTTTATTTGTCTCGTCCTCTTCTCTACTGCATCCTTCAGTTCAACCTTGGCTCTGACCATACAGCAATGGCAGCCTCTGCATCTTCTTCAAAGGCTAATAATCCTAAGGCAAGGAAAAGGGTAGATGTTGATCCGTCCACCTTGAAACGAGCTAGAGATGGCAGCGCTTTTACTAAATGGTAAGGTTTCGTGGAAGTTTTTTGGGGTTACAGATTTCTGTGTGTAATTTAAATGGTTGGGTTGTCTCCATGAGAATGATTTGCTGTTTCCGAGAGATGGTTTTGGCTTGAAAATGGAGTTCTAGTCGTTTTGGTTAATGTGTTTATTTTAAAATTGTTGATATCGGTGTTTGATTTCTGGGTTAGTTTTAACATATGGATTTCAATGAGTTTTTGAGGGTGGGTTCAATTTTATCTGATTGATGTCGGTATTTCTGAATAATGGTCTTGCTTAGTTTGAAAGGCATCATAGATGATGCATTCCATCTAAAGGTGCTCGTTTCTGTCACATTTATTGTTCTATTTGTTAAAAGATGCTTATTCGATCGTTTTGAATATTGTATTTGTTTTGCAGTGATGCCTGCAAGAAGGATGTGCCTGTAGCAACTGCTGATATGCATGACTGTCAGCAGGATGGGAAAATCTGGACTAATTTTGGTTTGTGGTTTTTGGATTGCTTGTATACCTTGTTTATTCCTCTTTAGGTTTTTGTTTATACAGCATCAGTGTCGTTATATGCAAGTAATGAGGGTTTTGATTTGTGATATATGCTGGTGCAGAAACCCCGAAAGTACCTCAAGAGACCAAACGTGCAGAGGCTAAGAAACCAGCTGAAGAGTACTGCCTGAACTTCTCGTACTGATTCCTTTATTGCTGTATTCGTAGAGAGAGGTGTTCATTGATTTTGGTTTTGTGAATTTTGTTTTGGCAGGAAGAGGTCAAAGAGTAAGACATCAAGCGAGAAGAAGAAAAAGCCCAAGAAGGAAAAGAAGGTTAAGGATCCAAATTTGCCCAAAAGACCACAGACCGCTTTCTTCTTATTCATGTACTGCCTATCTTTTCCTTGTTTGTGTTTATTTGGTTGGTTTTGTTTTGTTTGATTGATGGAAAATCACACATTTGCCTTATCTGCTTGTTGGCACTGTTTTAATGGCAGGGAGGAGTTCAGGAAGAGCTATAAAGAGGCCAACCCTGAAGCCAAGGGTATTGCCCAGGTACCAATTCTAATGCATTTGAATTGACTACTATTGTGTGCTTGTGTCATTTTATGTTACAGTTCTATTGTCTTGGTTGCAATGCAAAATGCACGAGGAGGCTTCAATACCTTTATGCTGTGCATTCGTTTCTCCTTCATGGTAGTATGTTTTTTTAGGGCGTTTGAGCTCGTAACAAACTTACATAGTTTTCTGAAATGGCTGTCCCTAATGGTTCATTTATGTCAATTGGTATTTGTTGCTTGGTTTGGGTGTGATTATCACTGGACATATTTCTGTTTGCAGTAGTTAGTGGTTTTTTGGTAAAAAAATCTGTCCCCTGGATTTGTACAGCATTATATCAGATAATTTTTTTATGATTACTTAGTTGTGTTCCCCGAATCATTTGTATACAGTTTGGTAGAATAACCAATTGGTTGGTAAAAATTCTCCATGAATACCTTATGTACAAGGTATGCACATTGCTCTTCCATGTATCGGCTGTATGAAAGTTTCTGTTTGTTTGTTTGTTTTTTCCCCTTATTCGTTCTCTCAAATTATTATTGATTTCAAAATATTGTATTTGTTGTCCATGTTTGCGGAGAAGTAGTTTTACGTTGCATTTTGTTTGGTGAACCAATGTTTGTGGCCGTGGTTTGATTTGCCCAATTTTTATTTGAAATTTTCAGGGTGTTTGTGCCATGTTTACTGGCGTAAGGTACAATATAGGCTGACAGAAAGTATTTGTCTGTCCTACTTGGTAGGCATGTCAATTGTATTATATGAGTTGTCTCCATATCTTATGATATGCTTATCTGGATTTGTTCCTAAAACATTAGTTAGTCTCATTTATTAGTTTTGTCTGGTATGTCTGTAGATGATTCATACTTTGGGGTCCTTAGTACCTATTCATACTGCAAAGTGAACACTCAAACTGAATAACATCTAGCATCATGTTGTTTCTTATATGGGTCATGTTTGTACTTTCAGGTTGCCAAAGACGGTGGTGAGAAATGGAAGTCTTTATCAGAAGAGGTTTGTACCTAGGCTGGCATATGGTTGGTAGTATGTGTAATTCTGTTGTCACTTGTGCAAGAGGTTGATGGTTTGTTTTTTCGTATTTTTGATTGGTTTTAGGAGAAGAAGAAATATACTGAGAAAGCTGCTGAATTGAAGGCAGAATATGAGAAGGCCATGGCTAAGTACCAAAAGGTATTTTAATCCAAAAGTTGGATTCGCTTGATCTAAATTCTAGATGTGATGTCTTACTAAAATTTTTAGCATACAATTTACAGGACAAGGATGGTGTAATGTCAGAAGAAGCTGATGAACAGGAGATGGTAAGTTAGATTTTTTATTAGATTGTGCATTGTTCATTTTATTTGTGGTTATTCAAGTTTATAAAATTGCTGAAGTGATTGTGTTGCAGGATGCTGGGGCAAATGGATCTGAAGCAGAGGAAGAGTGAATTTGATAACTCAAATTTCAATTACTGGTTTTTGGACAATAAAGTGATGTGGGTGCTACATTGCTTTCTTTTTGTACCATATTTGGATGGAGTAGTAATCTCTCTGAGTGGATCAAATTGGGGAGTGGTAGCACAGGTCCTATGTATATTATTGTTACATGATCTGCATACAATGGAATTTTCCTGTTGCACGTGGAATTGTGCAAGCCAGATTTAGTTAACTTGCTTTCATTCACTCGGGCATCACTGTAAAATGCCATGTTTTGTCTTGAGCTAAAGAGTACAAAATTTTAATGCAAGTGGCTGTCTTTTAATCAATCAATAGAGGTGAGCTTACCTTTTGATTAACAATTGCTACAGTTTGAATCTTTTATATTTCCTTTTTAATGTTCCTGTGATTCACTAGCTTGAATTCTGTGTTATGTTGCGTGTCTTGCTAAGCATCTGTGGTACCTTATTGTGGGGGATAGTCAAAAACCTAGGTGGGTGTAGCTCCTTTTGGCTTGTTTGAGAATAAAATTCCAATGCATCAATTAGTGTATTTAATCAAGTTCTCAACTTAATGCAAATTTAATCAAGTTCTCAATGCATCAATTAGTGTATTTAATCAAGTTCTCTACTTAATGCAATTCAATCAAGGTCTCAACTTAATGCAAATAACTTGGCCTCGTAATGAATCAATATGGGAAAGGTACTTTGGTTTTTTTTTTTTCTTTTCTTTTCTTTGGTAAGTGAGCCAAATACTAAAATTAACAGAGGAAGGAGTGTTATGTTCTTTATGACCTGACCTGAGTCTATGTGAAGATGTGTTGGATCTAGTGCAATACAATATTTGTGCAGTTGTTTCAGTTCATTATTCACTTGGTCTTCCATGATTAAGTTTCAAGCAGGCATAATGGCCTTCTGCTGCTCATAAAGTAGGGGCAGTACAGCATGTTGCATAATTATTTGGACATTTAAAGAACTCCGCAACTACGAGAAATGAGCGCATCTGCCTGTTTGTAGCACTTGGTCTGTTGTTGCATTTTAATTGAAATATAAAATGGACCAGTGTTCTGTTGCTAGGCAATCTAAATATTGCTAATCATACCTCATTGATTGGTCACCACGCCTCTGCTTCAATTGAGCTGTTGACGAGATAATATGCAAACATTTTCACCAAGCCTCTTCATTTGGGCTGTTGATAAGATAACATGGAGAATTTTTCACCACGCCTCTTCTTCAATTGGGTCGTTGACAACATAACATGCGGAATTTTTAAGCGGTTTGTAAGGTATTTCCTGTCTTGTGACCTGATTTCGGTTAAAAGGCGTCTTTTGGTATAGAAGAGTACAATTTGAATTTTTAGTAGGATCCCCGCTTGAGATACGAGAGATTGAAAAGTTGGGATAGATAGGTTGAGGTTAAGATAAAAAATGAAATCCTTTCTTTGTTCTTTATTCATTTTCATAATCTATCTACAATCATTTATTCATTCAATTAAGAATAATTGGTTCTTATAAAACTGATGAACATAAAATTTTACAATCAATACAAGATCTTTTACATAGTGTGGATGTTCTATATAGCATATCTCACATAAGGGAGAAGATCTAGTGCTTGAGCACTCTAATTTTGAACTTCTCAAAATTTTATGTGGAAATTTCAAATTACTCCCATTTTTTTTATAGCAACTTGACAAGTCCATTGTTTATAACTAAGGTTTTAAGACCATGTCATCAAATATGATGCCATATCAACATGCTTTTTGCCAAGGTGTCCAAAATAACCCAAAAAGAAAGTGAGACCAATTGTAGTGCATTAAGTACCCCTATACTTGTATAATTGATGCAGTGTCACATGATTATACCTATAGTTGATGTAGTGCAAAAATAACTTTAAAGGCACAATTATAGGTATAATGTTGTAAAAAATATTGGATACTAAATCAAGTGTGGGTATTAAGTTAACAATTGGCATCATAACCATTGGAACATGTTCAAGTATTGGGTCCTCTCCCTTAGTGGATGAAAATATAATGACCATAACTAGTTGGGTAAAAGTTTGTATGTGCCACTCTTAAAAATCAAGTTGAAATACCAATGCCCATGTTTATAATAATACTTGCTATTCCTATGTACACATTCTCTACTATTCCTTTGAATGTAAATTGTAAGATCAAAGTGACATCTAGTGAGTCTAGAAGCAAGCAAAAAAGTGTCCATCTTCTCATAGCAAGCTCTACAAGTTTGTTTGAGACCATGTAATAGATGTTGAAGCTTGCAAACTAGTGAAGGTTCTTGCACAAAACTTGGTGGTTGTTACATATAGATCTCTTGAAGATCACCATGCAAGATGACACTCTTTGCATCTATTTGATACATTGACCAATCTTGAGATGCAACAATAGAAAGTACAAGGTGAATGAAATCCATTTGGCTATAGGAGCAAACATCTTAGAATACTTGTTATGCTTAACTTAACAAAAGCCTATAGTCACTAGATGTGCCTTATACTTGTTTATAGAACCATTAGTTACAAACTTGGTATGATACATTCATTTGCATTGAATTGACTTTCTTCCCTTAAGAAGAGAAACCTCTATTTGTAAAAGTTGAGTTTGAAAAAAGGCCTATGTTAGGTACTTTTGGAATCCATAATAGCTCTTGGTCTCATTGTAGGATCATGAAGAATAATTGAGCATCACAAGGTTGAAGATGTTTGAACCAAGTGGGGCTTGATAATCCTTTCCAAACAAAGTCTCCAATCACAACCATTGAGCAATATTGCTAAAGCACACAAGTGTCCACATGCATGTGTGGATGTGAGCCTCTCCATTCACTTACATATAGCTAAAGGACTCGTGATTGTAAAAATGCCAAAGAACTCCTTTACATTATTAATGTGAGATAAATCAAAGAACCACTCACCAACCTTTGCAAACAAGCACAAAATAGAGAATTGAAGAAAAATTTCTTGTTACCAACAATAAAATGATATCCATTGCTTATTGTAATATCACTCTAGTTGAACCAAATCTCTAGTTGATTGATGATACATGCTTAGAAAATAAAACAATTGCAAAAAACTCTTAATGGTGGTTGATAAACTCCACCACAACACCTAGCAACCAATATATGTTGTACTTTGGTGAAAAAGAATAATGCATAAATTTGGAGAGGCTTGCAAACGACAAATAAATTGGACATGACATTGCACTAGTCAAGGACAAATAAGGTGACTCCAAAAATAATGTTGCTTTCACATGAAGCACAACAAAAAAATGATCCACCAAGCCAAGCAATATTGCTAGAGCATTGATGATTTGTACCAAATGATAATGGCATAATCAATTGTCACACAAAAAACCCTCAATGTGAAAAATAGTTTGAACTCAAACACTTGATGAAAACTCAATTGTGAGGAAGGGATTGTAGGGTCAAAAGCCTTGATACCATGTTGACGCACCTAGGAGCTTGACCTTTAGACTAATAAAACCTCCACAAAAGCATAGAGAAGCAACAAAAAAGAAGCCCACTTTCAATTGTGATTTTTAATTAAAACTTCCATCCCACAGCACATAGAGAGATACCTTGTTTTGAGAAGTTCATTGGAAAAGGTGATCCTAATACTCACCTACACCAACAAGACCTAACATAATATCCTTCAAACCCACCATTACAATCCAATTTTTCACAAGCTAATTTACATATTGATGCTGCCATAAATCAATTGTTGTAAAATGTGTCATCATTATAACAATAATTGGCCAATATAACCCAATTTTAAACAACTCTCCCATCATAATGTGAAAGTAACCCACTTTCAATTGTGATTCTTAAGACTCCCATACCACAACACATAAATATACTTCATTTTGAAAAGTACAGTAGAAAATTAATAAGTAATACTTACTATTACAAATATATAACATAAAGCATAAAGCATAAAACAAAAATATATAAAAATAAAGAAATAAACTAAAATGGATAAAGGTGAAAATATATCTAACACTCTACTATTCCAACGAGATTAAAAAGGCCTTTCAAAACTATTTAATCTGCACAATCCCTTGTCCAATACGAATTGACCTCTCCTCCTCTTTGCTATTGTGGCCTATGCTCAAGGAGAAGAAAGAAGTACCTCCTACATCACTAACACACAACAAATGTGAACTTCAGAAGTAAATAAATCTTTAAGGGCCCGTTTGGGTGCTAGAATACCAAATCCTAATTCCAGTCAATTCTGGAAGATACAAATCTTGAAAATGATTTCTGAAATATGGGTTGACCTGTTTGGTTCACCCGGAAGATGACTAAGAAGATGCATAAGGAATTTTAATTTCTTTAAATAGATCGTTGTATTGCATGCTTAAGCCCAAAACCCTTTTCCCAAATTTGCATTGGAAAGCATACACTGAGCTTTCTTAAGTATTGTCCTATTAAGCCTTTCCACTACCCCATTTTCTTGAGGGGTGTAGGGGACAACTTTCACCCTATGAATACCATTGTCTGCACAATAATTATCAAATTCTAGCGAACAAAATTCTCCTCCATTATCCATTTTCAAGCATTTAATCTTGTGAACTCTTTGGTTTTCAACAAGAGCTTTGAAAACTTTAAATTTAGAAAAAACTTCTGATTTATTTGCCATCATGTATATCCAAACTTTCCTAGTACAATCATCAAGAAAAGTAACGAAATATTTAGCACCTCCTAAGGAGCTTACCTTGGTAGGACCAAAGACATCTGAGTGCACAAGTTCCAATAGTTTTGCCTTCATGTCATGCCCATCTTTCAAGAAGTTGACCCGCTTTTGCTTGCCGTAGAGACAATGTTCACAAAACTCCAAGTTTGCAGATTGGAGACCCAGTAGTTGATCTCTTTTGAGCATTACCTCTAGTCCTTTCTTGCTCATGTGGCCTAATTTTTGATGCCAAAGTGCCGCATTGCTGCCTACAACTATCATAGCAGCTCCCACCTCATTGATTGGTTTCACAATATAGAGGCTACCTGTCTTCTCTCCTTTTGCAAGCCAATGAACCTTTGACTATATTCCATGTATCCGTGAGTTCTATTTTAAAGCCTTGGATATATAGTTGGTTGACTGAAATAAGATTCCTCTTTAATTGAGGAACATGTCTAACATCTTTGAGCAGCAATTTGGCTCCACCTTCTAGATGCAAGACAACATCACCTTTCCCAATGATTTTACATGCTTTGTTGTCACCCAAATATACTTCTCCAAATTCACCTTCTTGATAATTAGTAAAGCAATCCGTACATGAAGTGGCATGGAAGGAGGCCTCGGAATCTATCAACCAAGAATCTGATTTTGAGTCACATGTAGAAAGAATTAGAGCAACTTCATCTATCTCATAGGTTGTATTGGCTTCACTATTCCTTACTTTTTCTTGTGCTTTCTTGTAAGATCGGAAATTTCATTTTGAGTAGTCAGGTTTACCACAAAACCAACGCTCTCCATTTCTACCTCTTGACTTTGATCGATTGGGTGATCTAGATTTTCTTTGATTGTAATTGTAATTGTTATTACTTCTATGATGGCTTCTTCCCTTCTCTTAAAGCTGACCATGGTAAGAGCATCACTGGATGGGGTGTCTTTGTTACTTCTTCTCATATCTTCACTAAGCAAAGTAGCAACCACTTCATCGTAGACCAACTTTTTCTTTGTGGAATTAGAAGTGCTAACAGCTATAACTACGGGATCCCAACTGTCGGGTAAAGAACATAACAAGATGATGGCTTTGGCTTCGTCATCTTGTGTCATACCAACCGAGGTTGCTTGACATAATAAAGTGTTCAAATCATTTATATGATTTAACATCGCAATCTCTTCCTTCATTTTCAGCTTGTAGAGCTTCTTCATAATGAAGATTTTATTTGCAGCCGATGTCGTCCCATACATGCTCTGAAGTTTGTCCCAGACTTTTTTATGTCTTTTTGTTGAAGACACAAGACATTTTGTGATAGCGAAAGAAAGATTGATGCCATTGCTTTATCATCAATCTTCTTCCAATCTTCATCCAACATTGTTGCTGGTTTGTTAGATTTTCCTTCGATTGCAATTGCAAAATTTTGCTTGATCAGCAAGGAACGCATCTTCACTTTCCACAGGTTGAAGTTCTTGCTTGCAAATTTATCCACTTTCCTATCTTCCATCTTTCTAGAAATTCAACCCAGATTTCCAATCTGCACAACCTGTGCTCTGATACCAATTGAAAGGATTTGAAAACAAGAAAAAACAACAGACACACACAATGTAATTAACAAATATGCAACACCAGATTTATCCTGGTTCACCACAAATTGTGGCTACGTCCATACTGCAAAGTATTGTATTAATTCCAAAAGATAGTTTACAAATGAGCAGGAGCATCATATATAAAGACTCCAAGATTGTTACATAATGAAGAGTCTTCGAATTGAAGAGTCATAATAAAAGAGAGAATAAAATATTATGACTGTTAGCCTTCACTTCTCAACACGTCATGTCATCAACCCCTTTTGATGCAGTTGGTATTTCCAAGATAGGACGTAAACACTGCACCCCAAATAATTATGCATACAATGATACAACCCTTCCCCAAATTTGGAATCTGAGTACTGTTCCATGGAAGTAAACTATCTGAATTATTCCAGCTTTGTTCAGCCATGCCAATGCTATATGGGTTTCCTTTAAAAGTTTCATTCCTTCACATCATTGCATTAACGCTTGAAAATTGATATCTATAACCACCATCCAAATTCAGAGATACCTGCTCAGAAGTGCTTTGTAGATTTGTAGTACCCATTGGAGCCTAAGCCATATTGGGCATAAAAATATTATCTTCAAGACAAGGTGTATAGAAATTATCTACTTGTTCATAGAAGCTGTCTCCAATCCCTGCATTTAACTTGTTATCTTCATGTACCTCAAGACCTTGATAATTCTTCTTTTTAAATATTCTATGGGTGTTTTCAAAAACTGATTCTTTTGGAACTTGAATGAACGATTCATTCATATTTTGGGCGTTCTGGAGAAGATCAGAAGTGCTGGTGTGCGAAGACAAGAGTTTAGAATTAATGTACCTTTTTCCTCCCAGAGTGAATTGGGAACGGCAGGAACAACATCTGAATCTGGGCTGTATGGATTTTGAGCGATGTTTGTTGTTAAAGATATCTATATTTGCAATCCTTTGACAGACAATTTGGACAACGGGGCTTCAATCGTCTCACTTTTTTTTCAATCTCGTTTTTGGTTTCTTTAGGCAAATCTGAAAATTTTACAACCAGGGCAGCCTTGAAACTATTTAACACTGCAAGAGGTTCATTCTCTTGCCCATGCACGACGTTCATCATGGAAGAAGTTCACTGTTTTTTCAATATCCAGGCTACAAAACTGAAAAAAATCACTTTGTTTTCAATGTCTGTCACAAAACTGAAGCTCTAAGGGCATCTGGAACTCTTATTCTGCTACGGCTGAAATGGCATGCTTGGCCACGCAGGATGAATTTATAGCTATCTTCATACTATTTTTATAAGTGTTTCTAAATCTTACATAGGGCTTTCTTCCCTATTAAACTGCTTTATTTACAAATCTATTTCTTATTATTTTGATTTTTTTAATTAATAATATATATATATATATATATATATATATATATATATATATATATATATATATATATATATATATATATATATATATATATATATATATATAAAATTTTTAATTATTAAAATATAGATATTATGTTGTTTAAATATTATCTGTATTAAAAGTTTTTAATATCTACTTTCTAAATTTTAAGATTTATTTTTAATTATTAAAATATAAATATTATACTATTTAAATATTATTGGAATATACATATTTTATCTTTTATTTACAGATCCATTTCTCAAAATTTAAGATTTATTTTTCAATAAAAATCATTATATATATATATATATATATATATATATATATATATATATATATATATATATATATATATATATATATATATATATATATTCTATTAGCTATAGAGGGTACCAAAAAAAAACAACCGAACACCGAGTATCACCAAGTAGCAGGACCGAGGCGCAACCTCACATCAAAATTACACTATCAACTATACAAAAATACAAGAACATGAACAAGGAGCAAAAACAACAAAGGCACTAGTGCAGAATATCAGAGTAAGTATCAACCCATGCGGTCCAACCGAGTGGGCCTTCCATCCAGACGATATTCTTCCTCTCTTGTATTTGGGTCAGCATAAAAATCTCCTCCTTCCTTGAGTTTTGATTCCTTTTTAACACTTGGTTCAGTCTCCATAAAGTGTACTCGAACATTCGCAGATCATCTAAGGTTTTCAGCCACTGGTAACCATACTTGAGCTCATACAGAAAGAATGTAGCACGACCATCTTTGAGGAACCTCCTGAGCTTCTCTTTCTCAATCATCATGGTTGTTTGAACCTGCATGAAAATTTTAAAATAAGTGAGTTTACGATAACACTCAGTAAGATCCCTTGGCTTACCTTGATATTTTTCTTCATTCCAGCACTTCCAGATTTGCCAAAGAATGTTAGAAGAAAGAATATTCCAAAAAAAATTAGCATCTTTACTAATACCTTTTATGTAACCAGTAACAATTTGAATAATGTTAACATTAATAAGATACACAATACCAAAAAATCTCCAAATCTCTTTAGCAAAATGACAGTCAAATAATATGTGTCTACCAGATTTCGGCATTCTGCAAATACTACAAATATCAGAAGAGTGAATGTCTCTTTTGATCGACAATCTATCAAGTAAGACCAGCCACTTAAAACACTGAATTTTAGGCTCAACAGGTCCTTTCCAAATATTATCAAGCAGCTTATTCCAAGTTTTGTCATCAAAAGAACAGTACCAAACTTTGTTAATATGATCAAGAATACCAACATTATGATCAATATTTTTGTAAATGTTCTTAGCTTTAAGCTTATCTAAGACAATACCATCCGACCACTTGCACTTAAGGTATCTGTGCGAATCAACCTCGCAAGTGGTAGGAATATCCTTAGCAGCCTGAAAAATCAGATTATAAGTCTTCTTGTGAGACTCAGGTAACTTAAATTTGCATTTGAGATCAACCCAAGGAACAAGAATGTCTTGCTCAAAAATATCAGCAAATTGAGTTATACCAGTCTTAGCCCAGAACCTGGCAGAGCACCCCTGATTTCACCATGGAGACAATTATCATTATAAAAATCCTTATTGGTAATAAACAACCGGACATGTTCCTAGGCATGCCAAATGGATTTGAATATGATATTTATTTTTCAATAAAAATCATTATTTTTTTTTTTACTAATAATTTTTTTAGTGTATATATATTTTCTAAATTTTAAGATTTATTTCTAATTATTAAAATATAAATATTATATTTTTTAAATATTATTTTTATAAAATAAATTATGTTTATTGCATACCTGTTTTAATTTTAAGATTTATTTTTAATTGTCAAAATATAAATATTATAATTATTTATGTAACTACATATGTTTTTGTCAATTTTTCTAATTTGTTTTAATTATTAAAATATAAATACTTTATTCTTAATCTACAAATTTATTTATCAAATTTTAAGATTTTTTCTTGATTGACAATCATTATTTTGATTTTTAGAAAAATTAATAATAGAAGTTTCTCATATATATAGATTTATTTATTTTTATTAAAATATAAATATTATATTGCATTATCTACACATCTGTTTTTGAAATTTTAAGATTTATTTTCAATTAAATTATTATTTTATTATTTTAAATTAATGATAGAAAATTCTTATGTATAAATTTTAAGATTTATTTTAATTATTAAATATAAATATTATACTTAAATATTATATTTACAATTCTAATTTACAAAATTTAAGATTTATTCTTGATTAAAAAAATATTTTATATTTTAAATAATAGAGATTTCCTAGTGCGTGTCTACATTTTAATATTTTTTCTTAATTATTAAAATGTGATAATTATTATATTACTTTATTGTAAACCTATTTCTCAAATTTTAGAATTTACTCTTAGTTATTAATTTTTTTTTTGTTAATGATAGTGATTTTTGTATTAATACTACACATAAATGCATACATAAAGTAGTTTTCCATACTCACATCTATGACACTAATAGTCCATACCATCCAAGATCTTCACAAAATCTAACTAGAGAATTCAAGTTTTTCTACCCGCATCCCCATCCCTCATTTTAGCCACAAAATTAGACCATACCCTCGCCTAATACATCCATAATCCCTTAACAAACCTTGGGGAATTCATAACAGTTACATGCATAATACAGTTTCATTACAGATTTTGGCCGATCTGTACATGAAATAAAAAACATCAATGAAAAGGCAAAAAACTAAACCCTGCATATGAGAGACAAAAAACATCCTACCCTACTCTCTAATTTAGTGCCTTTGTAGTGTTATGCCCACTACAAGTTTCCCTTTAAGATCTTTGTCACCATGGTATGTCTTGACCCACTTCTACCACCACATTCTGGTTGACTTCAAACTCTTGTCTTCGCAGTGCTAATTTGAGCTCCTCCCACACTTCAAGAACAATCATCTAGTATTCATCCCTATCCAATGTTCCAAGCCACCTCACAAAAGGGATAATACCTTCCTCCCTTGCTTCCAAAGGGTCCTTTATCCCTTCAAAGATGTCAAAACCAACTCCAAGTACTACCATTAAAAAATAGACTCCATACTACCGACCCTTTCATCGCCAACCAAGGAGTGCATGACCTATTTAATGGTCTCTGTGTCCTCTACAATTTCTAGACCCCACACTAGAAAAATAGCTAGGATATCTACATTCAAATTGTAACAATGCTTTGCTTCAATGAAGCTTTTACCCAACAATTTTGAAGCTGCCTGGATTACATCCTTCCTTTTGCAATTAAAGTCTCCTTAACCTCTTCACCTTCACTGATCCGAAGAAGCCTTGTTGGTGTTTGGTAGTGAGCAGGGTGAATGTGCTTTCCATGATTGCTATGCTTTATGCAACAATCTCAATTTGTTTCCTTTACATCCGCTGACACATTTAAACTAACTCACTAGGACATTCGTCCCATCCATGCACTAAGCATTAACTCTCGTTTAGAACTCTGTCAACCTTTACATTCAAAATGAAGTACTTCTTGTACTCCATGCTTCATTGCATTCTTCACAATGAATGTTTTATCTATTGCTACTCTGGGAATGATGAAACATTCTCACTTGAAGGATTTCATCAATCACTCTATCATCATACACCTCGATTACCTCATCATTATTTGTAGAGGTATGACATCACCATGCCCTTTTTAAATTGTCACCTTTCACTCCTTATTCAAGAATAAAAAAATTGATGTAATGGGGGTTTCTCACACATTAATCATCCTTTATTCTTCTCCTTAATCATGGATGGTTAAAGTTTGAAAATCTTCCACCTTGACTCCACCACACTCCTTAAAAGATAAATCCCATTTTGACAAACAATCTGCCTCTTGATTTCTCAATCTTCTCCCATGACTCAATTCAAAATCATCAAAGGTTGTCAATTCTTCCAGGATTGCCTTAATAAAATTTTGCAGGTGCCATGCAACTGAATTACTATTCATGATTTCTTGGACTATTATTAAAGAGCCCCCTTCCAGATGCACTCATTTTAAGTCCAGTGATTTACCCAATTTGACAACCATTAGGGCTGCTTTCGCCTTTGCAACATCATTTGTTCTTTCCTCTAGTTTTTTTGCACCATACACTACTACATTACCTTGCCAATCTCAGATAATGACTCCTAGGATGGTCCTAGGTTTTCTTTAGCTGCTCCATCAAAGTTAATTTTGTACCATCCATTTGAGGGCTTCTCCCATGCCGCATCTTTAGCCCTACTACTAGATTTACCCAACCCGACCCCTTAACATGCCCAATTTTAATTCCTAACCACATTGTGAATCCCTTTGTCCTCCATGGTGAAAGAGATTCAGGATTGAAAGAACTTTGAAGATGCAACCCCTACCACCTCTTCTATCAAGAGGTTAATCCTAGAAAATATTCTTGCCTTTGATTCTTTTTAATCCCAAAAATATGCCTATTACACTCTTTCCAAATTTCCCATAAAAGAATTAATGGTCTAGCTTTCCACACACTTGAAAGTGTTGATTTCTCTGAAGGGACTGACCAGCTCTCAAAATCTTCTCAAATAGAGGCATGCATGGGTCCATGCCATTTTATATTAGATAACAATATATCCCAACAATTTGAAGCAAATTCACAATGTAGAAGTAGGTGATCCATTGTCTCCTCCGCCTTCTCACACATAACACATTTAGTAGGCCCAAAAAAACCCAGTCTCTTCCATCTTTCCCTAGTTAAATTTCTTCCTCTAATTGCTAGCCATGCAAATGTTCCTGCCTTTGGTAGGCACTCCTTTCCCCAACAAAGGTTTATTGGCCACTGTTCAAGCCCATCTAATCTATCAAGGAGCTGGTATCCAATCTTGATTGAATAATTTCCATTTAAAGAACCACACCAAACCACTATATCTTCTTTAGCTTTTATCAGAATTTTCCTTTTTTAAAAAATGTCACTCATTAAGTCCTTTTGCTACCTACATAGATCCTCAATCTCTACCAATTTCCAAACCCATTCTGATCCAAAATGCCCCTACTTTATCTCCAAGTAGTCTTGCACTTTGTTGCCCCATCATTGTAAGAAAAGCAATATGAGATCATGTAATTAACCATTTTCTTTTAGGGCTAGGAAACCGTCACATGAATCATCTATAAAATTTGCTTGCATACCATTGCCAATCTACCAAGAAATGTGATCCAATATGATCAGATAACATGCCACAATAAAATTCCATATTATTGAGCCCATCGAAGGATTTCGTATAGTTAGAATCCTATGCATTTTATTAGAATCCAAATATTTAGCCTTCAAAATTTTTACCCAAAGTTGATCAAGTTTAGAATAGATATTCCACACCAATTTGGCTCATAGTGCCTCATTCAAAATATGTCAATCTCTCAACCCAACACCACCTTTATCCTTAGCCTTACACACTTTCTCTCATGCTAGGAGTGGAATTTTATCTATATCAATAGCACCATTCCAAAAGAATTTTATCATTTTTTGTTTTATTACTCTAATAATTTTATTTGGGATCTTTAAGCACATCATTTCAAGAATACATGCATTGTAGAAATAATAGATTTCAACATAAGGATTCTTCTTGCAGAGGTTAACCACTTACTTTTCCAATCATCCATTCTCCTTAAAAAATCATCAACTAATTCCTTCCATACATTAGACCTGTACGACCCTCCAAAAAGGGGGATTACCAAATATTTACCTAGTAGAGTACCCATCCTCATGCCCAAGATCCTATAAATTTCCCTTTTCTTTTGACACGATGTGTTGAAAAAATAAATCTCTGATTTCCTCTAGTCAATACACTGACGCAAAGTCATGTTGTATTTGTCAAGCATTTATTTCATTAATATGTCTTCTTTGAGTGTTGCTTCCCCCATTAGAAAGATATCATCTACAAATTAAAGGTGTTAAATTGGGTCTAATCCTTGAGCTATTCTAATGGCTTTCCATAAACCAATATCCCTTCATTTTTTTTGTGATTAACGTTCCTAATGCTTCAAGCATTACGATGAAAAGAAAAGGTGATATTGGATCACCTTTCCTTAATCCTTTTTATAGAATAATAAAAACCTTGAGGGATACCATTTACTAAGACCGAGAAGCAAGGAGTGCTTATGCAAATTTTGATCCACTTTATCCATTCCTTGCAAAACCAAATTTATCGAGCATCATCAACAAAAAAACTTCTATTGACTTCATCATAAGCCTTCCTTATATCTAATTTGACCATCATTCTCCTTGTCTTTACAATTCTGATTGAGTGTATAGCTTTATGTTTGAGTATAACACCTTCATAAATAGATCTATTCGGAGAAAAATCACTTTCTTCATTGGAAATCATTGACTCTAGAACAAATTTTAACCTGTTAGCTATAACCTTTGAAACAAACTTATATATTTTATTACATAAAGAGATGGGTTTGAAGTCATCAAAGGAGCTAATCTCTGGATGTTTTAGAATGTGAGCAATGAAAGTATTATTTAAATCCTTTAAAATAAAATTATCTTTCCTAATTATTAAAATATAATGCTTTATTGTAAATTTGTTCCTCAAATTTTAAGATCTATTCCTAATTAATAATTATTATTTTGATTTTTTAATAATAGATATTTCGTATATATTTTTAAAAAATTATTTTTTTATTTTATTTTTTAATATATAATAAAGTTACATATTGCTCAACCTTTTCTTTGTGTTTTGTGCCAGGAAGATTTTGAGATAGTTGATCATTTATTTTTGAGGTGCCCCTTTGCTCAACATTGTTGTCTATCCATTATAAATGAGTTAAGGTTAAAGATGCCATTGCCAAATTCATTATGGGATTTGTTTCAAAGTTGGCCCACTCCTTATCATAATTCATTATTTGCAAGCATTTGGAAGTGTACACCTGCTTTAGTTGTATGGTCAATTTGGTGGGGATGAAACAAACATATTTTTAGGAAGTTTGTTACTCCACTAGATAAGGTGTTAGGAATTGGTAGCTGTTAGGAATATTCCCAAGAGATAACTGAGAGGGGAGGGGGGGTGAATCAATTATGTACAAGTTTCAATTCTTTATTCAATTAAGTATACTTAATATTTAAGCATAAACACAATGAAAGAACACTTGAACACAACACTAATATTTTGGTTACGGGAAAACCCAAATAGGTAAAAACCCTGATAAGAATTAACACCCACTAATAAACTGCACTAGTGTATAATGATCCTTGTTAGAAGATCTTACAACCCTGTTAGGAGTTGATCTTTACAAGGCAATAAGTACAGTGACCTGGTCAAAGGTCAGACCCTGTTAGAAGTCTTTTATGATTGACCCTGTTAGGGGTGAGGACACACTGTCTAAGAGCTCACTCCTCAAAGGGGTGAAGGTTGCAACCTTCTGAATAATAGATACACACTATATCTAGATCTTGGTGAATTGCGCTTAGACCTGCTATCTGGATCAGTTCCAATGAATAAAATATACTCTTTACTTGGTCACATAGACCTTTTGTTGATGGCTCAACACTTCGCACTCTCTTCTCTGCTCTTCACATTCAACTATAAACCATGCTTTAGCAATCTCAAATGACTGCCTATAAATATCTTTCCTCTAAATGATATAATCAATTTGGCCTATTAGAACCACCTTGAAATCATATTAGAGAAACAATAACACTCTTCAATAACATCTCAGTTGGCTCTACTAAGCACACAACACAAACTAGGACCTGTCCAATTTAATAAGTGTAGGCGCACGCTACACCTTATTGGCTCTACCAAATTGTCTAATACTTACTCCTCAAGCTAAATTACATCATGCGCTCTTAGCCAAACATTCTTAACTCTTCTCTAATCATTAATCCAAGCACACATACCAAAATGATAGGCACAACTCCTATACCAATATAATCTTTGTCAGCTCTTCTGGATAAACACAAGAAACTGTAATTGGTGAATAGAGACTTCATAACTTCACTTCTACTACACATCAGACTCTGTGTCCATGAATGTAACATCACTAACATGTATCCATCACATATCCAAACGTGCAAGGCTCCATGATGACTGTACAGACAATCACTCACAGAAAACTGCCTGTAACTCTGTCAGGAACAGTGCTGACACAAGCTGCTATATACCTCTCTGTACTAACAATTAACCTTTGTGTCCATGATATCTTGCTGATAACATGTCCATGCTACATATTCTGAAATCTTACTACATAAGTCTTTTACGCATGCTACTTACCATATGTTGTCTTCAATAACAAACATACAGTCAACACTGGCTTGCTGGCAAATCTCCAACAATCTCCCCCTTTGGCATTGATGAAAATAGATGGAATGAAAAACACCACCAATCCAAATGAACAATTCTTTTATAACATTCTCCATTTCCTCATCAAAACTCCCCCAAGGATGAATCCTCCATTTGCTGCAATATTCTTCAATATTCTCCATTTCCTCAACTGAACTACTTCATGACTGAATATTACTCCCCCTTTAATACTATTTTTCATGACTGTATACTACTCCCCCTTTGACATCAATGGAAAGGGGTGCCAAACATTTAAGCACCGGTACTAATCCTAAAGTAGAGTAGCCAACCATCCATCAGTCCCCGAGTACTAATGCACTTTGCACTTTCTTCTAAGTAGAATCAAGGAAGGGAATTACTCCCGCTTCTCCCTGAGATACTCAAAAGTATCCTTTGGAAAAGGCTTTATGAATATATCTGCTAGATGTTCCTTTATACTTACATAATCCAATTTGACTTCTTTCTCTACCACTTTCTCTCTAAGGAAGTGATACTTAATCTCTGTGTGTTTTTTCTTTGCATGCATCACATGGTTCTTTGACATGTTGATAGTGCTAGTGTTATCACATTGAATAACAATAGGATAATCAATCTGAATACCAAAATCCTTTATCATCTGCTTGATCCAAACAATTGTAGAATAATTCAAAGCTGTTGCAACATACTCTGCTTCTGCTGTTGACTGAAAAATACAATTTTGCTTCTTGCTTGTCCAAGTGACAAGTCTGTCACCAAGAAACACTGCTCCTCCTAATATACTCTTTCTATCATCAATGCATCCTTCCCAATCATCTTTATATACATGAAGCTCAACATTCTCCGAGTTAGGATACCATAGACCATAATCTATAGTGCCTTGCAAATATCTAAATATTCTTTTTATTGCCATGAGGTGACTTTGTTTAGGCTCTACTGCAAATCTTTCAACTATACGAACTGCATTGGAAATGTCTAGTCTTTTTTGAGTAAGATATATGAGTTTACCAATCATAGATTTGTACAATGTTATATCTACTGATGGGGAATCATCTTCTTTTTTAAGCTTGCATCCTGTTATCATAGGTGTACCCACTAGATTGCAATCATCCATCTTGAATTTCTTTAATATCTCTTTCACATACTTAAAGACTGATTAATGAAAATACCTTTTTCTATCTGCTGCACATTTAATCCCAAAAAGTATTTGATAGGTCCAATCATGCTCATCTCAAATTCGCTCTGCATCTCCTTAGCAAATTCTACACTAAGTTTGTCATTACCCCCAAAGATAATGTCATCAACACATATAGCTACAAGTAGTAAACCTTCAAATGTCTCTCTTATGAATAGGTTACAATATGCTTCTCCTTTCTTGAATCCAATTTTTGTTAGATATCCATAGAGTCTCTCATACCATGCTCTAGGGGCTTGCTTAAGTCCATAGAGGGCTTTCTTCAATCTGCATACCATATCAGGTCTGTCAAATAGGGCGAATCCTTCTGGCTTCTCAATGTATACTTCTTCCTTTAACTCTCCATTCAGGAATGTTGACTTAACATCCATCTGATAGACTTTGACGTTTTTGACTATTGCATAAGCTAGAAACAACTTAATTGCTTCTAATATGCTCACAGGTGAAAATGTGTCTGAATAATCAACACCTTCTCTTTGCGCATATCCTTTACATACTAATCTTGCTTTATTTATTACTACTGTACCATCTTCATTCATATTGTTTCTGAATATCCATTTGGTTCCAATCACATTCTTATCACTAGGTAGTGGGACCAGTTCCCAAGTATCATTCTTAATAATCCAATCTAGTTCTTCTTTCATAGCATCATGCCAATCTGAATCATTACATGCATCTTCAACACTTAAAGGTTCAATTTGAGATAGTAAACATACCACCTCATTGCTTGCTGAACTCTTTTCTTTTGATCTTATTGTGACTTTTCTGCTATGATCTCCAATGATGTCATCCTTAGAGTGATATCTAGATGTAAACTTTGGAACTTTAGGTGATGCTTTCTCATCTACCGTCTGAGTTTCTTCTTCACTTGTCTCAACATCATTGAATAATACATCAATACTGTCAAACATCTCTTCAACAACTATCTCACTAGTGGAAGGTATGGGTTCTTCTTCAATCATAGGTGCATAATCATGATATCTTTCTTGAACCATAAACTTTTCATCAATCTTAACATGAGCACTTTCAATGATCTTCTTCAATCTCAAATTGAAACATCTATAAGATTTGCTTTTAGTAGAGTAACCGAGGAAAATACCTTCATCACTTCTTGCATCAAACTTGCCTATTGCTTCATCCCTCTTGATGTAGCACTTTCTTATAAAGATTCTGAAGTATTTCACTGTGGGAATATTACCAAACCATAGCTCATAAGGTTTCTTGTCCACACCAGGCCTCAATTGTATTCTATTGATGGTATAGACTGCTATATTGACTGCATCTCTCCAACAAGTATGTGCAACTTTTCCTTCAATCATGATAGTGCGCGCTATATCTAGGATGATCCTATTCCTTCTCTTTTCAATCCCATTCTGCTGAGGGGTTCTAGGTGCACTCAACTATCTTTTTATGCCATGTCCTTCGTAGTACTCATAGAATCTGTTAGAGGTGAATTCTCCTCCTCTATCCGATCTTAGACATTTTATCTTTAGTCTAGATTCATTCTCAACCTTAGCTTTGAATATTTTGAACTTGTCAAATGCTTCTTACTTATCTTTCAAGAATGCAACCCACATCATTCTAGAATAATCATCTACAAACAAAATGAAATACATTTCACCATAGTATGATCTTGTTTGAGTTGGTCCACATAAGTCTGTATGAATTAGATCCAACTTGTTCTCTACTGAATTATGCTTGGTCCTGAATGAATTTCTCACATGCTTTCCCATTGCACATTCCTTGCAAATAGTATCAATTGGATTTGCTATGCTAGGTAGATCTCTTATTGCCTTTACATTGATTATCTTTACTATGTTATCAAAATTGATATGACATTGTCTTTTATGCCACAGCCAACTATCATCTACTTTAGCAACAAAACAACTTGCTTCTGAATTAAGCTGAAAAACATTACCTTTAGTCTTTGAACCTGATGCAATCACTACACCATCTTTGTTGTTAATGATGCACTTGTTGTCTTTGAACTCCAATTGATAACCTTTGTCAAGCAACTGCCCAACACTAAGAAGGTTATGCTGCAAACCATCTACATAAAGAAGATCATCAGTATTGTTCTTCCCATCCAATGTGATAGCTCCTCTACCAATGATAGGTTTAGGAGTGTTGTCACCAAATCTAACCATGCCACCTTTGTATTTGTCTAGATGAATAAATCTATCATTATCACCTGTCATGTGATGTGAAAACCCACTATCTATAATCCAATTAGTTCTTATGTCTTCTTGTGAAATCAACGCTAGCTCTTGTTTCTTTTTCTCATCTTCACGGTCCATTTCATCATGCATCTTTTCCATAAGAGCAATAAATCCAATTTCATATTCAACTGAGTCATCATCTAATACTCCATCTCCAACATAGTAACATTCCTTTGTATACTTAGGCTTGTAGTTATTCTTGAACTTCTTAACTCTTGTAGGACACTTAGAGGCAAAGTGACCAATCTTATTACATGAAAAGCATTTGAATGGCAATTGAGCTTCATATTTTCCTTTTCCTTTCTTTTCTCTTTTAGCAATCATAGCAATGAAATCATCTAGTGCTTTCTCATCATCATCATCATCATCATCATCATCAAAATTACCAGAAGTGTTTAAGGATTTCTTACCATGGACTGATGCTTTGAAGGCTGTTTCACTTTTAGGCTCTGTCTTCAATCTTGAAATCTCAAAAGCTGCAATTTTGCTGATCAAGGTCTCTCTTTTGAAATTTTCTGTAAGCTGCATGGTCTCATCAAGGATGTTGATCTTGTTTTCATACTCTACTATAAGAGTAGTCATCAACTTATCCATAATGTCTTCCTCCAAGATCTCTCCACCATTGTTCCTAATTCCACCAATTGCTTCATTAATCCTTTGGTTATAATCTCTAATGTCTTCTTTAGGTAGCATCTCTAATGCATTGTATCTTTTCTTCCATGTCTTTCTGCGTGCATTCTTTTCTTGTGTATCTCCTTCAAACATGTCTTCTAGGTGCTTCCATATTTTGTATGCTGTGTCTACTTTCTTTATCTCTGAAAACTCACTATCAGATAAGGCGCTGATAAGGGCTTCTTTGGCTATTGCATTCTGATAGAACAACTCATTTTGTTTTCCAGTAGCATCATCCTTTGCAAGATCTCCAAGAGAGGGGATCTTGACTTCTTTGATAGTCACTTCAAAAACTTCAAAAGCAATGCACTGCAAATGTGTCACCATTTTGTTCTTCCAATCAAGATAGCTCTCTCCATCGAACTTAGGACTGTCTTTTCTAAAGAATTCCATCTGATCAACCTCAAGCTATTAAAATTTCTCTCCGAGGAACTTGGCTCTGATACCAATTGTTAGGAATAGTCCCAAGAGATAACTAAGAGGGGGGGGGGGGGGGTGAATCAGTTATCTACAAGTTTCAATTCTTTATTCAATTAAGTATACTTAATCTTTAAGCATAAAAAAAATGAAATAACACTTGAACACAACACCAATATTTTGGTTACGGGGAAACCCAAATAGGTAAAAACCCCGGTGGGAATTAACACCCACCAATAAACTGCACTAGTGTATAATGATCCTTATTAGAAGATCTTACAACCCTGTTAGGAGTTGATCTTTACAATGCAATAAGTATAGTGACCTGGTCAAAGGTTGGACCCTATTAGGATTCTTTTATGATTGACCCTATTAGGGGTGATGACACACTGTCCGAGAGCTCACTGCTCAAAGGGGTGAAGACTGCAACCTTCTGAATAACAGATACACACTATATCTGGATCTTGGTGAATTACACTTAGACCTGCTGTCTGGATCAGTTCCAATGAATAGCATATACTCTTTACTTGGTCACATAGACCTTCTACTGATGGCTCAACAATTCGCACTCTCTTCTCTGCTCTTCACATTCAACTATAAACCATGCTTTAGCAATCTCAAATGACTGCCTATAAAAATCTTTCCTCTAAATGATATAATCAAGTTGACCTGTTAGAACCACCTTGAAATCATATTAGAGAAACAATAACACTCTTTAATAACATCTCAGTCGGCTCTACTAAGAATGCAACACAAACTAGGACCTGTCTAATTTAATAAGTGTAGGCGCACGCTACACCCTGTCGGCTCTACCAAATTGACTGATACTTTCTCCTCAAGATGAATTATATCATGCGCTCTTAGCCAAAAATTCTTAACTCTTCTATAATCATTAATCCAAGTGCGCATACCAAAATGATAGGCGTAACTCCTATACCAATATAATCTCTATCGACTCTTCTGGATAAACACACGAAACTACAACTGGTGAATAGCGACTTCATAATTTTACTTCTATTGCACATCAGACTCTACATCCATGAATGTAACATCAATAACATGTCTCCATTACATATCCAAATGCGCAAGGCTCCATGATGACTGTACGAACAATCACTCACAGAACACTGCCTGTAACTCTGTCAGGAACATTGTTGACACAAGCTGCTATTTACCTATCTGTACTAACAATTAACCTCTGTGTCCATGATATCTTTCTGCTAACATGTCTATGCTACATATGCTGAAATCTTACTGCATAAGTCTTCCACGCATGCTACTTACCATATGTTTTCATCAATGCCAAACATATAGTCAACACTGGCTTGCTGGCAAATCTCCAATAGTATCAACATTAGAGATCATCTGGGTGTGTTAAAGGATTTTATAGCTTCACCCATTCCCTCAGGTATGAATAATATTGCTAAAGCTCATGACCTTTTGTATGGACTTGTTCTAGCCAAAAAATTAAAGTTCACAAAAATACATGTTGAAGGAGATTCATTTGTGATAATGAATGCATGTATTAATATATCATCTTTCAATTGGAAAATATTGTACATTCTCAAGCAAGTATGGGCACTTCTAGACTTTTTTGAAGAATAATTTCTCTCTCATACTTATCAAGAAGGTAATATGTTGGCTGATTACTTAACAAATATGGGTTGTGACAAAGTGATTCTGGACTCGACATGTCGTAATTATAACTTAGTAGATTTTCCCAGATTAGAGGATATTACCAAACGGGAGATATTTATAGACATGTTTTAATTTTTTTTGATAAAGCCTTGTTAATTAATCATGCTTTATAATGGTTTGAAGCATCGACATGAGTTATCCTTATGAGAATGAACAAGAAAATTAACCAATGACATCAGTTAAACATACACTGATAAGGAGAATGACATAACACTAAGGTAAAAAAACTCACTAGTAAAAGTATGGTAAAATTCATCAAATTGGTATAACATATACCGATAACCTCCATTGGCAAAGTGAACACAAGCGAAAAAGAGTCTTATTTGTCTTGCCGATTGCTGATGAGGCTATCAGATAGGCCTATACACTGATAGGAAGTCCAAGAGGGAAAGGTGTATCGACATAATCTTCACTCATGAATGTCATCAATATAGCTTGAATAATAGGGATAGGTATTTCAAAGTTCCCTTGACACCTGATGAAGAGGTCGGTATAACTTACAATGATACTAGATACAAAGGCCATTGAAAAGAAGCATCAGGATAACGTATACTAATGAGATGGAATGAAGACATTAGAGGGAGTATTCTTGATAACATTATCGGCTATCAATATTGCAATTTGGATATTGTGCTGATATCCGATGACTTTGTTAGGATAGCTTGTGCTGATGAAAAAAGGCAACAAGATTATAGAATGATGAAGAAAGATGTTAGGCCAATGGTATGAAGGTGAAATAATTTTTGGCGAGACTTACATTGATGTCCGAACAAATCTTCCTCTGCCATGTGTGATGGAAATTTTTGCACTAGGGTTGACGATATCAATTATTGACTTTGCAATAGTCATCCGAAGTACAATTTATGCTCTTCAAGTATCTTTGCTTTTGTTTCTTAGCATTTCTTCCAAATGATACAATATCAGGGATTATGACTATGGCTTCGAGGTGCATGAAGAAGCTAATTTCTAGCTACTGAGCTGCGATGAAAGGCATCATTCTCACAGTATTTACTCATGTTATTTAGAGCATTGTATTCCTATTTTGTCAAAGCATTTGATGTGTTAATTCAGTGGGATATTTAAATTGTTGTATATGTAAAGGCTATGTGCATTTTAATGTGGCCCACTTTTGATCACCAATTTTATTGTATTAGGGGTAGAACTCGATGTATGTAGGAATTATGGGGTTTCTAGTCCTATAGGATGGACTCTCTTATGTATTTGTATTCGAGAAATGATTGAGGGTTTTCTTACTAGTTCTTTCCCTCTTGAACTCTTGAACCAAATATTTTATTATAAATATATTAGTGACTTGCCACTTTTGTTGATATATATATATATATATATATATATATATATATATATATATATATATATATATATATATATATATATATATATATATATATATATATATATATATATATATATATATATATATTTTTTTTTTTTTTCTAGTGTATATATATTTTCTAAAATTTAAGATTTATTTTTAACTATTAAAATATAAATATTATACTTCTTAAATATTATTTTTCTTAAAGATTATTATGTTTAGTGCATATATTTTTAATTTTAATTTTAATTATTAAAATATAAATATTATACTACTTTATCTACATATCTATTTGTTAAATTTTAATATTTATTTTTAATCATTAAAATATCAATACTTTATTCTTTATCTATAAATTTATTTCTCAAATTTTAAGATTGATTCTTGATTGAAAATAATTATTTTGATTAAAAAAAAGTAATGGAAGTTTCTTATATATGCATTTACTAAATTTTAAGATTCATTTTTATTATTAAAATATTAATATTATATTTCATTATTTACAAATCTATTTTTGAAATTTTAAGATGTATTTTGGATTAAAATTATTATTTTAATTAATAATGGAAGATTCTTATCTATATATATTTTCTAAATTTTAAGATTCATTTTTTTATATTAAAATATAAATCTTATACTACTATATTTGTAAATCTATTTTCCAAAATTTAAAATTTATTCTTAATTATTTGTTTTTATAATAAACATTTCCTAATGTGTATATATTTTCTACATTTTAAGAATTTTCTTAATTATTAAAGCATAATTATTATATTACTTTATTGTAAACCTATTTTCAAAATTTACTCTTCATTATATAAATATAATAACTAAACTGCTTTATTATAAATCTATTTCTCATATTTTAAGATCATTTCTTAATTAGTAATCATTATTTTTATTTTTAATAGTAAATAATTTCTAGTGTACATATATTTTCTAAATTTTAACATTTTTTTTGTAAAGGAGGTAAAAATTTATTCAAGAGAAATCAAACTATAACAAAAGGTCTCAGTTCCACTGCAACCCTCAAACGAGGTAGGGGAGAAATTAAAAATTTCTTTCTTCCATGATTAGCTTTAACAAAGTCTATGGAAAATCTGGAGGTAAATCCCCTTGGTCATCAACATCCCATCCTTCTAAGTTCTCATAAGTTTACTTAGCCAAGCAATCCACCACTTTGTTCCATTCACTAGGAATATGACAGAAAAAAATATAATCCAAGGAGCAACATAGATTTAGGAGCTGCTTAGCCATCAAGGCTAATTACCAAGTAAACCTATCCAGTTGATGACCATTCATCATGTCAACCACAAAATGTGAATCAAATTCACAAATAATCCTCTTGGAACCTACAGAGCATCCTTTCTCAACAACATTCAAAAAGGAAAAGGACTTTATCAAATTATTAGAATGTTGTTCTTGTAATTAGAGAAAACAAACAAAGTATTACAATCACTTTCCCTACCAATGCCACCAATTAGGTGAAAAATTCTTGCTAAAATAACAATAAAACAAACTTCTACAAAAATGATCTGCAAATGTGATTACCCTTGAAACTAAGGCCTCCATTACACAAGAGAGCGTACGCTCAACATAGGTGGTGGTTGGCCATTTCCCCTCTGTGCATTAATTTATATTAACTTTGCCTTGGTCGAGGTGTGGTTGTGGTATATGAGTGATAAATCACCTAATGATGGACAAGTTGAAAATAATTTGTAGGTTGAGACAACATCCAAATCCTCCTAGGATGCCATAGTGGAAAAGAAATATTTACCGGCTAGAGAAAAGTTCATCCCTCTTAGCCATAATCATACCACATATGCATTTGATGATGGAGGAAGAGGAGGTAAGAGCAATGATCCATCTCTCATTGTCAAGCCAAATCTCCAAATGGTCTCTAAAATTTCTAATAAAAGAGTAGGTTAAAAGAAGTTACAATTTTTCTAGTATCCCTAGATGTAGACAAGGTTCCTTCCTGATTTTATTTGAACAATTGATAGCAAAATATTTGGAGTAAGAAACTAGGGGTTTTAGTTTTATTTCTATAGAATGGCTCAGAAAGGCCTATTCATTATTTTTTCGACAACCCTCAAAGCCAAAAATAGGTGCTTAAAAAATAATATTGGTCTAATGGGTTGGATTATTTTAGAGCTCTCGACTGATCCCCTAATGCTAATCATGAAGAAATTATGGCTCTATCCTATCCTAGATGGGTCACTATTAGAAACATTCCTCCCTTCCATTGGATTTTTATCCCTTAGTTTCTTGAGAATTTGGGGAATATGCTTGGAATGAAGGAGTCCCCATCTCTCTTACCACACTTGGATGCTAGGTTTTTGATTTCTATCAAACTTTTCCTTGACATTCCATATGATTTGATAATAGAATTGGATGAAGGTTTGATGGTTTTACCCATTTAATTATTGGGGCTATTGACATATGTTATTTTATGTAGGAGAGAGGAACACATGAGAAAATCTTACCCTCTGTCAAGGAACTCTAAGAAATATTTTATTTCTATTGGGAAAAGTAAACCCTCCTCCAAGATTTTTGAAAATGTTGACCCCTCTACTCCCCCACCTAATCTCATTGATATTGAGGCTCTCCAATCCTCCCTCATCACTTATTTTGTTGGCATTTCTCCACCCTTGACCCCTTCCTCTCCGGTTTCCCTTATGGTCCCCCTGACCTACACTTGTCCACCCTTTATGTCTCTGCCTTTCCTATTTGGGCATGAGATTCTCCCTCAATTTCTTTCCCCCCTTCTAAAATCCCCCCAAAAAGTGAACCCAACACTCAATATCTTATTATGGATAAGATGAGGCATATTGCTTTAGTTAGGAAAAAAATTGAGGATCAGATATACTCCGGGGTTCCCAAAAAGGATGGACTTGTTAACACACTATACTCTTCTAGTAAGAAGGCTTAGATAGAATCCTCTTTTAAAGACCTAATTGGAGCCTTGGAGCAAGAGGATACTAGCTTTATTAGTGGCTTAGAGAATCTTGGTATAGGGGATATGAGGGTGATCTTTACTACTTTAAAAATTGCCTCTATGAGTAGTGAGTCCAATAGTGGGGGATTCTAATGAGGCCTTTTTCATCATTAAAAAGGGATATCACCCCAAGTCTCTACTTATTTATGTATTGATTACATCTAGACACTCTACTAGCCCCCTTTCAGTCCTCCTTTGAGAGTTAATGGTGCTAATATCCTCTCCATCCAAGTTTGTAATCATGTGGTTAATAGGGGAGGCATAAATAATAAGGAAGTAGTCAGTGTGGATCAAGATGATCCTATTGGAGTTGAGGATAATGATCTAAGTAAATGAGACATTGTACCCTATAAGGGGTCACCCAATGTGGACATTGTGGAGGAAGATATGGAAGAAATAGGAGTTATGAAAGCTAACAATAAGAAGGTTGTTGAGAAAAATAAAAAATCTAATGCATCTTGCCTTGGGGATGACAAAGTGTTTAAGAGGAAAAGAGGGAGACCTATTGATAGGAAACTTGCATACAACAATATGAAATTTCCACATAACTCATTATAGGTCTGAAGCAAATAAACACTTAAAAATCCACATGCAAGAGAATAGACAACATACCCACAAAAATGTGACACAAGATATATCCTGGGAAACCCTCATGAGGGAAAAAACCTAGCCTCAAAAATCATCCATCACCATGTATTATTTAGAAAAATACCATTGCAATACAACCATGGAAGCCTTCAAAGCCCTAGCCACAACCAAGCAATCCATGTGAACAAGCATGAATCCACACATCCCGTGCCATGCTTCCAACCTTCACAAATGCTACCTTTGGCTAACCTGTTTCCACTTGTCTTACCTCAACAACTACCCTTGTGATTGCTTTTATAGAAACAAGCTCCCACAAAACCACCAAGTGGCATTACATAAACCATGTGCTACCAAACCCTATTGACCCACATTTAATATTGGGTACTTTATTTATTTTATTTCCCCAACATTAAATAATTACATCCAATGATATCACAATGTTACAATACAACTCTCAAGGAATATTCCAATGGATTTCCTACATGTTGCACATCAATCTAGGTGCAACATTTACATAATAAAAGAAATAATACAATAATAAACATTATTATGCAAGGTGTACAACACCATTTTCTCAACACCTATTGGGTTTGGGGATATTAAATAAGGGAAGTGTGCCCTTAAAGGGAAACTTCCCAAATGCTATAAACATTTTAGATCCCCTATGGACACTGCCCCATTAGTATTGATGGAGATAAACCATACATATTTGAATTTTAGGGGACTTAAATCCATAGACATGAAATACATGATCAAAGTATTTATTAAAATGAAAAATATTAATATACTCATTTTCTAAGTTCTAAAGGCAGTTTGGTTTAATTTAGACATTAATCTATAATGTCTTTGGAGAAATGCAGATCATTTTACTACTAATCACTCTAAAGGAAAAGGGGGTGCTACCATTTAGGTTGGTAACAAATGGAGTAAGTTTTTCCATAAGTGGGGATGTTCATAATGCAATAGAGTTGTATAGATTATACTACGATTAAAGGATAGTAGGGTGGGAGTTTTCTCGGTGTATTCCCCTGACGATCTTAAAGAAATGATAAAAATTTGGAAGTGGATGACCCAAGTTGAGGAGATATCATGGTTGGGGAGGACTTTAATATGATTAAATCACCATAGGATAATGTGGGAGGAGTTATATGGATAATTTCTATGTGAACAAAGAGCCTCAAGTTTAGTAAAGATACAAATGGATGCAATGGAAGGGTGACCCCTTATGTACCTTATCAAATAATCACCCCATACAAGCTATTATTTATCACAATAATTTCCCCTGCACCTCAGGGTAAGAGGGACTCATTTTCACTCAATACTAATCTTTTGCAAGATTATGATGTCAAGTATACCTTATACATCATTAGGAAATTTAACTCATGGAATTCTAAGAAAATTAGTTCTATTGAGATGTGGAATCAAAAGATTCAGGGCTGGAAAATCTTGTTTCAGATAGTTGGGAGAAAGAAGGCTAAATATTCCAGGGAAAGGGAAACTTTCTTAAAAAATAATCTCATACAATTTGAAAATGTGCTTCAGAATGACCCCTCTAACCTTGATGCTATCATTAAACTCAAAGAAGCCAACAATTCCCTTATAAGAATTCAAAATGTTAGACTCCATGGTGCTAAAACTAGAGCATTAAGGTTGAATTGGTTAGACTATGGAGATAAGGGATCTAAATTCTTTTTTCAACTCCTTAAAAGTAAAGAATCCAAAGAGAGGATAAATACTATCTAGGAAGGTGGAGTTAATCTTACTGATTAGTTAGATATTATCAAGGCTTTTTCTCAAATTTGCACTAATCTATTTTCTTCAAAGGATTGTGGGTAGAACATAGATAGGGTCATAAATGATATCAAGAATATTATTTCCAAAAAGGTTTGTACTAAGGACTTAACTAAGTTGGATAAGGATTTGTCACTAGAGGAAGTTCAAAAAGCCATCCTTGCCTTGAGCGATGATAAGGCTCCAGTGCTAGATGGATTTCCAAAAAAATTCTATAAGAGAAATATTGAGTGGATTGTTGAAGACCTTTTCAATGTGTATAAGGAAGCCATTGGTTAGGGATATCTAGGTAGTGATATTAAAAATGGGCTCATAAATTTCTTATAAAGAACTGGAGACCTGTTATGCCACTGAATGTGTCCTAAAAAATATTATCAAAAATATTGGCCAAGGGGTTGGAGGATGTCCTTCCCAACATAGTTAACCCTAATAAAACAAGATTTGTTAAGTGTAGGTACATCTTGGAGAATATTATTACATGTTGGGAGGCTATGCATTGGGATAAAGAGTCCAATCCAAGAGTGGTTGTATTACTGATTGACTTTGAAAAAGCATATGATAGAATATAGTAAAAGTTTATATTGTTAATGTTGGAATCTCTTGGATTTCTAACGTTCTTCTGTAAGATGGTCAAAACCCTTTTAACAGATGCTAGTCTATGTGGAAGTGAATGGGGTTAAGTCTAAAATTTTTCCTTATATTGTTGCATAAGACATGGATGCCCGCTAGCTCCCACCCTTTTTATTTTAGCAGTAGATGCTTTATATTATTTATTGTATCTCTAACAGTGTGCAAGGAATGGTTATCCCAAATGGGAATGACATATCTAATATCCAGTTTGATGATGACACTGTAATCATGGTGCAATTAAATGAAGGAAATACAAATAATTTTATGAATAAACTTGACTTCTTTATCACTTCCTTTAGTATTAAAGCCTCCCTCCCAAAATACACCATGCTTAGTTGGGAGGACCAACCCCCATACCATTTTAGGAAATATTCCCTTGTGTGTGTGTGTGTGGGGGGGGGGGGAGGGGGGGTTCCCATACACCAGGTGAAATATATTGGTATCCCTTTCACCATCTACCCCAATCTCCAAGAAATGTGGGAGTGGGTCAAAGGGAAGATTGAAAAGAAGCTAAGAAAGTGGAATGAGCATTACCTCTCAATGGAAGGGAGGTACCAAGTCTATAAAAAGATCCTTCCTCTTATACTATTTATTATATATTTTCTTGACTTTTCTCTAATTATCAATTTCTATACATTCAAAAGCTAATCAGAGAGTTTCTCTATTCTGATGGTAAGGGGAATAAGAAGCATCATGCAGTTAGATGGAAAAAGTGTGTAATAAGAAAAGATGAGGGTGGTATTAGATTAAAAGATATGAGATTCCAAGGGGTAGTATTAGTTGCAAAGTGAATTTTCAAATCTCTGGAAGGAAATGAACCATGAAAAATATTAATAAGGCACAAAATTTCTAGATTTGTGCCAAGGAAAGGACCATTTTGGAAAAATCTCCCTCTTAGTGACTTGGTTGGAGGAAGGCTTTATGTCAAACCAACTAGATCTGAAGTTTTAATGTCAATTTGGAAGGAGTGGGATATTATGAAACAATTGATCTCTAACAATTAAATCTTGAAGGATGATGGTAAAATATATGGGGAAATATTTGTGTGGTGGAAGATTAAACACAAGGAGAAACCCTTAGCACAAATCTAGGGATGCTCTACCAAAAGTTGGGCTTCTAAAGGCATTCAAAATCTTTATGATATTTTGAAGGATGGCCAACTAGTGGAATATCAATATTTATATCATACATTTTATATTCCTCCAACATAGTTGAGGGCCTATTCTATCCTTAGAGAATCATGTTCTCCCCTTTCCATTTCTAGACAAGTTGTCAATGATCCTATGTCCTTTCTTCAATTCAAGTAGCCGAGCTGTTCCTTTCTACATAGAAAAATTGTTCTCCCCTATGATCCTATGATGATATTCTCTCCCATTTCTTCTTGTCCAAAAGATTGTGTGAATATTTGGGCTAGGCCTATAGAGCCAAAAAAAAGATTCTTCTTTTGGTGTTTCTTGCTTCACAGACCAATTTTTTTGAAACTGGATGTGAAGATCAATATTTGTTTCTCCTATAGGATGCCTGAATATGTTAACATGTATTTTTGACCATCTCTTTTTAATGGAGGTTGGGGGTCTTTTGGTCTATCCACTGATTCAAAATTTAATATTCAATATGTTCTTTTTAGTTCTACCCCCGAGATTAAGAAAATTGCAATATCTTTTGGTATATTTTTTCCTTAAGTGCTATGGATTATTTGGAAATACATAAATGACATTGTGTTTAATGACAAGAGTAGATCACTTATAGGGTATCTTATGAGACTCACATTTTATGATATTGATTTGCAGGTTATTGTAGCATTGAGAATATCTACAAAGAAGTTTGAAAGACTTCTCCAAGATGACAGAGTTTGAGTATTTACATGGGAAATATTCCATGGTTTGACATGAGCTAGGTAGGATGATGAAATGATTCCTTTTTAATTTGGATTAAATAGATTCATGCGAGAGATTAGAGAACAAAGAGAAATGGAACTGCATCTTCAAAGTCTAGTACTCCTAGTGGCACATGTGTTCATACATCCATATTTGGATTACATGCAACAAAGGGAATAAATTAGATGGATAGAGGGACCTCTCAACTAGACTGCATGGATAAAACAACAATAACTATCTTGATGAAAATTGTGATACTCATTTTGATGTAGGTATACAATAGTTCTTGTATAGTGTTTGTTCATTTTGATGCATGTCTGTTGTAGGTTGATGTATATTGTATCTTTTGATACTCTTCATCACTATCTAGCTAGTTAGGGGTCTGATGTTGCAGCTTACTGTCTCTTTTATGGAAATGTGATTGTTCATACACTAGTTCTAATCAATTTAGTAATGGGATTTCATGACCTTTAATGGAAATAAATACCACCAATTCCCACTTGATGTGGATTCCCCCTAGGAGGTCTATCAATGTTAACTTTAAAAACATCCCTTAGGGGGAGGGATCCACCTCCCCTCTCTATAAATTTTCTATTTATTTTTCCTTGATCTTCTTTTGGTAGAGGGACCCATCATATTTATGCTTATATTTAGATTCTTTACCATAATTAGATCACTAGAATCCATAGGTATAGTCATGTCATATTTTGCTAAAATAGTTTCCTAGTGCCTATTGACAATATTTATCCATACGAGAATGCTCCCCATTTAAGAGTTTTGAAATATTCTCTGATTCCTTTCTAACCTTAAATTCTAGATGATGAAATTTGGGCCAAGATCCCAAGAAACCATAAGAAAATAGGTCTTAGTTGGAGGAAAACCCAAACTTTCCCAAAACTCAACTAAAGTAGTGGCACAAACAAAAACATGATTCTAAGAACCCTACCATAGGTACCAAATTTACCTTAAGTAAGGATAGTGAAATAAAATATTAATATTAAATTCTTCGCTTCTTTTACAAAGGACAAAGATATAAGGGCCTTGAAATCCTCTATGTCTCAAATTATCCTAGGTGAGGCACTTACTCTAGGTAGCTAGCCAAAGAAAAAAGTTACACTTAGGCCAAGATAAATTAATCCAAACCTGATTCCACCAAGGAAAACCTCCCTAACCATTTAACTTAGTATCCCAAGCTAAGTATCCAGAGCTAAGTAGCTAGAGGAATTTTTTTTTCTCCCTTTAGATCTAGACCCCAAGACAAAACATCCCTACCCTTAAGGGAATTTAAAAAATTCTACCAACTAAAATCTTCACTAATTCCTAATGATTCTCTTCTATACCCCCTTTAGGCCATTCATGAGGAACTTTCTATAAATTTACCCCCAAATGTCCCATGATCTTGGTGGCCTTAAAATATTCCACCCTATTCCAACCAGGATCAACCAAAATATTGTAAAGGGGTTGAAGATGAGGAAACCAATAATAATTGGGGGATAACCACCCAAAGAATCATGCTAGAACATAGTATCAAATCTCCTATTGTAGATTAAAAAAATATCTTCCTTGATGAGTTTTCCCCCTCTTTTAAGAGTGTCCCAAATCATGGAACACTTCCCTACCAAACTACACAAGTGTACATCCACACTGCTGAAATTCCCAAGGTACTTATGAGTAAGGATTTTACTCCAATCCCAGGCTTGACAAGTCCACCATTTTTAACATAAATTGGTAGCTAAAACCTATCCAATCAAATTTTTATATCATATATCAAGACCACCTTCTTTCTTTTGCATAAATAATAAGTCCCATCTAACCAAACTCCATTTTGAAGATATAAAATTACTTGACCAAAGAAATTGATGTGAAAGAGCATCAAACTATTTCAAAAAGATATAAGGGAAAACCTACACAAAGAACCTATAAAAAGTAAGAGCTTGAACCAAAAAATTTAATAGAGTCAACCTTCTAGTAGATGAAAGGCATTTAAATATCCAGTGAATAAATCTATTGTAAAACCTATCATGAATCTCTTTCCAAAACTCTCTAAGATGAGATCCCATACCAAGGGGAATCTTGTTAGAATAACTGAGAGGGGGGGGGGGGTGAATCAGTTAGATCTGTGATCCAATAGTCCCAATTACAAAATGTATCTCTTTAAATAAATTCAACAAATTTCTACAACTCGGTAACATAAAATACTAAACTGTCTGTGCCTTTATCGATTACCAGTTAATTACTCACAGTGATTACTGACCAAATCAAATATGCAATATTTAAAGTATGACAACAAATCAATCATCACAGAAACACATAACACAAAGATTTAATGTGGAAACCCTGTTAAGGGAAAAACCACCTAGGATTGGTAACCTAAAATACTTTTCACTCTTCTGAAGTGAGCTCAGTGAAGAGCCAACCCTGTTAAAGGTTACAAACACACTGTTAGGTGTGACCTTGTTAGAGGATTTAAGACTAATAGTTATCGTTCAACCAGAATTCACTATGGGGTTGATAGGATAACAATGTATATTTATTGAATGACATGGGGTATATCATAAGATGGGTAAGTCCACTTGGTTAAGAGATTTTTCAATATCAATGGTTAAAATGAAACAATAGTTGATCTAATTATAATACAACTCAAATTGCAGATGTTCAGATCTATTCTAAGCCCATACAAATCCTCTGATCAATATATCAATTCACTTCCTCAACTTACTTTCACTTGGTAAAAGCTCTTTAACGCTCGGTACTATTCTGTAGTTCGGTTCTTCTTCAACCAGTTTGATCAGGCATGCATGAAACTGTATTCATGCAAAATATCTACAGTCTTCTTTCTTCTGACATGTTTCATAAAGAAACTCATATCTCTTATATAGAAAGATAAACCATTTTCATATCAACCATCAGATTTTGCTGTTTAATCTCCTTCATTGATTTTGCCTCTTAAAATTTCCTTGGCGGTTGTGTCAGTAACACGTTTCAATTCCATCCTTTAGATCTTCTCTAAATTTTGTCAGCCGTGGATCTTGTAACAAACTTTATCCCCAATCTCAAAATCATAACACTTTACAGCTCATCAATTTATATCGACTTAACTTAAGTAATAAATGCTTTCATCCATACTCAGTTAATGAAGAAATACGTCGACAAACATAAGCTCAGTTAATACTTCGCTCGATATACACTACATTGGCTCAGTGTATACTAAAGTGCTTCATTTATCGACCACACTGCTTTGTTAAATTTTGCTTCCAACTTCATAACATATTAATGCAACATAATCAAGTCAACCATATGAAGTCATAGACTCATCAATAAGTTACCCAAAGTATTCCTTAACCTCATCTGTCATATCCATCTTCCTCCATGTAGATATCTTAGTTCTTCATCTTTTCTCTCCTCTTTACAGATGTTTAGATGTTTGCAACTATCATGATAAGTACTGTCAAAACTAGTTGACATCAATGACGACAAAATGACTGATTAATTATCTTAGATATCATTTCAGTACTCGGTGATCTCTAATCACTGATCTTCAAGTCATTCATGTAGTCAATCAATTATAGTTCATCAATCTCTCCATTTGGCATTGATGGCAACACAAGCAATATGAAATATGCCATACACATACCAAACATGTATTCTACAACTATGTAAGAAAATGCTGTAGCTTGGTAAGCTCTCCCTAGCTTGATATTTAATATGTTTAATCACTACGTTACATGATAGCATTGCAAGTGCAGACTTTCCTCTGCAGATTTGATCTTTTCAACTCTCAGATTCATTCTGTTCTCAAAAAAAAATCTTCAAGACTCTCCCTAACTTTCTCTGATTATCCCTCCCTTAGATAGATTTTCCATTGATCTCTCTATTTATCATATTGTTTATATCTTCCCTTTGACAATAATGCCAAAGAAAAACATAAAACATACAGCTCTACAATAGCCAAGTGACTCTCTGTTGTTCAGTGCAGACAATGTATCTCGATATAATGATATCAAAATATCTATTCTAGTTCCTCAAATCTTTCACAACCTTAGATAGAATCCAAAGTGTGATCTATGTTGCATCAACATGAATGATCTTTTGATAAGATTAGGCTGATGCAACCTCCAAATCACATTAGTGACTGGTAGATAGGGGACAGACCCCAAGTCTAGTCCTCAAGTATTCAAAAGTATCTTTTGGTAGAGGCTTGGTAAACATATTAGAAAGTTTCTCCTTTGATGTAACATATTCCAGTTTGACTTGCTTCTCATGTACTTGTTCTCTTAAGTAGTGATACTTAATAGAAATATGTTTTATCTTCGAGTGCATTACAAGATTCTTAGAAATATTTATTGCACTAGTGTTGTCACAGTATATAATCACCGGCTCAGTGATTACCTCATTCATCCCTTCCAACACTTGTTTGATATAAGAAATGTTTGAATAGTTTGTAGTAGCAACAACATATTTTGCTTCGACAGTAGAATGAGAAATACAAGGTTGTTTCTTACTTGTCCAGGTAACAAGTCTTCAACAAAGAAAAATGCTCCCCCGGTTGTGCTCTTTCTATCATCTATATTTCTAGCCCAATCCGCATCGGTGTCAACTCTTAGTTCAAATTTGCCTTCCTTAGAATACCATAAACCATATTCCTCTATTTTCTTCAGGTATCTCAAGATTCTTTTTACTGCAACCATATGTGAATCCTTTGGATTGGTAGAAAATCTAGCAACAATCCCCACTGCATGTGCAATATTTGGCCTACTATGTACTATATACATCAATTTACCAATCATAGATCGGTACAATGTCTGGTTTACTTCTGTAGATTCATTATCTTTTGTTAATTTGTAGCCTGTGACCTTCGGTGTTCCAATTGGTTTAGCATCTTCCATGCCAAATGTTCTCAATACTTCTTTTATGTACTTTGATTGTGTGATGAAAATTCCATCACTCTACTGAATAACCTGCAAGCCTAGAAAGAACTTAATCTCTCCAAACATAGACATTTCAAATTCTTTTCTCATCTCATCAGCAAATGATTTACAGATATGATCTTGTCCTCCAAAAATTATATCATCCACAAATATTTCAGTAATCAAAATAGTATCATCTGATCCTCCTTTCATATACAAATTGCTGTTTCACTAGTTCTAACAAAACCAATACTTAAAAGATAAGTATGCAACCTTTCATACCAGGCTCTAGGTGCTTGCTTTAAACCATATAAAGCTTTGTGTAGTCTACATGCCATGTCTTTTTGATTTGGATCAACAAACCCTTCTGGTTGTTCTATGTAGACCTCCTCTTCTAATATCCCATTCACAAAAGTAGACTTACAATCCATTTGATAGACTTTAAACTTCTTATGTACAACATATGCAAGTAACATGCAGACTCCTTCTAGTCTAGCAGCAGGTGCAAAATTTTCACATAATCAATACCTTCCTTCTGTGCATATCCCTTGTAAACAAGTCTAGCTTTGTTCCTTGTAACCTCTCCATTCTCATTTAGCTTATTTCTAAAAATCCATTTAGTATTGATAACATTCTTATCTTTTGGTCTAGGTACTAAAGTCCATGTCTTGTTTTTCTCTATCTGTTCTATCTCTTCATTCATAGCATTTATCCATTCTTCATTTTCAAGTGCAACCTTAACATTTTTCAGTTCAAACTCACAAACTAAGCATGTACCTTGTCTTAAATTACTTCTTGTTGGCATGCTAGCTTGCTTGTCTCCAATGATTTGGTTCTCAGGGTGATGTCTTCTGAAAAATCTTGCCAGCACTTGATCTCTTCTTTGTTGTTCATCCTGTTCAGGTTCATTTCCTTGCTCGGTAGCTTCTTCCCGATCCTCGATTTCCCTTTGCTATTCCTCGATGTTCTTTTCCTGATGCTCGTTCGACTCAACCTGTGGCTTTGGTAGGTACTCTAGATGTTCAATATAAGTGAATCTACCATAGTCTTCTGGCTCCTTATTTCTTTCTTCACCATTTTTATCATCAAATTCATCAACTCCGACATTAGCACTTTCAATCATCTTATTAGTAACCTTATTCAGAAACTTGTAAGATTTTCTTTTATTAGAATATCTAAGAAATATTACCTCATCCCCTTTAGAGTCAAATTTCCTGCTCCTATCATCTTTCAGAATAAAACATTTTCTATTAAAAATTCTGAAGTAACTTATAGCTGGTTTGTGACCAAACCATAACTCGTAGGGTGTTTTATTTGTGTCTTTCTTCAATTGTACTAGGTTCATAACATATACAGTTGTGCTAACTGCCTCTCTCCAGTATGTTTGAGCAACATTTTTTTTATCATCAGTGTCCTCACGCAATCAACAATTGATCTATTTCTCCTTTCAGCAATCCCATTCTGCTAAGGTGTTCTCAGTGCAGACACTTGTCTTTTTATGCCATTTTCATCACAATAGTTAGTGAATTCATCAGAAATAAACTCACCACCTCTGTCAGATCTCAAACATTTCAATTCTTTCCCGGTTTCTTTTTCTAATTTAGCTTTATACCATTTAAACATCTTAAATGCCTCATATTTCTCCTTTAAAAGCATTACAGTCATCAATCTAGTGTAATCATCAACAAAAATAATAAAATATCTACCTCCATAGTAGCTTTGAGTTCTCATGGGACCACATAGGTTAGCTTGAACTAACTCCAAGATTGTCTTTATTGAATAGTCTTTACTCTTAAAACTAGATTTTGTCATTTTTCCCTTTTGAAATTCATGACACATAACATGATCAGGCTTTGCTAGGCTAGGCAGACCTCTAACCTTTTTCTTTCTACTAATCTTAATCATGTTATCAAAATTTACATGACATAACCTTTTATGCCATAACCATGCATCCTCATTTTTCATCAATAAACATGAAGATTCAACATTTTCAAGATAAAATAAGTTACCTTTGGATTGTGCTCTTGTTCCAACAAGTTTTCCTCCATCATCAAATATATTTACCTTCTTGCTCTCAAAAGCTACTCAGTGACCTGAGTTGTTAAGCTGTGCCACACTTAGCAAATTGTAATTTAGTCCTTCTACCCAATAAGCATTATCACATTTGATTTTATCATTTATCAATAAAGATCCTTTTCCTCTAGCCATACATGGTGTATCATTACCCATTTTTATAGAACCTCCATTATATTGCTCAAGATGATCAAACTTTTCTTCATCACCAATCATGTGATGTGTACAGACACTATCAATGATCCATGTATCATTTTTATCAACTTTAGAAATGAGTGCTGTTTCTACATACCTTTCTTCTTCCTCAGAATCATCCTTCATTGCAACAAATACTACTTCAACATCATCATCCATGTCAGTATCAGTATCATTCTCTTTAGCAATGTAACATATCTTTTTGCCCTTATCATTGTTGTCTCGGTTATCTCTGTTGTAGTGTTGGTAACTTCTATTGTTTCTCCTCCCATAGCTTCCTTCACTAGATCGATCTTTGTTTCTTTCATCTTCTTTCCTATTTTGGCATCTAGCAACAATATGACCAACTTCTTTGTAGTTAAAACATGCTAAAGGTAATTTACCCTTATATCTACCTTTACCTTTAGGTAATCTCTGGGCCATAAGAGCTTCAAGTTCATCAAGCTCATCATCAGTATTAATGTCATTGTCATCCCTATTATTTCTAGTACTATACTTACCGATCTTCAGAGAAGACATGAAAGCAGACTCAACAGATGGTACAATACTATTATCAAAATTGTTTAATTCAAAAGTTGTTGGCTTACCAATCAGACTATCAAGAGTAAGAGTGTTGCTAGGTGTAGACCTCATTTCATGTATAGCTGATATTCTGATTGCATAAGTAGGCAACAAAGTCTTTAGAATTTTACCTACCACTGTATCTTCATCAATGACACCACTAGATCCTCTCATAGCATTGACTACCTCCTTTATTCAGTTTGTATATTGTACTATGTTTTCTCCTTCTTTCTTTTTCATATCGTCAAACCTGCCTCTTAGGCTTTCAGCTCAGGCTCTTTTGACATTAACATCACCACCATAGACTTGAGCTAGTTTGTCCCACATTTCATTTGAAGTACTGCAGTCTTTGACATCATCAAATTCTGCATCAGATAGAGCAACAACAATCTCTATCATAGTAATTTTGTGTTCATGTCGATCCTTCAGTTGATCAAGAGTCAAAATTCCAGTCGGTGGTTGTAAGTAGCCATTCTCTAGTAGATGTAAGGCAGAATCTCTGATTCCAGATATGTGAAGTTTCATTCGACTTTGCCATATTGTAAAGTTATCCTTGTTCAGCTTTAGCACCTCCCTCTTATACATTTTGTGATCTTTCTACTGAAGTCCTTAAAACTCTATTCCAAGCAACCAATGCTCTGATACCAATTGTTAGAATAACTGAGAGGGGGGGTGAATCAGTTAGATCAGTTATCCAATAGTCCCAATTACAAAATGTATCTCTTTAAATAAATTCAACAAATTTTTGTAGCTTGGTAACATAAAATACTAAACTTTCTGTGCCTTTACCGATTACCAGTTAATTACTCACAGTGATTATTGACCAAATCAAATATGCAATATGTAAAGTATGACAACAAATCAATCATCACAGAAACACATAATACAAAGATTTAATGTGGAAACCCTATTAAGGGAAAAACCACCTGGGACCGGTAACCCAAAATACTTTTCACTCTTCTGAAGTGAGCTCGGTGAAGAGCCAACCCTGTTAAAGGTTACAAACACACTGTTAGGTGTGACCTTGTTAGAGGATTTAAGACTAACAATTATCGTTCAACCAAAATTCACTATGGGGTTGATAGGATAAAAATGTACATTCATTGAATGAAATGGGGCATATCATAAGATGGTTAAGTCCACTCAGTTAAGAGATTTTTCTGTATCAATGGTTAAACTGAAATAATAGTTGATTTTATTACAATACAACTCAAATTGCAGATGTTCAGATCTATTCTAAGCCCATACAAATCCTCTGATCAATATATCAATTCACTTCCTCAACTTACTTTCACTCGGTAAAAGCTCTCTGACGCTTGGTATTGTTATGCAGTTCGGTTCTTCTTCAACTAGTTTGATCAGGCATGCATGAAATTGTATTCACGCAAAATATTTGCAGTCTTCTTTCTTCTGGAATGTTTCATAAATAAACTCATATCTCTTATATAGATAGATAAACCATTTTCATATCAATCATCATATTTTGCTGCTTAATCTCCTTCATTGATTTTGCCTCTTAAAATTTCCTCGGTGGTTGTGTTAGTAACACATTTCAATTCCATCCTTTAGATCTTCTCTAAATTTTGTCAGCCGTGGATCTTGTAACAAACTTTATCCTCAATCTCAAAATCATAACACTTTACAGCTCATCAGTTTCTGTCGGCTAAACTTAAGTATTAAATGCTTTCATCCATACTTGATTAATGAATAAATACATCGGTGAACACAAGCTCAGTTAATATTGTCACTCGGTATACACTACATTGGCTCGGTGTATACTAAAGTGCTTCTTTTACCAACCACACTGCATTGTTAAATTTTGCTTCCAACTTCAAAACAGATTAATGCAACATAATCAAGTCAACCATATGAAGTCATAGAATCATCAATAAGTTACCCAAAGTATTCCTTAACCTCATCTATCATATCCATCTTCCTCCATATAGATATCTCAGTTCTTCATCTTTTCTCTCCTCTTTACAAATTTTTAGATGTTTTCAACTATCATGATAAGTACTGTCAAAACTAGTTGACATCAATGACAACAAAATGATTGATTAATTATCTTATATATCATTTTAGTACTCAGTGATCTCTAATCACTGATATTCAAGTCATTCAGGTATTCAATCAGTTGTAGTTCATCAAATCCTAAGATAAATCAAAGGAAGAGAAACAATTTTAAATTTGAGAATATGAGAAATCCTATTCCAAATAACCCAAGGAGTATTAAAGAAATAAATGTACAATAAAATAATGAATGTAAAGGATAAATCATATTTCCTCATTACACAATTGGAAGGAAGATGACCCAATAGGCTCAAGTAGGTATTAAGCACTAAATGAGTCTATGATCCTTCTATGATAATGATTAGGAATAAGATTATTTAGATCAATGATGCAATATAGAAGGTTAATTAAGTGAAATTGATAACTTTAAGCAAGATGCAGATTGATAGAAATAGACAGTAACCTGTGTATACATAAAAAAACTAGAAAGCAAATATGAACCATGGTTGAAATTTAAAGACAATTTGGAGGGTATATAATGCCATGGGTTTTTTGTACCCAAGTACAAAATGGTTTTCTCACTCTATGCCCTATAAATTTGTTTTAAATTTTCTTGGATTGTCTGTCAGATCTTGTACTACTTATATTTTATTCGATAGGTTTGCCTCCTATTCCTAAAAACATAAAAATGGGGAAGAAGGTTGTAAAGAGGGGGTTTCCTTACTCAAAACACTATTTGGAATCAACCTTAACATGAAATAATGTAAATGAGAGTGTGCTATCATATAGATGATGATGGATTTAAGATATGAAGTATATCATACCTTGGCAATGAAAATGTTTATTTGAATGTGATCAAATATATTGATGCAATAGATTTGACTCAACAAAAAAAACCCAAAGGAAATTATGAAAGATAAAACCTTGTGTAATAAATGTTTTAGTTTACCACAATGCTTGATTGAGAAGAAGATAAATGACTTCAATATATGAATATTTGAATGCTTGAATGAATGTGAATGCTTTAATGTGTGTAGATCTTCACCTTGATGGTATACTCCTTTTTATTGGCCTTCAATAAGGGAAATAAGCTTGATCCATAGAGAATATTTTCCTTGAGGACACCTTGAATGCTAAAGACCTCTTGAAATCTTGATTGCCTTCTTGATTTCTTAATTGTGCTTGATAATGGATTACCAAAATGAGGAGAGATAGGATTCTTATTGTTGGAGTATGAAGAACATGGAGGGGGGGGGGGAGTGGTTAATCATCATTCTAAAACTTTACAAGTTCTTTTTCAAATAAAGATGCTTATTAAATGAATCCCTTTTCAAATAAAGATTCTTATGAACTGAATCTAATAATAATAAATATAATTCACCTTTTAAGAAATGATATTATAAGATCAAATTAACAAGATCAATAAAGTACATGCAGAATCAATTAAGACAATTATTTTTATGAGTGGAAAAGCTTCATAAGGATGAAAAACCACTAAAAACTACCTGATTGGCTTATAAATCAAATGCTTCACTGGTTATTAATAATGCATCACTATTAAATAAATCAAATACCTTACTGGCTATCAACAATACCTCACTAGAAAATAAAAATAATTGGAACCAAATAAAACAATATGAATCTGTCCAAATGTATCACCTTCTTGAATATTTCATTTGTCTTGAGATTTAGGATTACATGCAATAATGGAGTATATACAACATAATATTTTTAGATCATCATGAAGTATAAAAACCAGGCTTATAATATAATCTTATAAAACATTTAAAAATTCTTTTTAATAAAATAATAACCCTTCAAAGATTATAGGCCTATACAATAAATCTTTTTGTGTTACAAATATTCAACAATAAAAACCAATAGTGAATTAATAAAAAAAGAAGATATCCTTCAAACCCTAAATCACAAACTCTTCACAAATGATACTTCTTAAAACCTAGAGCTCTCTGTCACAGATCTCATATCACTAAAAATAGAAGAACACAACACTTCTTTGTTCTGTAATCCTAACTAAAGATCAAAGAATGACAATATCCCCAAATTATTTCAAAACTAAAACTTGTATCTATCATAGAAAAAAACCAACACATAACAAAAAAAAATCTTACTACAACTACCATGAAAATTCCAATCATCCCAAAATAGAGCATAACCAAACTTTGGTTGTTTGTAAAGAAGCAATAATGTCTTTTCCATTAAAAAAATAAACAAACCAAAGCAAATTCATTTCTCAAACTGAAACACAAATATTGGTTTATGTAGGACAGGGAAATTAAGCATCAACACATAAGCATGAAAAAGGTCAACCACAAAACATAAAATTCATTCAAACTAAAATACCTGATCTACCATTGAAGTAAAGTGCATAAAAACATGAAATTAATCAAACAAGTACTCCCTCAATGTAGCTCCAACATTTTCCTTTCTTCTCCATAATGGAATGCTGCTCTTGAATTTGACAAAAAGAACTTATAGAAAATCAAAGAAAATGGACAAAATGATGGCAAGAATACTTGGAATGTGGTTAGAAATTGATCTCAACTTATAGAGATTTGCATCCAAATCTCCAATTTAGAAAATTGGTGTGCAAATAGGAGTTTGTCATAATTATGACATGATTGATTGCACAAATGGATGTGAGAAATCAATGCAAAAATTAGGGGAGAGGTGGAAGGGAAAGGTGAAGAAAAATTAGCAAAAAATGGGAAGGGACGGTGTAAGCAATTAGGAAGCTAGATTTTAGAAATTAACAGCACAATTAGGGGAAATGGAAGAGAAACGGAATTTTGAATTTAAAAACTCATTTATTCCCACGAAATGGGAATTAGGATTTTGGAATTAATAAAATCCCATAGATCAAAAAGTTAGCCTATTAAATAATGTCAAATTAATTAATTGTGAGAGCTAGGAAAATGGATAAATAAAGCATATTTATTTATCAAGATTAGGGTTAGGGATAAATTAAGGGTTATTTACCCCTAAAGAGGGAAAATTAGGGACTTTTAATCAAATTGATGACATTAATGTAAAATTTAGTCAATTTTGATCATGGGACAAACTAATTTTGATGATTTTTAAAATGTTTTGAAATGACTTTGATAACGACTTGGATCAATTTTGATGCTTCGATAAAGAGTTGAAACGACCTTGATAACTTTGATAATGACTTGGATTGATTTTGAAAGCGATTGATAATATTTTGAAATGGCCTGAAATGATTTTGATGGGTTTGATAATGATTGGAAATAATTTTGATGTTATTGATAAGGTTTTGAAAGTGATTAATTAGGTCAAATATAAGATAAATCGAGGAGAAATATTAGTGATTAATTAAACAATTTTTAATGTTTAATTAATGAAGAATGACACAATGTAGACATATGATAAAAACCATATGTGCACAAAGGAGAATAGTTAAAGTATGCATAACGATGTTTTGACCACAATGCAAAAATGTTAACATAACATTGCAGGCATGAACCATTTTTGAGCATCTACCTTTTGCCCCTCTTTGATACAATGCAATTATGAGTGTTGTTTCAAAGAATAAGGAAGAAAAATTGCATAAAAATTTCCTCGGTAATGATAGGATACAAGGGTTCCCCCTTGAGAAATTGACCAAAAAATATAAGTGATAGGTCGATTTATCGACAACGATGAGACAAATCCACAAAAACAAACAAATAAAAAATCAAAGGTCATATGCAAATGTTATGAAGCCCAGAGTGGAAAAAGAATCATGAGCAATACAAAACTCAAAGGTTGCATGTACATCTAGGTAGAAAGGTCTATAAAAGGGTTTGAAGAGGGGATTTGAACTCATTTTCACTCTCTCATTTGGAAGATTTGGAGCTCTGGAGCTAAGAGGATGAAGTGAATTCCAATACAGAATCATCATGGTGAATGAATGCAAAACTACCAATGACCAGAGGGTGTGGGACCAGAGGTATGCACATCAGACCCTCTTTGTCATGACACATTTATTTCACACTATTCTAGGTATTTAGTGTCAGGTTTTAGGGTCAAATAGGGTCAAAGGGTGAATTTTAAGCAAGAAACTCCCAACTACACAAGAAACATGGCCAAGTGCATCCATGGACACACTTGGGAGTCCAAGTGTGGTCCTAAATGAACTTGGGAGTCCAAATACACCTAGGGCCACACTTGGGAAGACAACTAACAAAAAATCCTCTACGCAACACACAAATTCAAACCCTACTTCATCATATTTATCAAGAAATAGGTTGGAAAAACCTAATCTTCAAATATCCATATCTTAGCACCAAAATAAACCATCAAGATCTCTATACACTCTCCAAACATATCTTTGATCCATAAAAAATGCCTTTATATCATAACCATAACCCTAAAACATTTTATCGATCTCACATAAGCTATTTTATAATCTTCCTTTTATAATCAATGTAAACTACCATCTCATCAAGAACATAATCCTAAATCATCCTAAGGCATCATTTAAGCTTAAAAAACAAGTCAAATTCATCACCCATTATGAATCTCCTAGTAATTCTTGCCCTCCTTAAAGAACACTTTTGTCCCCAAATAAAATGCATGAAATTGCATTGTGAATTATAAAAATTACACTCTTTGAATGGTAGACACATTGATATGTCTATTACACATTCTTAATTACATGACCAAATATTTCTTCACATGTCCTTTCATGAACCCAAACTCTACAACTTTGTAAATCTGTCACACTGTCAAATAGTGACATAACCAGTCTTTATCAAAGATGCCATAACTTAGCCAAAACATCATTTCATAATTTGAAACTTTACATATACCATGTAGACAACATCTACAACTCCCCATGAGGTGTTGATCTCCTCATCTTAGGTAACCTTGTTGTGCAACTTGTCTAGACATTCCATGTTACTGGTGAACTATCTAACAATCATTTATATTATATGATAGACATGTAATTTGTATTAATAGACATCCAAACTTTATGATAAGAACATTGACATAAAATGATAGACATGTTGACATTAATGAAAACACATCCAACTTTCCAACATGGCATATACAACTGAATCAAGCACTATGGGCCTATAGAACCAATATCCACACTCCAATTGGTGTCATATCCTACTCCCTTGTCTATGGAGTTGAAGAAATTATACCCCTTGAGGTTTAAATTCCATCATTGAGAGTATCCTTGTGCCACATTGTTGATGATAAAAATTATAGATTTTCCAAAATCCATGAACTTGAAATGTTAGATGAGTGAATACAAGCCACCTTTTTTCCATCTATAAGTATATCAAAATCATCTCTGAAGAAGCTATAATAAGAAATTTTGTCATCTCCACTTTGACGTGGGAGATGTGGTCCTAAAAATAAACCCCAAGAATAAACAACAAAGAGAAAAGCTAGGAAAGTTTGAACCAAACTGGATAGGACCCTACGTAGTTACTATAGCATATGGGTCTAAGGTTTATCATCTTACAACATTGGAGGGAGAACCATTGTCAGATCTAGTGAATAACGTGCACCTCTACATGAATTACACATGATCCTGAAAAAATAACAAAAAAATTAGAATTTTTTTGAAAAAATAACAAAAAATTAAAAAAATAATTGTGAGAAAAAAGAAAAAAAATTGCAAAAAAAAAAAGAAAGAAAAATATAGTTGCCTTGATGAAAACTTGGCAAAAAGGCATCTTGGCAACACAAAAAAATGAAATAAAGAGAAAAATTTCATCCAATAGGGAAAACTTGGCAAACATGTGCTTTGGACAAGTATCATGGTGAAAACCTAGTAAACAAGCACCACACATAGTAGGTTGTTGCTACATTATCTATCTTGACTCTATTTGGTGCATACATGCATTTCCTAACACATTGTTTTGTTAGGAATGGGAACACTGGGGGGGGTGAATCAGTGTTCTACAATATTAACTTCTGAAACTTAACTCAATAACTTAATTGCTGAACTAAATATTAAAGCAAGTAAAGTAAACAACCATAACACATAACACTAGATATGATTACGGGGAAACCTTGGTTAAAGGGAAAACTCTGGTGGGAATTAATACCCACTAATAATTGTACTTGTGTATTATGAACCTGTTAATGTTCCTTTTCCCTGTTAGGAGCAGTCATTACAATGCTTAAGTACAATGACCTTGTCAAGGGTCAGACCCTGTTAGGGGTGAGGACACACTGTCTGAGAGTTCACTGCTCAAATGGTGAAGGCTGCAACCTTCTAAATAATAGATACACACTATATCTGCAAGGTGAACTGCTGCTATGACACTGTTTGTCTAATCAGTTCCTTTTGTGTGCTGATGCTTTAACCTCTTGTAAAGCTCTATAAAATTCTTATTTCTCTTCACATACTTCTACTTCTGCTATTTCATCTTCACATCTTCTCCCATGCTCAAATACAAAAACACATGTCTTATATATAGGCACAACCAAAACTTATTCACTAAGTCAACCTATAACTAATTACATACAATGCTTCCAAATGAATTGGCTCAAGTGTGTTTACATACAATGAGATTTACATGTTTACAAAACATTTAAAATAGGTGCATAGCCTTAACAATACAATATTATAACCGCTAATCAAAATACGTCCTATCAGCTGCATGCTTTGTTCTATTATGCCGCTCATTGACTATGTCACTTCAACTCGCTGTAACTTCTTCATACTAACTCATCTGATCATGCATTCTTAGAATTAGCATGATTACATATTCAAAAGATTATCTTCAAGGGCGCATACCAAAACTCAGTTATACGCACGTGCGCTAATGCTCTATTCATTTGGTACTTTAGTGACTGTCCTATCTTTCATACTTAGCCAAATTCTGATCTTATGAGTGAGTGCATTGACACCAAAGCTCTATATGACTTTGTTTCCATAATGAAAACACTAATCTTAGTCATATACACTAGTATAGTCAACTTGCCAACAATCTCCCCCTTTTTCATTAATGGCAACAAAGGAATATGGAAAAGTTGCTAAACTACATCTTTACAAAAACTTTCAAAAAAATTTCTAACATATATCCTTATCTTTTTCTGTACATCATATACTCTATCTTATATCTCCCTTCTACTATATAATCTACTCCCCTTTATATACACTACTCCATATTTCTCCCATATTTCTCTACTCCCCCTTTGACATTAATGACAAAGGTGCTAAAAAATGAAACCTCAAGTACTTACATTGATGGTATGCAGTCTAAAGGTTTGCAATTTCTTGCTGCCAAAAAGCCTTCAATGCATATACTATCTGGAGATGGGCGCATAGTGCATAAGTTAGCTTCTCCATCTTCTCCAAATCTGAACTCGGACCTTGATCATATGTCACTATCTTGGCATCTATCTCCTTGATGTTCTGATTTAACACATCTAGAGAGGGCGCAAGTGCATGTGTTAACTATGCTTGCCTAGCCCTTATCTGAGCCATTTATTTCTCTTCCTTCTCAATCTTATCCACTTGTCCTTGGTAGACATTATTACACATATTTATATCTATGGAGGGATCTTTTACTAATTTCCTTACTACTTCTATCATAAATTCAACTTCCTAAATCTTCTTAGAAAGGTCTGAAGTAAATTTATCTTTATTCATACAATCAGTTATTATTTTCCTTCTTTTAGCTATTGTCTCCTTTAACACTTCTTGACCAACCTTGAGAGAATTGAGGTCAAGTGCAAAGTTACCTATCAATTCATTCAGCCTCTTCTTAAGATACTTCTCTTCTGTAATCTTGGATTCTGATTCCTCAAGACTTGAGAAATTTGCTTTGAAGCATGTCAAGATGGTGCTGACATCATCCACTGAATGTACACTTGATACTTTCTTATCCTTAGATAGTAGGCTGTTCAGTATGCTTATTGATTCAAGAAATAATGGATTCCTCATTACTTGTTTCTCCTTGGCTTTCTCTATTGCTTAAACACTTATTTTTTTAAAGTCTTCTTCTCCCCATGAGTCTAAAATTGTTGTGTTAGGGGTCAAACTTGACAAAAATGACATTGAGGGCCTAGGGGTAAGAGGTGTGTTGTCCATTACTTTAGTCTTTACCTTCATTGGAATTCCAATAGTGGGCTCTTCTACAGGTTCATCTTCCTTTTCTTCTTCTTCTTTCTCCTCTTCTTCTTCTTGTCCAGTTATGTCTTCAATCTACACTTCTTCTTGCTATCTTGGGGATTCTTTAGCACATAGAACCTCTACTTCCTCAGTTCTCACAAATGCTTCCTCAAACTTGTCTAGTCCTTATTTGATGTCACCATGGATATTTCTACATTGTCAATCATTATAGTATCCTCCTTAGCTTTAGGCATAGGCACAAAATCCTATGGACCTATTATAGGTACATTTGGGATCTCAACTGCATTTTCTTGCTCAAAGGGAACTTGAGTTGTGGGCATAGAAGGTGGATGCATGTGTCTTTCCAAAAATACCTTCTCAAATGCCTTTTTTGTATCCTTTGCAACCAGCTCATAGTCCTTATTCATAATCTGTAAAGTTCTCATCTTGGTTCTAAGGTGAGGCTTCACCAAATTCAACAACAATGATTTTTCTTCAACTGAGAAAACAAGGAGGTTATCATTTAAAGTCTTTTCCCTTATTCTAAAATCTTCTTCTATTGCTTGTCTTTTCAAAGAATCCAAAATATTCCATACATTGTCTAGAATGACTATCTTAAGTTCCAGAACTATCTTTTTAAACTTAATCATATGCTTGATTATCATACCATGGATTTCTAGTTTATCTATCTCTTGATACTTGTCATAGAACTTAGCTATTTGATCAATTCTGCCTTCATCTACAACTCTGGTTCTTAGCACTTCAAGATTCAGTAGGAATCCTACCATAGGAGGTGCTTGAATATTTCTGCCTTGGTTTCTTATTGACCTTGCTGATGGATGGCTTGTGTTAGACTACTTCTTCCTCTTAGGCATCTTACTAGGCTCAAGAGATGCTTGAGTGGACTTCAGATTAATAGTATTCGTGGGTGCATGAGTGTTTTCTTCCATCTTTTTCTTCTTTTCCTTATGGTCATCAGTCTTCTCTATTTTCACTTCTAAAGAGGGTGCACTCTCAAGTTGCATTGCAATCTTGGCTTCCCTTGCCTTATCTAAATCTTCTTGAGTGACACCATGAATTTTTAGTATCTCAGAGGTGATCTTTGATACTTTCCTCTTGGTCTCAACACTATACAAGACTAAATCTACTTGTCTTGTCTTCTCCTCATAAGCACCCCATCTTGGTTCATTGGGATCCTTAGGCACTAACAGGAGGACTTGTGCATATGCTTCTAAAATATGTTCCTCCACTTCATAACCAAGTGGATGAATCCACTTAGTTCTAGGTTCCATTGCTTCCATGCAAGTGATGTTTGTCTCCACCATGAAACAAATGCTATCCTTATACTTTCCCACTATTCTCTCAGGTATCCTATACATTATTTTCATTTTGATTCTGAATGTCTTGATTTAGAAGTCCATGAAATTTTTCAAGGTGCTTTCAGATGTTGCCTTCAATGAAATCTGTGGCATTGTGGGTATGTTCCCTTCTCGATAGAGATCTGATACTTTTCCAACAATATGGAAGTACATGTAAATGATCAGTGACCCAAACCTAAATGTTTTTCTCTTATCATGTTTGATAGCCTTTATATTATCCATCAACTATGCGCACAAGATCTCACACAATTTGAACTCTCCATTTTCCTTTACAATTCTGATGGCTGCTAGAATAGTGGCTGCAGACACACTATGCAGACACACTATTAACTCTGTTTACATGCTGGAATTTGTAACCAAGTATTATCACCATGAGCTTGATATCCTTCTCCTCAATTTTCTCTATTGTCATGCTGCGCTTATCACTTCGAGACTTACAAGCCTGCTCCACTAGTTTCCTGACATCCTTGAAAATAGGAAGAATGGCACCTATCTTAGGAAGTTGTGTCATCTCATAAATGAGATCTGAAGTAATGCAAATATGGACTTCTCCTATCCAAAATAAGTCATCATGAATTCTACTCAATAGGATCTTAATCCATTCAGATTCATAGAACTCATATGTAGTCGCATACTCAATAATAGGGTTTTTTTCTAGGTGCGTGAACTCATCCATGAATGTCCTGTCTAGTTTCAATATTGTCTCTAAGTGTGACCTAATCCTGTCTAATCCTACATGTTCCTTCTTGTAATAAATATATACGTGTATATCTTCTACGTGTATTACTCCCATCAGAGTCCTAGAGAATGCTCCTTCTAGGTCATCTAAGACTGACTTAAACGGATGCTTCTTGAAAATGTATCTCTTCTTTTCAGTAACATCAAACACAACTAGAGTGGCCATTACTTTTTTAATCACTTAAATAGGTTTCCAAGGGTTTCTGAACCGTCATATCTAAACAAGGGTTTTGCAACCAAATTTCACACTTCTTTGCTGATAAACCAACTGCTTGATCTCCTGTGCTCTCCAAAGGCTCAATCTCAAATGAAAATGTGTAGATAAGGGATCTCCAGTGACTATAAAAATAAATTTTTGCAATTAATGCTTGCCGCCATAACCTGAAATGTAATAGATAATTCTAATCTTTGATTTTTCTAACAATTAGGCAATGCACTCTTGCATACTGCATCAACTAGCATCCAAACTGCTATAACCATAGGCACATACTCTGAGGGTGAGTATACCAGCTGCGCAGGGGTCTAGAGCTAATATAGCTCCCCCTATGACCATGATGGTCATTTATCTAGAAGTAGATGGTGCGTCCATTCCAGATGAATCCACTACATACTCATCAACATTATCCTTCTTTGCTTCCTTCCAAATCAAGCTCGCATGTGCTGTATCTTTCACAAACTTGACTTCTCCAAATTCATCAAATAACGACTTTTGATTCTCATTTCTTGTCTTTTTGCTTTTGATCTACAAAACTTTGAGATGTTTCCAGCCTTGTTACAAGTGTGACAAATAATTGGAGGCTTTATATTCCTTGACGCATTGATGTAAGTTACCATACTGCACTGTCTAGTTGTATGACCATTATAATTGCATATCTGACATGTAATGTTCTAAGGACTTCTACCATTCTGCTATGGATGATTTCTTTGATTATGCTGAGTCTGAATTATTTTATTTGATCTACAATTAATAGCTCTATGACCAAACTTATTGCATGAATAACAATAACCATTGAAGGGTCTTACCTCTTTACAATCTCTTGCTATGTGTCCATGCTTGTTACAGGCATAACAAGTTTTGTTTACTGGCTTGTGCTCATCCTTAAATGTTTCTACTTTATCTTCAATCTAATTTTCAGTTTTCTTGGCTTCTGTAGATTCTTTAGGAGCTTTCATTCTTTCTCACATAGCATCAATATGAACTTGGGCTTCATTGTATCCAATACCAGTGGTATCTCCTTTTAACTTGTGTGCATACAACTGTGACTCTATTAGATCCTTGTGTGCAATTTGTCAATATGATTCTTTGCTTCAGTCAATTCAGATTCCATCTTTTTCTTGATGTTTTCTAACTCCAGGATTTTCATATTTGCTTGCATAAGTTCTTCATCTAGCTATTTGTTTTCTTTGACTTGCTCATCATAGGATTCTTGATTATTGATTAACTTTTCATCCAACTCTTCAATCTGATCCTTTAGAGGCATGTTTTCTTCATTCAAATTTTTGACCATTTTTCTCAAATCATTATTTGTACAGTCCTTCAAGTATTTTTTGAGTTTCTTGATGAATACTTGTGCACCACTAATCTTTAATTTCAGTTCTTCTATTTTCTTTTCAGATCCATCAAGATCTTCAAGAGCTGCTTCAATATTTTTCTTCAGATGTTTCACTTCTCCTGTATCCATGATCTCCTCAAATGGTTAAACTTATATTCAGAGGACCAAATCTCTGATACCAATTGTTAGGAATGGGAACACCGAGGTGGGGGGGGGGGGGGGGTGAATCAGTGCTCTACAATATTAACTTCTGAAACTTAATAACTTAATTGCTGAGTTGAATATTAAAGAAAGTAAAGTAAACAACTATAACACATAACACCATATATGATTATGGGGAAACCTTGGTTAAAGGAAAAACCCTAGTGGGAATTAATACCCACTAATAATTATACTTGTGTATTATGAAACTATTAATGTTCCTTTTCCCTGTTAGGAGCAGTGATTATAATGCTTAAGTACAATGATCTTGTCAAGGGTCAAACCTTGTTAGGAGTATTTTACAATTAACCCTATTAGGGGTGAGGACGCATTGTCCAAGAGCTCACTTCTCAAATGGTGAAGGCTGAAACCTTCTAAATAACATATACACACTATATCTACAAGGTGAACTGCTGCTATGACACTGTTTGTTTGATCAGTTCATTTTGTGTGCTAATGCTTTAACCTCTTCTAAAGCTCTATAACATTCTTACTACTCTTCACATACTTCTCCTTCTGCTATTTCATCTTCGCATCTCCTCCCATGCTCAAATACAAAAGCACATGTCTTATATATAGGTGCAACCAAAACTTATTCACTAAGTCGGCCTATAACTAATTACATACAACACTTCCAAATGAATTGAATCAAGCATGTTTACATACAATGAGATTTACATGTTTACAACACATTTACAATAGGTGCATAGCCTTAACAAAATAATATTATAACTGCTAATCAAAATACTTCCTCTTAGTTGCATGCTTTGTTATGTTCTGCTGCTCACTGACTGTGTCACTTCAACTCACTGTAACTTCTTCATACTAACTCTTCTGATCATGCATTCTTAGACTTAGCATCCTTACATATTCAAAAGCTTATCTTCAAGGGCGCATACCAAAACTCAGTCATATGCACGTGCGCTGATGCTCTGTTCATTTGGTACTTTACTGACTGTCCTATCTTCCATACTTAGCCAAATTTTGATCTTATGAGTGAGTGCACTGACACCAAAGATTTATATAACTTTTTTTCCATAATGACAACACTAATCTTAGTCATATACACTAGTATAGTCAACTTGCCAACATGGTTTTCACCATATCTCAACCCTAGTGCCCCTTTTATGACCTGTAACTGGTTGTTGTTTCCTGCCATTCCTCTTGTATGACCAATTTGTATATATCTTATCTTTGGCCTTTGTATATAGTATAGACTCATTCTAGGGGAGAAATTTTCCTAAATTGTATGTAATTTAAATTTGAACTGGGGAAAAGTCCCAGAACATGGTTGATCAATGGAGTTCTTCGCTTTGTCAGATTGGAGACAACAACATGTAAATATTAATGTCTTGAAAAAAATTTAAAAAATTGCATAATGTCTTGTAAGAATTCAAAAAAATTGCTTAATTTCCTTAAAAAATTCAAAAAAATTTCATAATGTTTTGAAATTTTTTGAAAAATAATATAAAAATTGAAAAAAAATCAATTTTTTTTTTGCATAATGCCTTGATTTTTTATATAAAAAGTAAATATGATCCTAAAAAAAGACCATAAAATTATTAAAAGTCCACAAAAAACTCCTAAAATTTGTAAAATTTCTTGAAAAAAATACAAAAAAAAATCCAAATATTTCAAAACCCTAAAAATTGAAAAAATCCTTCAAAAATCAGCAATAAATATGTACATAATCATTTTTATGTCATCAATAAATTGTCCCTTGCAACACGATGGACATCAATGTAGACACTCACTGAAGACTAAGAAATGTGGCACTTAAACAAAATCATGTGTTAACAGGAAATCTGCCCAATTGATTCAACAATAAAAAATAAAGGAGTTCATAAAAGAAGAAGAGTTATGCTGAATCATGTATACTTGATGTATCATACCGAGCCTAAGGATGTAGAAGAAGCATGTCAAGATGATTGCAAAATTGAGACAATGGAAGAATAACTATATCAAATTGAAAAGGATTAAATTTTAAAATAAGAATTTGATTTAAATGATGAATTGTTGGGATTGGAAAGATAAAGTACTAAGAGGGGAGGGGTGAATCAATACCCTCAAATACTTTTAACACTTAACACTTTGCAATAGTAGTTCTTAACTAACCGACTGATTCCTTGTTTGAAACATACATTCATATAACTGAAAATATATAGTGCAGGTAAACAAAACAATAAATCATCCATGAAAATAAGAACTCATGACACATATATTTTGGTTATGCAGAAACCCTTTTTGGAAGGTAAAAATTACGGTGGGGATGACACCCACAAATTCTTCACTATTGTAGTAAATAAAGTATGCCGATTAAGGCTACAATTGTTGATCACTTCTGATGATCTTACCCTGTTAAGAGTAACAAAAGATCGACTAGATCTACCTAGTTAAAGGATTTAAACAACACAAAGTATGTACTTGGTTAAGAGATTTAAACAAGAACTGTTAAGTTCACTTTGTTAAGAGATTTTGATCTACTACAATGGTTAAATTGATAACAATAAAGTATCTATAAAATGACAACTAAACTTGTTTGATTCAGATATGTGAAGTATAAAATAGATATCACCTCAGTGTGATGTATATGTCCTTCTGTCCTTCTCGGTAGCCTTGTATGTGTTCTAATAAAAACTAATTTTGCCTCTCATAAACCTTATGTCATACACCCTATGTCTAATCTCCTGATGTCCTTAGTGCGGATATTGCTTCATCATCCATTTCCATAATGACATCTTTACAATTATATATCAAATAATCTTGACCTAATTATGGTTTACATCTTCTTAGAAAACCTAAGATCAACGGTATATAAAAATAACCTAGATCTACCATTACATAGGAATCATCACACAAATTAATGATTACATCCATATTAAATATGTCTTGATCCTGGTAAACCATTTATATGATCAGTTAACACCACTTGCATAGATAAATGTGCCATTCCTGATTACTATGTCATTTCTTGTTTCACTCGGTAATGACTGCATTCATTGTTCGGTAAATTACTGATGCTTGGTGTGTGTGAATGCTCAGTGATCACTGGCTCAGTACTCAGTAATTTCTTGATGCTCGGTTAAAACTATATTCGATTACCTTGAAGTTCTTCCTTGTCTCTGCTCGGTGTGAAGGATTTATATGCTTGACCGGTTGACTTGTTGTCTCCTTATTCAATCCTTTATCGACTTGATAACTTGTTGATACTAATGACAATCAAAAAATAGAGATGAAAATCTCCCCTTTGGAATTAGTATCAAAATATTATGTATATGTATCAATTAACTCAAAAAATGTCTTAACTCTATATATGTACAAATTATATATACATAGACTCTTTTCTAAACTCCCTCTTTCGGCATGCTCTCGGTGGTGTGAAGTACATAGTGGCATATACATGGTTTTCCCCCTTTTTTAAATTAATTCCAAAACAAAAAAATGTACTTACAACTTATCAAAAATGTTCTTGTGGGTTTTTTGGGGAGATGCTAAGAGGTTCTCCCATTCCTCTTTCAAGTTGTCAAGAACAATGTGCTCAAGACCGACTTGTGCATGCATGTCAAAAATATTCTCTAGAACTAAAATATCAGGAGTAGCAACTAAGGATTTTTCCTTCTCAACATGTCTCTCCATTATCTTTAGGTGTGGAAGCAGCTCGGTTGTAAGTTCGGTGACCTAGTCACTTATAATATCTTCCTGCTTCCTCAAGTCTGATCTCAACTGCCTAAGTTCTTGAACTTTTATTATAGGCTTGTGAAAAGAATTTGGCTCGGTTAGAGATAATTTTGCACTAGATTTGATCTCTTCATCCAAATTTTTAATTTTCTCACTAACCTTGGTAGTGAAATGTTCAACATGGCTTAATTTAAACAAAATTTGAATAATTTTCTGAGTAATAGATTCAAGCTCGGTTATTACCTCAAATAACTTAACCTTGTTTATTGCCACTTCTTGCCTAATTCTTTCTGCTAGCTTCAATTGTATCTTTGCTTCTGCCCATTCCTCTATTCTCTTTTCTACATCTATGTCTGGGGCATTTATGTGACTAGTTAGAGAAGAAAGTTGATCAAGTATGGAAATATCCTCATTGACATTGATCTCCGAAACTACTTGCTGTAAAATGTCTCTAATTTCCTCAAGTATCTGCTTACTTTTTCTTTCCTTTCTCAACTTTTCTTGTGCAGCCTTCCTAGTGCACAATTCACCATATTTTCTAAGTTCTTCAGGGTCTAAAGTTTGAGGGTCACATTCAAGTATCTCAATTACTTCATCTAGTGTAACTGGTCCTTTACCACGCTTCTTTTCCTTGTTCTTCTCTGGTGTGGGGGATTTGATAAATGGAACTAGAGCTTTAGTTTCCAGATTTACCTTCTCAGGCTCTGTAGACACACTCTCCTCTTTAGGTTGCATGATGACCGGTGTCTCAGTGGTTTGTCCTTGGGTGCCGGTGGTGGTGTCTATTTGTGGTGTTTCTATCGATTTACTTTCCTCAGGTACTGATGATAAAAATTCTGTTTGATTAGGCTCATTTGTCTTTGTTATTCCCTGATCTATTGTGCCTTGTTCCATTGTTGTCCCTTGATCCTTTGTTGTATCCTTTTTTTTCTTGGGGGTCGAGCCTTTAGGTTCCATCTGTGATAAAATATTAATAGCTTGTACTAAAATAGGTAAATCACCCGGTATCTCACTAGTTGCTACCTCAGTAGGTGCAATTTATTCAGTTGTATCTAACACAATATTAACATCTTCATCATCCATGATATCATCATGATCTCCATTTGTGATGTCTTCAATAAGAACATCATCTATCCCTGTTATTACCAATTTCTTGGGAGGATCCTTATACTCTTCTCTATAGCCTACAGGATAAAAATAAATAGCAATGGTAGTGTTTGGTACCTTGGTGTCAGATAGATCAGTCGATTCCTTGGTAGCTAGATTTGCATCATTTGAGTGTATACCTTTACCTTTCCTTTTGTTTTTCTTCTTGGGAACTACTACCAATGCCAAATTATCAACTTATGCTCACACAGTAAGAATTGTAGTCCATAAGAGTTGACTATTCTCATCAACATCCTTAAGTTTGCCTGCCAGAATGTTTAGTGCTCTACTTTTTACTAAAAATATCTTTGAGTATTGTGTCATCATTTCTTCAATCTTGGGAACTGATAATGTAGGCATAGCCAATATCAGTGAATGTTCCCTCATCTTTTTCCCAGTGTGCAAGGCATAAGTCCATCTTGTAGACACCTTCTCATACAAACTCTTAGGTAAATATTTTGCAAATTCAACTGGTACCTTTTTAAACTTGATCATCATTTGTATGACAACCTCTTCTATCTTTTGCTGATCCTCTGTAGACATATGTACATACCGACTCATCTTGGGGTTGCTAAGACCACCAGTTTCCTTTATTATTTTAGTTAACTCATCAATAGTGGGATTCTTATTTAAAACTACTTTAAATTTATCTTGGTCTTCTTCTTCATCAATGTCATCCTTTTCCCTTATCAATTTTCTCCTATTATTTGGTAGCTTGAAGGTGGCTTGTGCACCTCTCTTTTTCTTTTGGTATGTCTTTGTAGGAGTGGGCCTATAAATTTTCACAAATCCTTTCTTAAGAGGCAGAGAAGAAGTTGTTGTGGACCTTGTCCTTGCTCTTATTTGTACTTCTACTTGCTTCCTCTTTCCTATGGCTTTGACCAGTGCTGTCTAAATGTCTTTATCTGACTTGGTTGCCACTTCAACCAGAATATCCTCAGATGCTTTCTCCTCTTCTGCATCATCACCGAATTGTTTTAGTAATGTATCCATCATTTTATTTGACTTCTTAGTCACCTTGACTCTGACTAGATCCATTTTAATTAATTGTTTGGCCTCTTCATAGGTTCCAAACCTAGTTGCTAGTGGATCTTTGGGCTCGGCTAGTAAAGCCTTTATTGACCTAGAAGCTCAGTCAATGTAAAGTTCATAGCCCATCAGTGCTAGCCATGCTATTCTTGATTCAACTGCCTTGATTAGAGTGGTTTCAGTGTCCACTAAGAAACATATATAATCCTTATATTCCTCTACCAACTTTCCTGGTATTATACTTCTTTGATGCATTCGGTCCTTGAATTGCTCAAAATATTCATCCATAATACTCACAAAATCTTGTCCTAAGCTTTGAATAAAATCATTTATTTGCAAAGTGACCAGTCGATCAGTATTCCAGTCAACATTATCGACCGAGTGGAAAATGTTTTTCACATATAAAAATATGCAAAGTAGCAATGAACCAAACTTACATGTGTTAGACTTTGCCGACCTGATGGTTTTCATGTTTTCTTCTAACTACTTCAACAATAACTCAGCGAGGTCCAATTGAAATCCTTTCTTCACAATTTTATATACAATGTCTATGGCTCCACATGGAATGCTATTAGGTCTACTAGATTGAAATATTTTGTAACCAATAACATATGCACCAAATCTAGTCTCAGGATCAACAATGGTGTTGATTCTCATGCCTCTTCTATCCCATTCGACTCCTATAGCTTTTTCAATCTTGGTCCTTGGTGCACTTCTCAATGCTCTGACCTTGTCAGTTATGGGATAATCGGTGACCATGTATATTATATCCCTGGTGATCTTCACAGGTTCATCCAACCATAACTTAACCTCATGCACATGACTCAAAACAATTTTATTTCTATTCATTCTTAAAAACCCTTGGAAGATATAGGGCATTAACCAAACCTTTAATCTCCAAATGTGTGTGCTCATCCTTCAGATTCACATCAACACTTAGCTCTTGGAAGGTGGATTGGAGCTCAAAATCACCTACCTCACTGATCTTGCAGTGAATATATGCATGAGTGTCTTTGACTAGCAAAACCCTAGATGGTATGCTCGAAAATACGCAGGTTTTATCAATTTGTGAAGAAACCTCGGGATGTAGTTTATACTTCAGCTCAGTGAAGGTTGCAGACTTGATTATATTAACATTCTTCTCAACTCCAGTCTTAGACTTATCAAATTTATATGAGGACACCATCATTTTCCAAATAAGGGCTTCGAGAGAAATCAACTATAGATTAGTGAAAATGAGACTTACTTGTGACTATGACTAATTTTCTCAGAAACCTTCAAATATTTGCTCAAATTTCTCTTGAATCTTTCTTCTCAGTTCTTCTCTTGAAATTGCTTTGTTCTTCGTGTTCAAAATGTGAAAAATAACTAAGTTCACCATGTATTTATAGAAAAAATTCAAATTCCCACTGAAACATTTCGCATTAAATGCATGACCTAACACAACTCGATAAAAGTAGTTGCACGTAGTTTATACTTCAAAAGATCATACACTCAGTTAACACTAAGCTTTCACTCAGTTAGTACCACAACTCGGTTAACCTTTCCAATAGTTACTGACTAGCAAATACATACTTGGTCTTTCTTATACCGACTGTATACATTTAAAGCTCAAAACATATAAAACCATAGTACATCTTGTTTCATGCAGATTTGGTATTCAATCAATAGATATAAGGAACTATTTGTTAGATATAATTGATTTGAAATTTAGTTCCATACATACCTTTTATGACTTAGGTGGAAGTGGTGATATCACCCAATCCAATGGACAAGGTGTCACCGACTGCATTGCTTGATCCTACATTATCACTTGATGCTTTTCTCCACATTGTGTTTCTTATCCTCATGATTTCCTCAATTGTATTTCCATTTTCATATGTTTGTGTCTCTAGTGATTGATCTCTGCAATCCTTACTTAAGTGACCGACCTTGTGACAATGTAAATATGCCATACCAGTGCTTGTCCAGTTGTGAGATCTACCTCTCTAGTTCTTTCTCATGTAGTTTTCTGCAATATGACCATACCTTCCACATGCTATGCAATTAACCCATGTATTATAATCCCAAGTATATACATTACCTTGTCTTCTCAGTTGATAGGTTTTGTTTTGTTCTTTTGATGTCCAAACTTTCTTCATCTTTGTCTTGCATTCTTGTGATATATGTCCATGCATGTTGCAAGTGCTATAGTGTTTCTCCATGTAGGGTTTCCTAGGAGTCCTATTCAACTTAGATCTGCACTCATGTGCCTGATGCCCATACTTGTTACAGTTATAAAAATAACCATTAAACTTAGGAGTGGGTTTAGGAATACCTTTTTCTTTTCTCCTGCAAACATTTATTGTGTGGCCCAGTTTTCCACAATGATAACATGATAGCTTCTTTGGCCTTTGGTTAGTGTAGGCATTGCTATTTTGTTCAACTTGTCTTGATGACTCTCCCTGCTTGGTGTATCCTAACCTAGTAGTGCTGCCAAGTCCTCTTTGACTAATCATAAATTCATCTATTTTCTTAGAACTATCTTCAACTTTCTTGATCATTTCATTATGTTGTTTCATTTTGAATTTATTTTTCAATCTTTTATTTTCTTCTCTTAGTTCACCGATGTCTTCGAGTTTCCTTGTAAGCTCACTGTTTACTCGGTTGACCTCCTAACTTATGAAAACCATATGATTGGAGATTTCAAAGTGATGCTCAACGAGTCTTAGTATTTTAGATTACTTCTCTTGTAGCTTCTTAGTCATTTGTCTCCTGTGTTCAATAGCCAAGTTTCTTTCTTATTATGCTTGCCTAGCATTATTCATGACATCAATCGTCCTAACCATTTTTGTTTCTTGACTGATCTCCAGATCTTTGACTTGTTCAGTAAGATGTAGGTTCTTTTTAGATAAATCAGATATTGCTCCTTCAGATGCATCAGATATGCTACCTAATCTAGATTCGGTGTTCTCAAATGGGTCATCTATCTCTTCTTCATGGTAATCAGTCTCACTGTACCAAATTTCCATATCCTTCCTTTTAGTCAGTAACTTCTTCAATTAATCTTTGGATTGCTTGAATTGTTCAATGAAGATTTGCATCGGTATCCTTTGATTCTCAATAGTCTTGTCCAACTTGTATCTTTCCATCCTTAGATCTTTCTCTTCAGTGGTTAAACTTCCTTAACAAGAGATCTAGCTGCAATACCAATTATTGGGATTGGAAAGATAAAGTAATGAAAGGGGAGGGGTGAGTCAATACCCTCAAATACTTTAACACTTAACACTTTACAATAGTAATTCTTAACTAACGAACTAATTCCTTGTTTGAAACATACATTCATATAACTGAAAATGTAAAGTGCATGTAAAGAAAATAATAAATCATCCATGAAAATAAGTACTCATGACACATATTTTGGTTACGCATAAACCCTTGTTAGAAGGTAAAAACTACGGTGGGGATGACACCCAAAAATTCTTCACTACTGTAGTAAATAAAACATGCCAGTTAAGGCTACAATTGCTGATCACTTCTGATGATCTTACCCTGTTAAGAGTAACAAAAGATCGACTAGATCTACTTGGTTAAAGGATTTAAACAACACAAAGTATGTGTGTACTTAGTTAAGAGATTTAAACAAGAATTGTTAAGTTTAATCTGTTAAGAAATTTTGATATGCTACAATGGTTAAATTGAAAATAGTAAAGTATCTATAAAATGACAACTAAACTTGTCTGATTCAGATCTATGAAGTACAAAATAGATATCACCTTAGTGTGATGTATATGTCCTTTTGTCCTACTCGGTAGCCTTGTATGTGTTCTGATAAAAACTGATTCTACCTCTCATAAACCTTCTGTCATAAACCTTGTGTCTGATCTCCTGATGTCCTTAGTGCGAATACTGCTTCATCATCCATTTCCATAATGACTTCTTTACAATTATATGTCAAACAATCTTGACCTAATTAAGGTTTACATCATCTTGGAAAACCTAAGATCAACAGTATGTAAAAATAACCTAGATCTACCATTACATAGGAATCATCACAAAAATTAATGATTACATCCATATTAAATATGTCTTGATCCTGGTAAACTATTTATATGATCAGTGTACACCGCTTACATAGATAAATGTGCCATTCCTTATTACTATGCCATTTCCTATTTCACTAGGTAATCACTGTATTCACTATTCAGTAAATTACTAATAATCAGTGTTTATGAATGCTCGATGATCACTAGCTTGGTACAAAGTAATTTATTGACTCTCAGCAAGTATGCTCAGTCAAAACTGTATTCAATTAGCTTGAAGTACTGCCTTGTCTTTTCTTGATGTGAAGGATTTGTATGCTTAACCAATTGACTTGTTGTCTCCTTATTCCATCCATTACCAATTGAATAAATTGTTGATACTAATGACAATCCAAAAATAGAGATAACAGACTAGACCAAAACTATCAAGGAAGAGATTACTATCACAAACAATCATGTTGAGAAGCTCATGCTCAAAGAAACTATACTTAAGGCACTACTTGAGAATGAGAAAAATGGTGTTAGATATGTGAAAGGTGAAATTTCAAGGTCAAGGAAAGACATGCATGAAGTTAAAAGATAGAAAAATAACAAAAATAAATATGAAGTAGAAGGTAAAGTAAAGGACCAAGAAAAGGAGAAGAACAAGGCATAGAGGAAGAAAAACAAGGAGAAGAAGGAGAACACAACAAATAAGAAGAAAAAGAACAAGAAGAATTAAAAGAAAGGACACCAATCTCAAAAGTTTAGAGGAAAGTGTTTTGAGTTTTGATTATGGTAGGAATGGACATAAGGCTTCTAACTGCAGAGTATATCATTTTTGCAGAAATAAAACTAATCCCTGTAGGAAGAAGAACAAAAGGAACATCCACAATTCAAATAATATGAAAAGACTAGATGATACTGTCAAGAGTAAGATGTGGATATTTCCATGTGATATGATGAAAGATAATGACAATGGATAGAAGATCATGACATGCTTAAGGTACAATGTATTTGAACATGTTACCAAGACCCGCAAAAGTAAAAATATGAGTAGTGGATTCTTAGTAGGAAGGATAAAAAATATGAAGAAGCATAATCAGAGGAAGAAGCAAAATGCAAAAATAAAATATTTCAAGATGAGAGGAATGAAGAAACATGACCATAGGAAATGAAAGAAGCACAAAAAATACTCCAAGAAGAATCAAAAGAAGGGAAACAAGAAGAATATAACTAAGAGAAAAAGATAGAATTATGGAAACAAGACCAAATAAGGGTACCTAGGGATACTTTTGTGTATCTCAAAGGAAGGTTAGGGGTAATTTCCCCTCTTGATAAAAAATAAGATGTAAGATGTTGCATCAATCCAATGTGCTTAAAAGTAATTACTTACAACTAGATTGATGTTTGGAGGATGCTACTCAGAGGGATTAGCCATCATGGTGAGTCAAGAGTAGTATGCATGGGAATATGAAATGTGAATGCATAATTCTTAGGTAAAAACTATTGATGAAGTGTTTAAGGGATTTTATTTGTTCGATGTGTTTAGCATTTCAGAGACTAAGAAGTCAAAAAGTGAAGAGAAGAAGTAGAAGCTAAGAGATATATGTCAGCAAGAAAGAAGAGAAGAAGAAAATGAAATAGACAAAAGTGTTCAAGTAGTTATTGTAGATAAGAGAAAGTTCACATACTTGCACATAAGAAAGAGTTTCAACATAAGAGAGAAATGTACATCCAAGGGGGAGAAAATGATGGAGAGAAGAGTATTTAATTAGAGTATGATCCAAAGAGGAGTGAGCCAAGGGGGAGTATTATTATAACTAAGTTATAGGTACTCTGTAAGCTAATAATGTATTTTAGATACTGATTGATAGAACTATTGGTTGCTGATTGCATTTTTTTTCCATCACATGTTGCCATCAATGCCAAAGGGGGAGATTTTTAGAAAGTTGGATGTGTTTTAATTGATTTCAACATGTATATCATTTGATTTCAATGTGATTATCATAATTTTGTATGTCTATTCATATATATTACACGTCTATCATACATTATGAATGATTGTTATGCAACTTCCTAGTAATAGGGAATGTTTAGACAAGTTTCATATAAAGGTTACTAAAGATGAGGAGTTGGGAACCTCATGGGGAGATGTAGATGTTTTTTAAATGGTGCATGAAAAGTTTTAGATGTTGACATGATGTTTTGGTTGAGTTATGGTGTCTTAGATAAATACTACTTATGTCATTGCTTGACAATGTGACAGAGTTGAAGAGTTGGGTTCACACAAGGACATATGAAGAGATCTTTAATAAAAAATATGGGAATGTGTAATGGACATATCAATGTGTCTACCACTCAAAGGGTTTGCAATTCTGAAAAAATCTGCAAGGTAGTTACAAACAATTTATTTAGGGACAACAATGTTCTTGAAGGAGGGCAAAAATTACTGGCATATTCAGAAAGGGTGATGAATTTGATTTTTTTTTGAGCTTAAATGATGCCTTAGGATGATCTAGGATTATGTTCCTAATGATCTGGTAGTTCACATTGAATTTGAAGAAGGCTTTTATGTTCTAGGCTAATGTACTAAAGGAAGATTATAAAATGACATATGTGAGATTAGTACAATATTTTAGGGTTATGATTATGATCTCAAGTTTTTTGTGATGGAGTAGAGATATGTTTGGAGAGTACATAGAGATCCTCATGGTTGATTATGGTGCTATGATATTTTTTTTTGAAGATTAGGTTTTATTGACCTAGTTCTTGATAAATATGATGAAGTAGGGTTTGAATCTATGTATTGAACAAATGATTTTTTGTTGCAGATGCAAGGGAATTATTTTTAGAGTTTTTTTTAAAGATATATTAGAGGATTAATTGATTGTTTGAATGTGGTAGAAATAATTGCAACAAGAGATCTGACTGTACTTCAATGGAACTAAACCAAGCATAGAGAGATGCTATTATACAATTTATTTCTATAACATATTGTAGTCTGAAGTGTGTATGTAAGTCAGTTTGGATTCCTTAGGGTGGGTGCCCAAGGTATAATTGAGTAGTGAGCTCTAGGAAGTGTGCATTAATGCAAGTACATTCCTTTTTTTTATAATAAGCTATAATTCTAACAAGGTATTAGTCTTATTATGGGTTTTAGCTTCGCTATGGTTTTTACCCTATTTGGGTTTCCATGATACAAATATTTGTGTTATGTGGTGTTTGATGTTTACTAATTTATGTTTACATGCTTTACATTTTGTAAATCAGTAATATAATTTATATGATTAAGGGTTTCATGCATTAAGGGTTTTAAGGGGTTTGAGGTTTAAGTATCTTTGAAGCAATTGACTCACCCTCTCTCAGTTGCTTGCTACTATTTCCAACATTCCAATCTTGAACAATGTCATTGATAGTCTATTTGAATATTTTGACTATTATTTTATTAGAGGCCTCAACTTAGTAGTTGTATTCTAAATAATAAATGCTGGAATATCTATGCAAAATTTTGAATTTCTCACAAAGCTCATCAACATCCTTGTTCTAGAAAGGGCTACCATGATTAGTGACAATAACCAGAGGAACTCCATAGCAAAATATGATGTAATTCAAGATAAATTTTGAAATTTTCTTACTAGTTATATAAGCCATAAGGATATCCTCAATCCACTTGGTGAAATAATCTGTAATAGTGATAATGTATTTATGGCCATTCGAAGAGAGCGAGGCAATCTTCCCTATGAGATAAAACACCCATTGAGAAAAAGGCCATGGAGAAATGATTGACTGAAGATCTTGTTCTAGGGCATGAATCATGTTCCCATGTATTTGGCATTTGTAACAATTTTTGGAAAAATTATGTGCATCTTGTTCCATAGTCAGGAAATACTATCTAGCTCTCACCAACTTCTTTTCCAGACATAAACCATTGAAATGACCTCCACATATACCATCATGTACTTCATATAAATTATATTGTGCCTCTCCCAAATTGAGACATCTGAGGAGGGTTTTTTCAAAGGATCTCTTGTAAAGGGTATAACCAATGATGATGTATCTAGAGGCTTGGTGGTAAAAGGCTAAACATTGGTTTTAAGATAGGTCTAGGGGTAATATTTGGACATGCATGTAGTTATAAATATCCTGGCACCAAGGAGAATTAGGACCAACAATTTTACACACGATCTTGAACTATAGAATATTGAAAGAAAGGATAAATAACTAATCCACTATGAATTCACACCATTCTTCATTCTATGGAATGCCAATCATGGAAGCAATGGTTTCCATAGTATTTTGTTGTTTGTTTCAAACTCTTGGAACTTGATGAAATATGATAGTAAAAAAAATAGTGTTTTGAAAATCAATCAACTATTTGTAGGGTACCAATTTGTCATCTTTAGTGTCATAATCATCATTAAATTGGTGAATGAATAATTGTGAATCACCATACACTTTAAGGTGCTGAATTTTCCATTGTACTGATAATTTGAGTCCAATGAGTAAAGCCTCATATTTAGCTATGTTATTGCTACACCCAAAAGCTATTTTTTATAATTTGGGTATCACATATCCTTATGGGATGACAAATAGAATACCTACCCCCAATATATCTCTAGTATGTGAGCCATAAAAGTATAGTTTCCATTCATTAGATGTTGTCATAGAAAAGATGGATTCATCTGCAAAATTTGATAGCAAAGGGTGATTATCTTGTATTGGTGATTTTTCTAGCTGATCAACTATTACCTTGCATTTTATTTCTTTATGATCTACATATTTAATGTCAAATTAACTTAGGATATTCACCCATTTGGATAGTCTCCCTGTAAGTGTTACTTTGCTTAGAAGGTATTTTAGTGGATCAATCCATGATACCAACATTATTTTTTGATGGAGCATCTAGTGTCTTAGTTTCTGTATTGCAAAGACCACTTCAAGGAATGCACATTCAATGAGTGTATAGTTAAATTAATAACCCACAAGAGTCCTGCTAATGTAGTAGATATCTCTTTCTCTGCCTTGTTCATCATGTTGTGCTAGAAGGGCTCCTAATGTAGTCTTAGTAGCAAATATGTATAGAATGAATGACTTGCCTAAAATAGGAGGCATACAAAATGGTGGATTGAGTAGATAATATTTTAATTATTGGAAAGAATTATCACATTTCTTGATCCACTTGAAAGTCACACCCTTATGTAGTAAATGATAGAAATAATCACATTTGTTTGCCAATTATATAATAAACTTACGTATAGATTATAATTCCCCTTGAAGACTTTTAAATTGCTTTAGAGTATTTGGAGGAGGCATGTTTAATATTTCTTTTAGTCTCTAAGGATCCAATTAAATGTCTCTATGAGAAATAATATAACATAGGAGTTTTCCTGAAACAACTCCAAAAACACATTTCTTTGGATTGAGCCGGAGCTTATAGCTTTCGATTCTGTGAAAGATTTTGCCAAGAATACTTAAATGATATTTTATTATGGATGATCTTCATAGTAAATCATCTACATAGTATTCCATTAGTATGTGCATGAAATCATAAATGATGGTGGTTATTTCTCTTTGATAAGTGACTTCGACATTTTTGGGGCAGAAGGGCATCACATTCCAACAATATGTTTCCCAAGCACATGTAAAAGATATTTTGGGATAATCTTCAAGTGCAATTCTAATTTGGTTGTAGCCTAAAAATCCATCCATCAATGATAAAACCTCATATCTAGCTATCATGTCTACTGTGATATTAAGGTTTGGCAAGGGGAAATCATCCTTAGGGTATGATTTGTTAAGGTCACAAAAATTTGTATATATTCTTATGCTCCCACTGTGCTTTCTTACTGAGACTAAATTGGAAATACAGTCTATATAATAAATTGGTATGATAAAACTAATGTCTAGTAAATATTTTCATTCCACTTTCACTAAAAGAGATATCTGAGGATACATTTTGCATAATTTTTTCTTTACTGACTTGACACATAGTTTCAATGGAAAATGATGAAGAACAAATTCAAGATCCAAGCCTAACAGATTTGCATAAGACTAGATGAAATTTATTTTCCTTTCTAGAAAGAATCTTATGAAATCATCTTTTTCTTCTTTTGATAATGAGGCTACCAAATGTATGATCTTTGGATTGTTAGGTGTTCAAAGATTGATCTCTTCTATCATTTCAATTAACAATGCAAGATTTTCTCTCTGTGGTGGTATGTCTAATATTCAATCCCTAGGTGCCTCAGAGAGGTTTTCACCTTCAGATATGTCCTTTTATTTTACTTTTTAATGGTCTAATGGAACCTTTCAATTTTCACCAGAATACCTATTTTTTCATTTTTTTTAATTTTATTTTCAATTTTATGATTGGAAGATGGAGTTGACTCCCAAAAATATGTTTTAGCATCAAGATCAATTGAAAATATTGCTTTATGATCATCCTGTGGCATGCCTTCTCAGAGCTTGAAGAATTCCTTTACGGCTTCATCATTTTCAAAGAGATCTAAGCTCAGTGGTCCTTATTGGTCCCAATGCATTAGTTTACGGTACACTAAAGGAATTCCATCATTGAAATTGTATATGTATTAGGTTCTAGGTGTAAGGGTAATGATATGAATGTCAATCATGTCAGAGTCATTGGAACTTACCTAAGAAGCGGTGCTAGGATCCTTGAAAGTTTCGATCCAAGCTTGAGGATAAGTTTTGACAAGAGGAGGGGTATCATCTACATGTTTTTATTCAATGGGTAAGTCATTGGGATTGGAAAATACATGGTAATGTTCATAAGATATGGAGGAATATGAATCCTATTCCTACTGATTAGAATCAATAGTTTCAGGATGAGTGTCCTTAGATGTCTTGTCATCATTCAAGGCATTCACATATTCACACAAGAGTAAATTAGTACTCAAAGAGCCAATTCACAATGGTTTAAATCAAATTAATCTATTAGGTGTCTTCCCTTGTGTAATAATAGGCTCTATAATTCCTTGTTTCTATGTGCCAAGACCACTACAACCATCATAACCCTTTTTATGCATGATTTTGAATCCTGGTCCATATTTCTCAATAGGTAATTATGCAGGTTCTTGTTCTTCTTCATATTTGTATATCCATGTAGATAAATCTTCATCAATGTGTTCTTCATTCAACCATCCCCATCTTATGAATGTGGTAGAGGGGTTAAATTAGACAATGGTCTTTGGTTTTTGTTTATGTAATAGTTGCATTTTTCCATAACATTTTGGGGAAAGAGGTAATTTCCCAATATGAAAGGCTTGAGACAAAATATTCTCCATAACCTTGGTATTCAATTTTTATTTTTCTCTTAATCATTTTGGTGAGTGTGGATGCATAAGCATATTTAGATGGTATTGCTTCACTATTAGTTGGCGTATCATTTTAAAAAGTAAGCACTTAGCTTGTGCTCAATTTGGGACCATTTTTATGCTTACTTTACCATGTTTATTATGGTAGGACCTCATATGGTGCCTTAATTCATACCTAATTAAAATATGAGTCCCCCTCCTCCTTTAATATTTATTTAACTTGAGGTTGGCTCTCACTTCTAGGCATAATTTTTTCCCTATTTTCCATCCAATCACATAATTCATTACCTCATCCAGGTCATATGCATTTATTTTTAGATTTCAGACTCTACCCCAACATCTTGAAAAATTGAATTATATTCCTCCATTATTTTTCACCTTCCCTAACATCCCCCAAAAAAATTGAGCCCAATTTGCATGGGACAAGTCGACTAGCCAACTTGTACCTAGGTTTTTGTGCCCAAATTTGGCCCAGGGCCTAATGCTGGGGTTTTCCTATGAGGTTGATATATTTAGTCATCTAGATTTGATTTGAACCCCAACACAAGTATAAAAAGACATCCTATCCTCTCATTTTTATCTATCTATCTATTATTATCCATCTATCAAGTGCAAGCTATCTATATCCATATTCAAGAAGTGCATCCATCACTGTGAAGACATCTATTGGCAAGCATTTAGGAAATCAATCATTCAAGTGTGAGGAATCCATCAAGATCCATTCAAGAGTTTAAATATTCATTTAAATCATGTAATCAAGGAGTTTCCTTCCATAAATATAGCTTCTTTTTGCCATTGGAGGCCAAGAAAAGGAGTTTGACATCAAGGAAGGAGATCTACATTCATCCATCAAGTCTTCTTCTTCTCTCTCTTCCCCAATCATTGTGGAAAATTATAACATCTACTACATGAGGTTTTGTCTTACATAATTTTCTTTTAGTTTTTGTGTTGAGTCAAAGCTATTGCATCAACATACTTGATCACATTTAAAGAGGTAATTGCATCTACAAGGTATGATACACTTCATTGTTTAGATCTAGCCTCTACTACATGACAACCCACTTTCCATTTCATTTATTTTATTTCAAGGTTGACTCCTAACCAAGGGTTTTGATTGAGGAACCCCCCCTTCAACCTTCTTCCCCTTCTTTTATGTGTGTAGAAACATGTGACAAAGTTGCAGATCTAGATCTGAGAAGTACAGGTGCATTCACAAGACCTCAAAATATTTCATTAGATTTGGCACTACTAGGAACAATTTGACTTGTCGACTTGTCCTTGGGAAATTGACTTGTTCCTGCACTTTTGGATAAAAATTGCACAATAGATAGCTACAGGTCCCTGGTTCCCATATCTAGTATTACAACAAACTTTGACATTCTAGTGACAGTCAAATCTAGCTTCAAAGTACCATTCCTCCTATTTCACTTTCAAGGTGCAGTTGTTCTTATTCCTTTTCCATTGTACTTACTTTCATAGATCATATTTTATCATCATATCATATACATCATATAATATATCGTATCTATCATTTTTACAAGTGAATTTTTGGATTTGATTGTGTAAGATTTTTTTATCATCAATGTTTCAGATCACACTACATGATCCATCATCATGATGCAAGAGAGAATAAGGAGTAGATAATAGTAGATTGTAGACCTAGAGAAGAATAAGAAGATGATGGAAGGAGAGATAAGGGGGACAACACACTACCCTAGGTATACATGACCCTCAAGTGCACTAAGATACTAGAAATAAAACTTGTAAAACAAACATCAAAGGACAAGCCCAAGGTTTAAAAAATCCCTTAAAAAAGAACCCACCCAAAAAAAAACAAAAAAAATTACAAAAAACAACCTAAAGAACATATGTGACTAATTAGATGATAAATGTCCTCCTAATTTGGCTATAAAATCCCCACCCAGATAGATTCCAAAGTATGGTGACAAGTCAATAACATAGAAATATTGAGGAATGGGAAAATTTAGGCATGAATGTAATGTTAAACTTAGATTTTTAATCACCCCACAGTTCCAATGACTGACCCATCCAACTGAACTACACCCTTTTTCTATGGGCTCATAAACTAGACCCAATTTTCCCAGTAACTACTTAGGCATCATGAAACTACTGGCTCTTGAGTCTATCATACAATTATGTACTACAAAATCACCAATAACCAACGTAACATAAAAGGGTGGAGGCTTTACCTCTAATTTTTTCTTTTTAACCTTTGTTCTTATGTTATTTGCAATCATAACCCTTGATTTTTTAGTTTGTTGATCTTTCAAATAAATCTCAGCCAAAGCCTTAATCATGTTCTCTTTTTTCCCTAGTAGATGTAAGGTGTCTAGCATTGAAATAATTCACGTAGTTTTTCCTCATTTAATCAATAATATTAAATGAGGGAAAATTAACCTTCGGTTATACCTTATGGGTAACGACATCCTTTTGTATTTTTGGTGCTGTAATCTACACCTTGGTCTGATCTTTAGATGGAAAAGACTATCCTCGAGGTAAGATTTGTGTACCTTTTGATGTTGGAGTGATAGGCTACCAGTTTTGGCTTGTAGAAGCATGGTTCTGCATGCTATCCATTTGAACTTTGTCTTTATCATCTTGTTGTTCTATTTCAATAACATATTTTTTAGACCTTGTGTTGGCTGAAATGGGCACGTAATACTAATTCTGATCTTTTGTAAATTTTACACCATAAAACTCCTCACCTTGCATGCAAATCATTAAAGAAACATGTGGTGAGCCTTGATCATTTTGACTTCTCGATTTCTCATTACCTTCTTGATTCACACTTTGCTGATTCAAAGTGTTATTCTATATTGTAAGGGCTTGATTAAGTATACTATTAGGACAATTAGTCTGATTATGAGGCTAGTTACAAGGGTAACACTAATCATAATCCTGTATAATATTTTTCTAGATAGGCACTAGCTTTTTGATGTACTTGGAACATTAGGATTATGGTTGGATAGCCTTTGAAAATTATTCCTTGACCCTAGTTACTAGCTTGATAAGTAGACCTATTGGTCTAAAAAGGAACTTGATATGGCCTATTCTCATGATTCTTCTTCTTTAGATTTACCATTTCATTCCCTATATTTTGCAAAGTCTTCATTAGCCTTTCATTTTTATCTTTTATCTCTTTGATCTCTTGTGAAGACACTGCTACAACACTTTTTTCAACTACAACTTGAGGTTTATAAGATGGAAAAGCAGGGGAAACAATAACTCTAGGTGGAATTATGGGTGCAAATGGCTGTATATCAACAAAAAATGGCATTGAAGGCTTAGGGTTATCTTACTAGTTTGAATAGAGTTGATTTCTTCTCTAATTATGATGTCAAAAGTAACTACTAGATAATGGCCTCCCATAAATTAATTCTGAGCTAATATATCACTATTCAAAGGCTTCATTTAAAATATCAAAAACATAATCGTTAGAAGGTTTTACTGGTGCTGAAATTCAGTTCCATGTCTTCTAAAAGTGATAATTGAAGTTTGATCTACTCATAAGGACTTCTTTTGATTTTTGTCAACTGCTCCACAAGTGATAAATGATTTGATTTATCTTAAAATTGATGATTTAATTGTGCTCCCAAATCATCCCATGTAGCTATAGAGTTAATTGGTAACCCTCTAAACCATACTAAGGATTTTCCTTTGAAAGATGTTACCAAAATCTTCAAGACAACATCTAGCTCAATCACTTGATGTAGGCCACATAAAGAGGCCACATCCTAAATATGCTCTATAGTTGTAACATGATCCTCACCTATAAATAATGGCATACTTTTTAAGACAATAGCAGGAATATCGTGATGTTATTGATTATTTAATAAGATTTCCAAGTTGAAAACTACAAAAGGGTGATTTATGGCCATTGGATTTAGAGATAGTAAAATTGGGTTCACAACACCTAGTAATGGTTGATTAACTACTGGTATAAAACTTACAGCTGCTAGAAACTGACTTTCAAATGCTAGTAATTTTGAGCCAGAATTACTAGGTGCACCAGAACTGCTGGGAAACGTAAAATCTCTAGGAATTTGATCATAAATATCTTCTAAACTTGCCAAAATACGATTACCAAAGTCTGAAAATGTAGGCTTAGAACTAGGAGTTGTCCATCTTTTTTTATTTGATACTCTTGATTCCCTTCTCGCTATCCTACCCACCGTCTTACAGGTTGAAGCTCTTGGTAGTCAAATATATACCTACTTTGTTTTGTCTATATTTTTCTCATAGGCCGCAATACTGGATCTGCATAAAACTAAAACACAAAGTCGCTAGGTGCTGGAAAATACCTTCTAAAAGGTGCAAAATCTATTGTTCACACCTAAAGAACAACAAATATGTAGCTCAAAAGAACTGAATATCAGTTTGTGTCCCACCGGGCGTGCCAAAAATTGTTGTCAAATAGAATTGCAACTCGAAATGCTAAGTGTAAGAGTCAACAATCATATTGAAACATGGAAACACTCTTAATTAACTAAGGTTAATTAAGCTAATTTCTTGATTCCTACATCTATTAACACTGATTATTTTCTCACACGTGTGAGAAAATCTCCAAAAAGTGCCTTTTTAAAAATTTCCTAAAATTCCTAAATAAGGTTCCTTACAACCTTGATGACATCTCCTTACACATTCTAAAAATGTCTCATTGGTCAAGATCTCTTACAAGATATATGACACCTCTTACATGTGTACTTAAAGTACACATCACCCATCACATCTCCAAGTTTCTCACACGTGTGAGAAACCTTGGACTTTGCATGGCTTATATGTCTCCTTTGTGGCACCTATATGGATGCCACATCACCAGGCCCCTCCAAAATCCTATAAATAGATGCCTTGCCAAGAACATTTCATCCATTCATTTTGCATTTAGAGTTATTATGCTAGTTTGAGTTATAGAGTTACTTCTTGCATTAGATATTTATTGCTAAACCCTTTTGGTAGTTGAATCATGGTATTCAACATAATGATTTGAATTCACTTTTAGATTCTAGCTTACATTTTCTACTTATTTGAATCTAGTTTTAATTTGTTTTGTTAGTTGGCAACTTGCAATTAATACTATATCTTGCATTCATGCTACATCTGCTTCTTGCATTTACATTGAATGCTTGAGGCTAGTTCTACATAACTAGTCCTTGAGTTCATTTAATATTATTCCTTTAGTTTGCATCTAGGTTCATTTTCAATCATTATCAAGTGGGATTTGTTATTGTGTTGAGAGATCACACCCACAACAAATCTCTAAGAGCACATCAAACAAGTCTTGGGTGCACTTGTTTTAGCTCATTTGAGGTTGTTGTTTTGAAGTTGTGTTGGTTTCATGCTTTTAATATTCTAATAGGTTTCAAATTAATATAAGTTGAATATGTTATTTTCCCAATGTTTGCATATTTACGCTTGTTCTGCACAGATCTACAACTTCAACTGCATACAACTACGTGCACGTGTCAATACGAAATCCAATTTCTAATCTTAAATTCATTTCATCAATGTCTTCATATTGATAATCTTCTTGGCATGAGTTATGGCTACAAAAAACTTGGTCAACATCATTGACCTCTATTTACTCAGATGACATCTTTGTAAAATTAATAACACTCATCTTTTACATCATATTTATGCCTCAGTCCTATGTCATCAACACTTTCATCAAATAAGATAGTACCCCTCTTTGGTTCAAAAGTATACTCAAATTTTACTTCTGACTTAGAGGCCATTTCTTTATGAAAATACTCAAGCATAAGCTTATATAAATCCAAAAATACCTTATGGTTCATGCTTTCAGAAATCCCACTTCCTTATGAGCATTTCTCTAATTTGCATTGTTGTTACAAAAAACTTCATCAACTACATTAGTTTCCCTATATAATATATATTATATAATATACATTATCTTATCTTATATTATCTAATATATCAATTATATTATAATGTATAATATAAACTATTATTATATATAATATAATATTAGATAATATATTATATTATATATATTATTAAATGATATGAATATAATATTCATTATATAATACATTATATATATATGTTAATATTTAATATTTAATATTATATATTATATTATATATAATAATCTATAAATATAATATAATATATTATATTATATAATATATGATATTTTATATTATATCACATAATATATTATATAATCTATAATATTAATTATATTTATATCATATTATATATTATGTAATAATATATTTTATTATATAATATATATAATATATATTAATTAATATTATTACACAAAAGGATTCAATATCAGATACAAACTTTTCTTAGGTATTTGCTTTTCCCAGGTGTACTAACACCCAGACCTAACAAAAAGTCAACACAGATTTACGCATTTTTAGGCAGATGAAAACAAACATTTTTTTTACACATCTCCACTTTTTGGCCCCCCATGATCTTGCACTAATCCTAAGGGTTTGGTTAGATACTTCGGTTAATCTGGTTCTATTATGAGTAAACTTTAGTTAACAATGACATTTGGAGACAAGCTTTCACACTTCATAAAAGATAATTTGAGGAACAAACAATTTATTAAGTGAATCCGTCATATGATTAAGGTGCATAAATAGTTTTGATAAGTTGTAAATCAATTTTCAATGGAAGTTCTATTTTAGTTTCTCAGCAAGAAACATTGTATAAGCATCACATTGGGAACATTATTAGTCTATAGAGAAACAGATTAGGTCTTCATGAAACATTAATTATTTATATAGTTTAGTGTGCACATTGGTTTCAAAAGCATAAATATTTATTAAAGGATACAATTGTCCTAATTTGATATGATGCATTGTAAAGTATAGAGAGACACATATACTCAATAATGTATTGTATTAAGTTGTAATTACCATTATTTGTATAAATAATTTTATCTCTATATAAATATCAGATAGTAAAAGTGAGGCATTGTAAGTCTAGAAAGACTTTGTAAGGCCAATGAGGCATTTTGTTAGAGAGATAACACAACCAATGAGATATTTGTAAAAAAAACATTTTTTAGATAAGTTAGTGAGGCAATTTTGAGTGGTTTTATTCCCCAGGAGGGTCTCCACTCAAGAAATATTGTGTCATGAGTTTATGTGTTATTTGGTCTCTCTGGTTCACTTGTCTATGTTATGTTAATTAGTTTTGAAATATGCTCTATTATGTTCAATATTTTCATACAAGTCTTGAATGCCTCAGGTGCATGATAAGTAGTATTCTTTATAATCCAAGTGGTTCATTTGATCTTCTTGAACACACATTTATAATGTACCAGTGTTTTGAAATGATAGTTTCTGTTCACATTATTATGGTTGATTATGTTGAGTTGATCAAAAGGTCTTAATATCATCACAACTATTTTGTTTCAAGTTTCTTCAAAGTCTATTTAAGATCTATTGAAATTGATATATCACTGATTCACCCCCCCTCTCAGTGGTATCGTACTCCAACACTTTTTACTTTATCATTCATTACATATTTGATGTAATTGTCTCGTACTCAATAGATTAAGATGTATCTTGTGAGAATTGGTGCATGTCTCCAATTGGGATTCAGAATATACTGATCTTCCATTGGTGAGTATTCATGAGTTGATGCTAAAGTAGGTGTCTCCATGTATGATCTTCATCATATTGCAATGGTTGATTCATAAACTATTCTTCATTTACAATTTTACCTAGTTTTGTCACACTATGACATTCTTGTTGCAACACAAGCTCGATTGCTTCCTATGGAGAAGTGTTGGTTGTCATCAAGGACCACTTTTGCAAGAGATTTGTCATTGGGGAGGCCTTCATATTCTGTCTTCCTCTCTCTTATGGGGAATTTTTCCTTATAAGATATTTTATTCTCATCATTGAGATAATTACGTATTTTATCTCTCATTTGGAGGGGATTTTTTACACACATATTTTTCTCCATTTCATTGTTTGTGAGAGATTATAATGTATTTGTACATGGGTACCTAACATGGACTAGTGGCCAAGACACATCTTGCATTATCAACTTCTGTACATTCTCCCCGAGTTTCACTTAAGGGGTTGTTGGTGTAATTAAGGCATTTTACCTTGTTTATTTCTCACCTAGGTACTAATTACACTTTACTTAAGCTTACTTAGGGACAACATTAGAGCCTTTAGTAGCATTTCCATTTTAGGTGGTGTTATAATGTTATCACATTCCACTTAATGTGTTGATTCCACACTTTGTGCACTGATCACTTTATCACTCTCCACCTTTGTAGCATATGTTACACATACTTTATTACACATTGGAGGATGATCCACCTCTGGTGGACATGTGATTCCACCATAGATGGATGATAAGTTTTTTCTTGATTATCATGTAATGAGACAATTACAAATGTCATTGACTACTTTAATCCTTTGTACTCACCTTGAGTATATAACCAAGGGATATCCTATGTAATAATCCAATTCAAGTTATTCTAGTTGAATCAATCAATCTAGTTGATTCATTGTATTGCATTATTGATACTTGAATATAGTTTATTCTTATCATATTCATTCTTTCTTGCTATTGTGATTTTATTTGGCTTCTAGATCTTGGGTGGCTACCTTCATAGAAAAATCTTACACAAGTTATACCTTTAAAAAAGACCGTGATTGTACAAAATCATGCTCATGGTAACTGCATCATTGAAACTTTTTCCATTAATCATAGTGATTAAAAGGAATGAACTCATTTAGTACAAAAAAATAAAAAATAAAAAGAGAGAGAGACTTTCTACATATGCACCATCCAAAACAACAGTTTGCTATTAGTTGTAGTCAAAAGAATATCCCTCATAGGAGCCTAAATATGAATGGGTAAATATAGTTTGGATAGTCCATGGATGAAATAAAATCAATTTAATTGATGAAGAAATCACCATAAAGATCAATTATTGAAAGTTTGGACTCATAGATCAAATCTGCTCATGAGAAAAAATAACGAATCTATTTATGTAATGTAATAGAATTAATTTACTAGATTATTGAGTAGTGGTATATCATTACATCTTAAAGACGTGAAGTACTTTCTTGGTAGAAAAGTATTATTCAAAATTTCTATACAAAATGTAGATAGTTACCTCTGAAAAATATTTTATCTAGATAATCTGAAGTATCTTTTTCAATAAAAAATTATTAAAAACAAAAAATACTTATATTTAATTCTTTTAAAATGAACTTCGATTACTTATAGCAAATTTCCATAGCAGCTATTCAACTTGCATTGACTCCCTCAATTTGTGTGCTCAAATTTTAAATTATATTTAAAAGAAGATTCTTGAATGGTTTTGCAATGCCAATTGATGTAGTTCTATAGAAGAAAATCTAAGGCCCCATTTGTTTGTAGGAATTGGAGCGGAATTGGCGGCGTCACTTCCTGATTTTCAGAAAATCCGCCGTTTGGGAGAGTAAAATGCAATTCAAGGTTTAGGGTTCAAAATTGGGTTTTGGCCCTAAAATGGGTGACACCATCTTCCCACCCAATAGGTGGAATTTGATTTTCAATTCGCAGATTTGGGTTTTTCTAAATGAAATTTGATATGGTGTCGCATTCACCCCAATTCTCCCACATGCAGCAGTAAAACCAGAATTGGGTTTTCATTCCATCGCCGTTTGCCTGCTATTGCATTTTTTTGAAGGAGAAAAACACTGCTGCTTGCAGTGTGCTCTTTGCATTGGGTTTTCGTTTGCCTGCGGTGTGCTCGTGGTGTGTTCGTGAGGTATTTTTCATATTATGTATTGCATTGTTTGGTTGGTAATCATTTCAATGGATTGAAGGGACATTGGTTAGTAAATGTTCTACGATGTGTTAGTCTCCAGTTGTAAGGAATTTCTGTGTTTGTGCGTGATGAAGGTGATTGGTCAAAGCTTGCCTCTTGTGTTGATAACATTATTTCTTATTAAGGTTTGTGAGTTATAGATTATTATTTTTGCTCTCAGGCTTACTACTATATTTAGGTCATTCGATTATTGATCTTTGACATACATGTAGTTCATGCCAGCTACATCGTGAACTAGTTTCATGAAACCCTAATTCATGATGTAGCTGGCATTTTGCTTGTAGCTACATCATGAACTAGGGTTTCATTGAAGAAATAACATACATCACTAAACATACATCTGAAACAACCTTGTAGGGTTTCATGAAACCCTAATTCATGATGTAGCTGGCATTTTACTTGTAGCTACATCATGAACTAGGGTTTCATTGAAGAAATCCATGTTATTATTGGATTATAACTATATTTGGCCATTATAATGATGTGCAAAAGTAGGCAAATGAAGAAATGTTTGCTCGACGTTTTGTTAAGTATACACAAGTTTTGTATTATTTGATTGATAGTGTAAGCAGAATGGCTAAAGGTGGACTCTTTGGTATGAAAAATGATCAATGATATGCTCCTTTTTAGGAAGTACAGTTAATTATTAGTTTGGATGCATGAATTAATGCCATGGTTGCTTTTTGTGAGTTTTTTTCTTGATTTCATAGGCTGGCAATATGTATCCTTGTTCCTTGAAACTGGCTACTGGCTTATTTGATAACTTCTATTTAAATTCTTCTAATTCTGCTCCTTAGTTACTCTTTTCTAATTTGGTGCATTTGTGAGATAGTGCTTTTCCTTGGTTTAAAATATTATTAAATCCCAATGGTCCTTTCCCATGATATAAGATGGCCTTTGTACACCCAGCTTGCATATATACTTAAAACTTTTATAAGTGATAGTTTCTACAATTTCACACAAGAAGCACTCATACATTGGATCAATTCAAGAATGAATGAAAATTAATTGAAAGAAAAATCCATCAGATGAAAATCAAGTAGGTTAGTGTAGGTCCAGCAAGCCAAGGTGTAGTTGTAAGATGGGGAAATTGCCATGATATTGGGTGTAAGTCTCTCTTAGCATGCACAAGTTAATGCAGCCTGCAATAACTTGAGCCAAAATGACCGAGGATGCATTCACATCTGGGTTGATATGACTTGATACATATCCCTTATGTGCGATCTAACCTATACCATATTTCAAAGCTTGACAATGCATTCACTATGCATTAATGAAACAACAATTGAGAATGTTGAGTAAAATACAGATAAGAATTAGGTTAGTAGAGTCAAGGATGTGATGATTCATGAATTTGGGAACATTAATAAAAACCTTGTTGAATCAGTAGGTACATTATGAGCTAAACAAAACTATGTCGGTAACATGATCCTCATAAGCAACCGAAAGACTATGCCGTAGTTCAATGAGAATGATCTATTTCTTATTCTTACTCCACGCCACCAATTTTTTAGGATAGGCACATACCAAAAAAGATTATGAAATGAAAACCTGGATTATGTTGGTGGATTTATTAAACCTAACATGAATATTTACTCTTTCCTTTTTTTTACTAGTGAGAATCACTCTATCTTGTCTATTTATTCATGATCATCATTTGGCATTAACATCATGAGAAAGAGACTAACAAATTATCAGATTACTTCCAACATTATTTTAGTTGTCAAACTTTGTGTAATAACTTTTTACACGAGAAGCATAATGATAGTAAATTTGGTGGATTTAAAATTGTAAATAGCAATCTGATTAGTAACCATTGGAAGTAAATGCCAATACTGGTGTTCTAGAAATACAAATTGCTGCATTCAACAATCTTAGATTTGGAATACAACATGAAGTAATCTACAAATATTCAGAAACTTCCACTTTCAAGGAAACTGTAATATCCCCTTTTATGATTTCTTAGGGTTTCATATATTTCCTTAAATTGCAAGAGATTTCTTCTGTCAAAGCCTTTAATTTGTTACTATCCTTCATATTAATGATTACTAATTGATTTCCAGTCTGATTTAATTGCTTGATGGCCAACATGTGATTATACCAAGGGTTTGTAAAACAACTAGTAAGTTTGATGATAATATCAAATGATTAATTAACATTGATTCTAAAATGTCTTAAAATCACTATTATTCGTAGAATACTTTCAATTTCATAAAAAGAGTTGCACCTATATCTCACTCTTCTATGACCACAATCACTTTGAATGTTATCAACTAGTTAGCTACCACAGTCACCTGTAGGGATTCATGTAAAGGCCATTGAAGGTTAATCTGAGATGGACTCCCATTTTCTTCTTACCAGTTGAGCTCACAACATTCAAGGATATGAGGCCTATTTTGCTTGTATGATGAATCACAGGTTGAACATTGATTCTAAGGATATAAGGATGTTCATTCCATTTCATACAAGATATATAGTAGAATATTCTTGATGTAGAAGGAAAAAGAGATTTACTTCATGCTTATCTTCATGTGATAGTAATATTCTGATAGTAATATCACAATCATACTTATCTATTTGTTGTCTATCCCTAAGTCTAGTAAACTGCTTGGCCTTATAGATATTATTTCTGTATTGTACTCTATTGTTTGCATCCCATGTAGTTGAAGTATGGGAAGAAAAGATCATCATTAGGACTAACCAAAGAACATTGATTATAAAATATCTTAAAATCACTTTTATTTGTAGAATACTTTCAATTTCATAAAAAGAGTTAGAAAAATAGAACATGAACAACATGCTACCAATATCTCCTCACTGAAATCATTGTGTTTGTCCACATTTCAGGCCATTGATGGATCCTATTAAGAATATTGACGTTCTAGGATGGGTAGCTATGGAGACCACATAGTCTCATCTTCTCACAGCTCTTATTGCTTGTGTTGTCATAGCCACAGTAGTGGTGGCCCGAGAAGGTAGTGCACAAATGGGTAAATGAAAAAGAAAAGGAAATTATTTTTATAGAATGGTTATTCATTCCAATGATGTGGATTGTCATGATCAGATTTTCATGAGTAGGGGAGCCTTCTTTCATCTAGCTACTATCCTAAGGCTGAAAGGAACCTTGACAGATACGATACACTTGACATTAGAAGAACAACTTGTGATGTTTCTCCACATTGTTGGCCACAATCTGAGGAGCCGTAAGATTGCCCACAACTTTGGGCACTGAGGAGAGATAATCAGCCGATACTTCCACAAGGTGTTGAGGGCTATCTTAGGACTCCACAAGGATTGCTTTCTACCACCTAGTCCAAACACTCCTCCTGAAATTAGTGGGAACAAACGTTTTGATCCATTCTTCAAGGTAATTCTTGTGTTGTTACAAATTTCTTAAATGAATTTTTATCCTTATCATATTATTGGTTGACTGTAGAATTGATGATTGTATCATATCGTATAGGATTGTGTTAGAGCTATCGATGGAACCCATATACTAGTCACCATCGATGTCAACATGCAGGGTAAATATCGTGATAGAAAAGGAAACCTGTCGCAAAATGTTATGGGTGTGTTTCCTTCGATCATAAGTTTTAGTACTACCTTGCTGGTTGGGAAGGGTCTGCTGTGGATAGTCGTGTTCTAGATTCAACTTTGTCAAGAGCATATCCTCTTGTTGTTCCCCTCGGTAAGCCAAATCATAGTTTAATATGTTCAAGGGTACAATCAATGTTTCAAGTTTTAATAATATACTTTATTTATGTAGGAAAATATTTTCTAGTGGATGCTAGATATCCCAATGCACTTGGATTTCTCGCTCCTTATCGATGTACACACTACCACCTGAAGGATTTTTCAAGAGAGAATCCAATAAAATCTCGACAAGAGTTGTTCAACCATCGACACTCCTCTCTTAGAAACTTGGTAGAGTGTACATTTGTGATAGGCAATTTTTGGAACCATCTCTTCTGACACCAAATTGTCGGCCTTAAGGGCTAAATTTCTGGAACCATCTCTTCTGACACCAAATTGTCAGTGCTTCCACTATCAATAATCACATCATAACGATTACCCTCACACTTACATCTAGTGTGAAATAGGCTCCTCCTTTGTTTAGGTTCATTCTCACCACTCAGTAGGACTCTTTTGTTAATCAATGTTTCTCCTCTTTCAACATCTTCAAAATTTGAGGATCTGACATCTTCATCTACATGTGCCACTCTGACCTGGCCTTCATTCCTCCTATCCATCCTTCCTTGGCATTGAGGACATTCAAATGCCCTATGACCTTCTTCTCTGCATTAAAAACATGTTCCACGGAAGCCTCCTCTTCCTGAACCTTGTCCTCTTCCTCTTCCTCTTTGATCTCTATTGTTCTGATCTTGGAAATGATTGGAATTGTTTCCTCTCTGATTTTGACTGCTACTGACCTCATCCTTATTTTTCGGATCTTCATTTTGGCCTCCATATGACTGTCCACCAGATCATCCATCGCGACCTCTTCCATTTTGTCTGCTCTCGAACTTCTTGTTCAACTTTTCCTCTACTTTTAGGGCAAACTGGTATGCCTCTTCAATATTGTTCATTCAAATCAGATTTAGCTTCTCTTGAATGCTTGGCCTCAACCCATTAAGGTAATGGGCAACTTTCTCCTTATCAACTTCCGCATGGCCTGTTCTGATGAGGATTCGATAGAACTCCTCTGTATACTCCTGAACATATCATCCCACTTGCTTCAAACTTTGCATTTCTTCAGTAGGTTAAGCTCATAATCAACATGGATGAACTACCGCTTCAATTTATCCACCATTCGATCCCATCTTGTGATTTTATCTTTCCCTCTTCTATTTCACTCCAATTGAATCTCTTGCCACCAAATCTTCGCATGACTTTTCAGTCTAGCCTTTGAGAATTTGACTCTATTAGGATCCTCAATATCTTCATACTCAAAATATTCTTCACATTCATTAATCCAGTCGATCAACTCCTTTGGGTTAAGATTTCCTAAAAATGCAGGAACCTCAATCTTAGGTCTTTTTTCGATCTTGGAAATGGCCCGAAAAAGTCTTTCTTCCTCCTGGTTCACAATTTCAACTTCTCCTTCTTGATCTTCTTCTTTAGCTTCATCCTTGCTTTTGTCTCTGACATTAAGATTCATTCCTCTACGAATCTCTTCTTGCAATGCTCGCACTTGTCTCTAGAGCGCTCTAATCTCAGGTGTTACAACACCAGCTCTTCTGCCACGTTCCCTTCGTGGAGGCATTTTCACGATGCGTGCTGAAACCCTAACCATGGTCTTGGTGCAAACTGCCTCACAGTCGGTGATCTATTTACACACTCAGAAACTCTTGCTTTGATACCACTTGATGAAGGATGCTCCCCTTAATACCACAAACACATAATAGAAATAGAGAAACAACAACAATATGCAAGAATAGAAAATGGGCTTCTTATTATCTCCACAAATGTGGAATTACAAACTTTTAGAATTACAATATGCAAAGCCACATGGGCATTCCCTTACAATATTATGTAGGACAAAGCATCAAATCAATACCCAGATCTACTACCCAGAACCCCTAGACAACACTACAGGCCTTCTTTATATAGGCAATTTCCACCGCCTGAGAAGGTTCCAGAAATTTAGCCCTTAAGACTGACTATACATAGAATTATTTTATTTTCACAATTTTTACAATAGGGTCAGCTCAAAAGAAATACAAAATATGCTTTTAAGTAGCCCAACTTTCGGAGGCCATAACTTTTTAACCATAGCTCTGTTTTTCTATTGTAACCACTTTTCGGAAACACCATGACAAGATCTATAGTGCATGACATGCGCTAGTGCCAGTCAGCTGGGGGTCGATCACGATCTGGAGACTCTAAGGCCTTCAAAATTGACCTGAAAGATTTCATACCCAAAAACCTCAATAACTTCACCAATACTGATGATGTGGCAATGAAACTCAACTGGTAGGCTGAAATGACTAGGATGAACCTCCAACTATGAAACCAAAACATTTTGAGATCTTATGACCAACTTACTAAAAATAATAAGTTTCCATAAATAGCAACTCTACACAAGATTGTCCTTATTGAAAAGCAAACATAAATATTTTTGGGTGATGCAAGATTGCTCTTACACCCAGGATGCTCCTGCATCAATTTGGTATTCTCAAGCAACGTTTTCCAATCCTGAGGCATGCCACGTCTTATCCTATCATGACACAAGCCCATATTGTATTATCATGTTGCATACTACACAACTACATTATGTTAGAGGATGACATTCCATCATAAATTGTCACCGAAGAGGAAGATGATCATGATGGGATAGATGTACCAATGCTGGAGACATATGGGTTGTCTTAGCGTGATAGAGACCAGTGGGCACAATTCCAAGATGATATAGCAAGTAGAATGTGGGAAGAGTACAGATCCTAAGAATAGTTCTTTTATGAGTCAAGAGTACATGATGGTTTCCTTTTTCTGATGTTTTTCTCTGCAAGTATTGGACTTGTATGGATCAATGTGTTTTATTTGAGTAAACTGATGTATGAAGATACTTTGATATACATGATGGTTTCCTTTTTCTTATGTTTTTCTTTGCAAGTATTGGACTTGTATGGGTCAATGTGTTTTATTTGACTAAACTGATGTATGAAGATACTTTGATATACATGATGGTTTCCTTTTTTTCTGTTTCTATCTGGAAGTATTGGACTTGTATGGGTCAATGTGTTTTATTTGAGTAAACTGATGTATGAAGATACTTTGATATACATGATGGTTTCCTTTTTCTTCTGTTTCTATCTGGAAGTATTGGACTTGTATGGGTCAATGTGTTTTATTTGAGTAAACTGATGTATGAAGATACTTTGATATACATGATGGTTTCCTTTTTCTTTTGTTTCTATCTGGAAGTATTGGACTTGTATGGGTCAATGTGTTTTATTTGAGTAAACTGATGTATGAAGATACTTTGATATACATGATGGTTTCCTTTTTCTTCTATTTCTATCTAGAAGTATTGGACTTGTATGGGTCAATGTGTTTTATTTGAGTAAACTGATGTATGAAGATACTTTGATATACATGATGGTTTCCTTTTTCTTCCGTTTCTATCTAGAAGTATTGGACTTGTATGGGTCAATGTGTTTTATTTGAGTAAACTGATGTATGAAGATACTTTGATATACATGATGGTTTCCTTTTTCTTCCGTTTCTATCTGGAAGTATTGGAATTGTATGGGTCAATGTGTTTTATTTGAGTAAACTAATGTATGAAGATAATTTGATATACATGATGGTTTCCTTTTTCTTCTATTTCTATCTGGAAGTATTGGACTTGTATGGGTTAATGTGTTTTATTTGATTAAACTGATGTATGAAGATACTTTGATACCATTAACAACAATTTTTATACACAACATGGCATACATAGAATTAATGATGAGCATGGATGAAATTGGTAACACGAGCCAAATATCTCCTTCCTCAAAGAAGATAATGTGGACAAAGGAAATGGAACACAAGTTTCTAGACTTGCTCCTTGAGCAAGTACAACTAGGAAAAAAATGTGACAGAGGCTTCAAAAAAGAAGCATGGTCTGCCATTGAGAGGCGGTTCAACACTGATATGAACCTCAATCTATCAAAGGACAACTTCAAAAATAAGTTGAAAACTTGGAAGCTTGCATATAGAGTGATGAAAGAGCTAAGGAATACAAGTGGTTTTGCTTGGAATGAGGCAACTCAGTGCATGGATGCTGAGGATAGCGTGTGGGATGAGCTTCTGAAGGTAGGGTGATCTCTCTACTATTTTGATGGAAATAATATTGCCTTCATTTAAAGTTAATAATGAAAGAGAAAGAACCTAATCTATTTATTTATGCCAACATGCAAAGAAGAGGGTTCAAAAATGCCAAAGTGTATAAGAGGCAACCCTTCCAATACTTCAATGAATTGGGTGCAATTGTGGGTAATGACATTGCTGAAGGTAATGCAGCTACGACGACCCTTGAGACTAAAGAAGGGAACCCTATGGAAGAGCCATTCAATGTGCATGATGAAGAGGACCTTGGTTTCAATGTACATCTTGATAGTGCTATTGATTTGGACGAAGACCCTTATCATTCCAATCAATCCACTGCAACAGGAGGTATTAGAGGGACTCCTACATCATCAGTCAGAAAGGTGGGAAAGAGGAAGAAGGCAAGCATGGCCGATTCCTTGGATGCCATGTGTGAAACAATGAAGAAAATAAAAGAGGGAATGAGCAATGTTCACCTTCACAAAATTGATCAATCTGATCATGACAATGCTTTGACGGGTGCATATAACGCTCTCAAATCCATCCCTGGATTGAGTCAAGGTGTATTCTTGAGGGTATAAGAAACCTTCGTGGGTGAACGTGAAAGAGCCAAATGGGTCTTGTTGATGACTGAGGATGAGAGAGTGGACTGGATTGCAGCAACATATGGTGGATTATAGTTATTTTCTACATACTATTGCTCGTTGTGACTGCATTGCATGTTCAAGATGTTACCGGATCTTACCTTATTAATTGTTTAAGGATTATAGTATATTTAAGTATTTTTCTTTCGATAGTGCATTTGATCATTAATCTACTTTGTGCATTTGATTTAAAAAGGTTATCAATATATGGATACAGTGGTAGATGGCTTTCTCTAGGTTATGGAAATTTATATGAGATTATTAGAATGAATACAGTGGTATACAGTGGTATTCAATAAAATTAAAGTACCCACTGGTATACAATGGCAATTTGCAATGATTCATAATTTACAAACAAAGTTCTCTTAATAGGTGGACTAACAGTTTGAGTTGGTTTTGAGAAAGGAAATTGCTTTCCTAAAGACCCTGTCACTGCTTGTAAGGGTACAACCATCCAACCTTGTCTATATTTTTATGATGTTGATTCATCTGTAAGAAATGATACTTTGTGATTGATGTTCTAAAGATGCATTGCATGTTCAAGATGTTGTTAATTTTATCCACTGATTGGACTGTATGCTAGTGGCTGTGAACATCAATCACAAAGTATCATTTCTTACAGATGAATCAACATCATAAAAATATAGACAAGCTGAAAAAGAAACGATACTTTGTGATTGATGTTCTAAAGATGCATTTCATTTTCAAGAAACTAACACATTCAAGATGTTGTTAAGTTTATCCATTGATTGGACTATATGCCAGTGGCTGTGAACATCAATCACAAAGTATCATTTCTTTTCTAGCTAGTCTATATTTTTATGATGTTGATTCATTTGTAAGAAATGATACTTTGTGATTGATGTTGTAAAGATGCATTGCATGTTCAAGATGTTGTTAAGTTTATCCACTGATTGGACTATATGCCAGTGGCTGTGAATATCAATCACAAAGTATCGTTTCTTTTCTAGCTTGTCTATATTTTTATGATGTTGATTCATGAAGCTTTGAATTGCATGTTATTAAAATGCACAAATTGTAGGATCACAAGTATTACTTCTATCCTTTTGCTTCCTATGCAATCATTTGATCATTAATCTACTTTTCATTTGATTTATCAAGGTTATCAATATATGGATACAATGGTATATAGTGGTAGATGGCTTTTTCTAGGTTATGGAAATTTATATGAGATTATTAGAATGAATACAGTGGTATACAATGGTATTCGATAAAATTTAAGTACCTACTGGTATACAGTGGCAATTAAAGTATACAGTGGTATTCGATAAAATTAAAGTATACACTGGTATACAGTACCCACTTGTATACAGTGGCAATTAAAGTACGCACTGGTATACAGTGGCAATTAAAGTATATAGTGGTATTTGATAAAATTAAAGTATACACTGATATACAATGGTTTTCTAAGAAATTCAATTGGTATACAATGGCAATTAAAGTACCCACTGGTACACAGTGGCAATTAAAGTATACAGTGGTATTCGATAAACTTAAAGTATACACTGGTATACAGTGGTTTTCTAAGAAATTCAATTGGGCTCTAGTATATTAGAAATATTGCTCTATTCCCCTATTGCAGATAACACTCGAATCTTCTCAACTAGGTTTAATCTATTTTTTGTCATTATGGACACCTCAGTTCAAAGAAAAATTAGGTAGAGTTCATCTTCTATTCAGTTAAATTATGGTTTTGTGACAGTTAGGGCATTCTCTGATAGCTAAATTCCCCTGTACCACATATGATTGAATCTCTCAACTGAGGTGACTGGGAAGGAAGCCATAATTCCAATAATAGAAGGAAATGGGCCGTATCCTTCATAGACCCTAGTTTAGTTGGGCTCTTTTATTGATATGAGAGAATTAAGACACTATATGATTGATAAAGTCCAACTTTCTACTTAATACTTGAATTTCTCAACTCGGCTAAATTGGACTTATGTTGTTACAAAATAGTATATTCATTGTCAGAAGATGTGGGATTCAGAGACCTGTTAAGTCTGTTGTGCTCCAATATCCATATGTAAACATTAGGAGCCTATTTATTGAGTAAAATCCTCCACTTCTACATGGGGCTCAATCCTTTTAGCTAAGTTAAATAGGACATGGGTTGCTTTGCTCTGGGACATTTAAATCTTATTCAAAAAGAAATGGGAGTCATCCCTTTAGCATATAAAAGTGTTGAACTCCACTAATGATACAAGATCTGTATCACAAAGAACTCCAATGATGGTACAAGATCTGTATCAGGTTTCCATGTCAGATCATGTTATGGATAGACACTTATGACACTTATGATTGAGCACTTAGAAAAGCATGAAATTAATGTGAAGTTAATAAGCTAAACGATTTACACAAAAATGAATTATGAAATCTTGCAGTGATTTTTTTTTGCAATAACTGTTCACTCCTCTTATTACAATAGAAATTGCACTTACAATCAATTTAGTTTACTAGTCTTTTGGGAACAACAACAACAATATCATTACCAGAAAACATGATGAATCTACAACCAATGGTGCTGCAGGAGCCACCTCAGAATCACAAACCAGTGAGGAATTGCCTGACTGGTTCAGGGTTTTTTTTGTCAACTAGCTAGTTGTGGAAATTAGGGGGTTTCCATCCTTCAATCTCCAGTGATATACATGTAGGGTGTCCAATCCATTTGAGTTGAATTAATGGACAAGCAAGCATGCCCTCCCTTGACCACTGTTTTCATTAAATGTGCTTTTATAGACATATTAGCTTTCATTTGTTAGTGTTGTTTCTTTTAACATATTTAAGTGGAATACACGAAGGAGTACCACGTGATGAATGCTTCATTTAATGCATTGTTAAGATGTAGTCTCATAACTATCCATTTATAGTTCTTCAGACATGATTTTATAAATGTGTTTTGGTAGATGACTATATTGTTCATGGTTCTGTATGTATATACCCTAACCATCTTGTTATTATTGTTGCATTACAAAATTAAGTGGAATAATTCTACTTTGTTCAATGCTCTATTTCATCTTCAATTTCTTTTAATTTTTCATTCATTTTAAAAAACCACGTGATAGGTACAGAAATATAAATGGATAGTTCTGAGACTACACATATGATGATAAAGTGAGACTACACATATGCTGACATTAAATATGTTTGAAATAGCTTTTGGATTCGATTTTGTAGATATTTTTGGCATCAACATTTACGATCACACTCCGTGATCCTTCATTAGGATGGAAGAGAGAAAAATGTTTGAAAGAAAAGTCCATCATTTTGGTCTATTGCAATCATTTTGGTCTCTTTCATCCTGATGATGGATCACAGAGTGTGATCCAAAACTATCTACACAATCGAATCCAGAAGCTATTTGAAACATTGATGCCAAAAATATCCACATATGCTGATAAAAAAATGAGCTATTTGATGATTGTTTACTGTTCATGTTTGTAAATGGTCAATATTTTTGATGGTACTCCTTGGTGTATTCCATTTAAAAATGGTGTATTCATATTTACTTTGTAGATGCAGGATTGACCATCTAACAATACGGAAAGTAATGGGAAGAATGAGCAGGATATGAGATGGTTGCTCATCGAATGTGGGGCATAAGGGCGTAGAGCGTGGATTTCCTTACGTTTTCTTATTTAACGGTGTGTTTTCACACCACCATTCAGTTCATGGATATTGTTCTTCCCCAACTTCTATCTGATGCTATAGTTGTGTCATTATATTTTTTCTATAAATTTGTAATATCAACATAAATGAAACTTTTTCAATTTGTACTCATAGAATATAGTCATGTTGTTATATGAATGAACAAAAATAGTATGAATGAACAAAAATTTGCTTGATACAGTGCTGATGGCTATGATAAATGTCCCTATGTGTGACTATGGTGATGAATTGCGCTACGTGTTGAAGATGTCACACACACAGGAAAATCCAGACTGTAAATTTTGGAGTTGCAAAAATAAGAAAAAGGTTGTTAATTGCACAATATTTAAATGTTTAGAAAGAATAAATATTAGTCATTATAGCGAGACTAACTTATATTTGTATTGTAGGATGGCGGTGGATGTGAGTACTTTCGGTGGGCCAATGACACCCCGTCGCTGTCTACATCATCTGCACGTTCTACACATATCCCTGTTGTGGATGACGAGTGCAAGTCTTGCAAAGCGCTCGAAAAAGCTATTGCAAAAGCGGAGGCTACCTATAAAGCCGATGTCATGTTTTTACGATGTTTACTTTGTGCAACAATCGTACTATTTAGTTGGGTCATTATGCAGAAATAGATATATATGTGGACCAGATGACTTATTTATATTTTGATGTGATATCGAGCAATGCTATAATTATTTTCTTGTTATAATATTGTTTATGATAATGTATAAAATTATTAAAAAAAGTTAAGTTTACTGTTCACAATATTGAAAAATAAATATTAAATTTTGTTTATGATTTACTATATAAAAATATAAATTAATAAAAAAAAACTATAAATTAAAAAATGGACAAAAAAAATAAAATATTAAATTAAAACATTATATAATAAAATTATAAAAACTTAAATTTTCTTGTCAAATTCTAATCCAATTCAAAATGTAGAACCAAACATAGAAAATGGATAATGTAATTCCAATTCCAATTTGAAATTGCAAACCAAACACATAAATAGGAATTTCTCACTTCCAATTCCAATTTTGAAAATGGCAACCAAACGCAAAATATGGATTGTCTCAGCCATCTTCCGGGTCAACCAAACGGTCCAAACTATCTTCCGAATACACAAAACCGGAATTTCAAAACCTGATTTTGAGATAATTAGCTTTTGAATCAAATTCCAATTCTGCAAGCAAATGGAGCCTAAATGAATTCATGAGGGCAATTGTGACACACATAATAGTAAAGAGTTCAATTTTCATGACTGCATTGTTAAATATTGTGTACATGAAACTTTTATTTATAGATACTATAATGTTTCAACAATACACGTGATTGCAGCTGCAAAGCTATTAATACTCTTATTCTTACATAACTTATTCATATACCATGATTTTGCAACTAAATTTGTTCAGCATGCTCCATATCCCATGCCGTCAATTTACTAGCTGTGATAGAAGAAACACCATTGTTGAATAAGTAAAGATGGGCATCTTTTCCAATTGCTAGAGTAGGATAAACTCTGGCAGTTATGCAAGTCTTTCCCCCTTCTCCAAAACTCTCTACGATTGAATGATCAACCTGCACTTCAACAACATTCACACTGCTCAAATTTTTCCTTTACAAATTCTAAGTTTTAAAGGAGATGAGACATAGCTATATTAAGGCTCACCAGTACTCTCAAAGAGAGATTCTTTTTGTTGAAGGAAAAAGAAACAAAACTTCCATACGTTGTTTTGTCAACATCTGCTTTCAAAGATGATCTACACATGAAAGAAATTGCACTCTCAATATTGCACATTAATGTTTCAAAGCATATTCTGTATCTTATATTAATTTGTTTGCAAGATTACCTGCTCTGGTCACTGCACATTAGTACTTTCATGTTGTTTTGGTGAAGTCCAACTCTAAAGAAAATAGCAGTTTTCTCAGCCATATCTTTAGAAGCCAAAACCAGAAGCCCAAATGGACCAACCTTTGTCTTTGAAGCTGCTCCATCCTGGCTGCACAGTTGTTCAGCATCTAAATTGGCATCCATCTTCTCTAAATCTGTAAGACTTGGCAGCTCGAAAGAAACCTCTACATCAACCTAACAAGAATAACAAACAGTCCTAAGTAAAACCCAAAACACTTTGGGAACTAAACTTGAATTCATATTAATATCTTAAATCCTTTTCAGTCATTCTTGTTTGAGACTTTTTATGACGGTTCACTTGTCTTATAATATTGGTACACTTTTTTTTATTTTGATTTAAGCCTATATGTTACAGTAACTGTTGGTCAAATAAGAGGAGAACAACTAAAATAGTCAAATAAGAGAACAACTAAAATAGTTCAATTGAAACAGAGACATGAAAATGTAGAGGCTAAATATCTAAAGAATTGATTAGAATATCATACAGCTAAGAGATTCTCCCTAAATAATATAAAATGTGGAGCCCATAGGTGCGACAGAATAGGAGTCAATAATAATGGGAACCAATGAGAGTACCTGTGCAGCTTTCACACCTTCAATCTCTATTGCAGATCCACTCTTGAGAATGATATTTTCTTTGTAGATTTTATTTCCGCGCAAGGACTCCAACTCTGAAACTGGCCACTGAATCAGCTGTTTTTTTGAGACATTGTCTAGCCAGATTGCTCTTGGGATTGCCTTCAAGGATAAAGATTAAAACACATTCATTACAATTATTTTCTAGGCAATAAGACTACATAAAAACTTAAATATATAGAAGTGAAAATTGAGTTGAATCTTACCTGAACACCAGACCAGCCCTTTGCAATATCATCCTGCACACTGTCCGACTCATTGATCCAGCCCCACAAGACCCTTCTATTTTTATGACTATCAAAAAATGTTTTGGATGCATAGAACTTTCCATAATCATATCTCAATCCATATTTATTGTCTGCACTTGTAATGTCTGGAACATACCTATCAATGCCTGTGAAGTAAGTTCCAACTGTATAATACTCAAATCTTGTATCATCGAGGGATACCTTCAAGACATGTTTGATCTTAGGCCCAATAACAGAAGTATCCAGACCATGTTTTCCCAATGGAGCAACAGGATAAAAATCAGGGCACTCCCACATTCCTGTCTTTTTAGAGGAATGGAGAGGGTGCTTCTTTTTGATCCAGTGAACAAAATCTATGCTTATGTAAAGAAGGGCCTTTCCATTATGATGCCGATCTTCTTTGTTACCCACAATAATTCTCCATTTTCCATCTTTGCCAAGCCAGCCAGTGGTTGGATCTCTGAAAGAGCTCCCATTAAGTCCATGCCGTGGAACAATAATGGGATTTTCAGGGATTTTCACCCATTCTCTTAAGTAGGGATCAGATGGGTCTTTAGGAACAACCATATTTTGGACCTGTCTAGAGGAGTTGTCCCATCCTGTATAAAGAATCACAGGCTTCTCTCCAGACAAAAGTGTAGCAGAACCAGACCAGCAACCTTTTATATCATACCATTCACTGGGAATGATTGCAAAGTTCAACGGCTTCCAATTAATAAGATCCTTCGACACAGCATGCCCCCACACAATGTTGCCCCATACAGCTCCCTGAGGATTGTACTGGTAAAACAAATGGTACAATCCTTTATAGAACATGGGCCCTGTAAAACACATCGGATGTTAATGTTATATTCATTCTCTTATCTCATTTGGCTGAAATCAAAACTGCCAAACCAATGAAGACGAACAGATAAACTCACCATTTGGATCTGTCGCAGTTTACAATCCAATGACAGAAATTGAAAGACCAAATCAGAGGAGAAAAAACCCAATCAGATTAAAAAGCCTAAAGCATTAACTATATAAAAGCTTGAACTTGAGAGTTATGTGGTTAATTTGCAAAACAATTTGTGAAACTAAAAGAAGAGTGGAGATTATTAAAGCAGACCATTCATCCAGTTTTTTGGAGGCTGGAAATGGTAGGCAGTGCGTTCCAAAGTAAGACTAACTGTCTTCAACTCAGCATTGCAGATAACTGGCAAAAGGCAAAGAAGCCAGCATAGGCATGCCACAGCAAAATGTTTCTTTGTTTCCATTGGGGAAATTACACGCACAAAGCTTGAGAGTCTCTTACTTCATATACTAAGTAAGTAGAGGCGAGACAATGGGATTGAATATTTAGGGACTTCAAATATTACGTGGTGAGGAACGCCAAAGTCTCAATCTAACGTGTTACTCAAAAAACGTGTTACTCAAAAAAGGGAGAGTAGATTAAGTCAAACATGAAGATTCGTTGTACCCTACTTTTTTATATTAAAAGCTTGACTTTTCTATGGAGATTTTTACATTTAATAACTTATTTAGGTGTCATACTATAGTTTGCAACGTGTTTTAAAACAATTAAAAATCAAGTTTATTTTGGTTACTTCAATGAAGATGAAGAATAAGGAATTTTAAATTCCTTAGAGAGGACAAAAGCATAGTTGACCCTTCCTCTAATTAGTTCTAGGAATATGTACATGATTAGTAGGACTCGTAGGTATCAGTAGGACTCGTGGGTATGTGACAAATTAAACCATAAAATATATAAGAAAAGTTTGAAAAAAAAAAAACCTAATTGTCCTTTGTGGTAAGATATGCATTTTAGTTTGCTGTTTAGACGTTGTCATTAGTGAGAGGAGGATTAAACTAATGGAGAAAATAAGGGATGCAAGTGGGAAAGGCAAGAGAATGCAAGTGGATGAGGCAAAGATGAATTATTGAATTAATTAAAAATGGAGGGAAAAGTTAAAAAAAGGATTTTAATTAAATAAATTTGAGGATTCATTTAATTAAAATGGGTGGGTAGGTGTTTAAAAGATTATAGTGAGCGAGGTAAATTAATAGAATTAATTCATTTGGGAAATTAAAAAAATAAGGTTTAATTAATTAAACAATTTTAAATCTTTTGATTATTGAGATGGTGGCAATAGAGGAATAAAAGTAATAAATTCCGTCATATGACAAGCTCAAATTTATGTGTATACAATATTCTTAATAGATTGACTTTTCTATATATTGTAGATATTTTAAATGGAAGAGCTTGTTTATCATAATTTATAGATACAATTTATTTTAAAACAATTAAAAAATGATCTTATTTAGGTTATTTTAACAAAAACAATCAAATCTTTATAGTTAAATTATTAAAGGTATTTATTATAGAAGCTCTTGATGATGGTTTGAGAGATGTGGGCATTGGTTTCAAGTGTGGTTGGCTATCATCTAAGTTTGACTCTTGATTCAAATGTTTAACTATGGTGTGGAAACTCAACACGGGTGGAAAATATGTTATAGAGGCTTGCCTTATCTAGAATGTTCCTTAAGATTATTGGATTTGTATAATTGATCTAGGTTGGTGAGCCATCGGTTTCTTTAAAAAAATAAATTATTTATTAAATATTAATGTGTTGGCTAGAGCAATCATTGTTGTGTGAGTTTTCTTTGGTCGTAGCTTTCTTTGGCTATTGTTGGCATGACTACTTTTTCCCTCATGTTATTTGCAACCTAGATGGTGTTTAAGGTTTTGTCCATGAACCATGTCATTTGTCTTAGAGCTTGGTTTTGGTACTAGGCATGACTATTTGGCAGGGGTGACCACAAAATAAGTGATTCTAAAAAAGGATCTAGTTCATTGGAGAAACAATGTTTGTTGAAGCATATAGTTTATGAAGCTATTGCTAGTAAGAAATATTTATAAGTATGAGATAAGTGTAATGATATTTTTAAAATAGTGAAAAGATACAATGAGGTTCCTACTAGTAAGGAGTTAAAAATTTGCATGGCTGAGAAAAAATTAGAAAACATTAATTTTCTATGGTTTTTGCACAATTTCCTTTCAATAAATGTGTATCTTTGTTCAAGGGTTATTCAAAATTTTAATATTTTATTATTTTTTAAGTTATACCAAGGACCTTCATTTGGAGGAACTTCCAATTAAGGTCCTTGCATGGACCTCTCCACCTTGGACATATTTTTCTCATCTTTTATTATCAAATCTTGGGTTGGAGTAATAAATGGAATCAATATTATAGGACAATTTAAAATATTCTAGCCTTTGGAGCAAGATTTATAGCAATTATAATTTTTAGTATATTTAATCTAATCTAATTATAATATTTTTAATTTTGTAATGAACACATACTTTTCACCAAATATCAAGGTCTTTATTCCACACACATAAAAAAGACAAATATATATATTTAAACAAATGAATCTCCATATTTACTCTCAAATCCCATAATATGCCTCATAGTGCCTCATCACACATGATATATCTAAACTGAGGTGTTCCATTCCTTCAAGTGGCATAGTCCTTGGATACCCTTCTACCTCCATTGCTTCATACATCATCCTTTCATTTTTCAAATCATTATCATTATATCCTCCATCTTTTGATTCCTCCTACCATATCATTCCATCACCTCATAAATTCCTTTCCATTGGTATCTATCTGTAGGCCACCCCATGTAATCCAATGTCATTCAATCCATCCAAATGTTCCTCATTATCCAACATCAAATACAAATCTTAATCTTCCCCCTCAACTATAAAATCTAGTGTGTACATACATCCTTGGTCTTGTTCTTAGCCTCGTTGCAAGCCTTGATCAAAATCCAATCATTGACATTTGGATGTATCCTTTTGAATCCTTGTGCTATTTTAAGATCTATTATTCCCATATAAAAAAAATTCCATTTTAAAACATCATCATTAAGATGTATTCTTTCTAATCATATATGTAAAATACATGTGCATGTTTGTGTGTGTATATGTATATATATCGTTGCAAAACACAGTTGTCAACTAGACAAGCTAGGTCACCATATTTAGTTGGTGATGAAGTTTTATAATTGGGGAAATGCTTTGATAGAGGTGTAACTACTAAAAAACCTCATCCACTTGGAAGTACTAGCGGACTAAGTAATGCACTCAAGGAGTAGTGGACATTGCCAAGCTAAAAACCCTCACTATAGATTTTGAAGTCATAACAAGGCTTTACAAATAACAAGGAGTAGTGGACATTCTCAAGATAAAACTCATGGGGTACCTAATCTCTCTCTCTCTCTCTCTCTCTCTCTCCTCCCCCACTCTTACCATCTCTTCCCCCCTAATTACCATTTATCTATACCTCATGTCTCTCACCCTCTCACCCTTTTCTCACTTTGTCTCTCACATATCTCTCACCCTAACTACCCTCTTTCTCACTCTCTCCCATCCCTCCTCCTTCTGGTTGGCAGCTGATGTTGTGGAGCACTAGGGATCACTTGAGGGTTGTCATTCATGATAACACTTATGCTGGAGTGATCGCATGTAGACAGTTTTTTTACTGGAGTCACAATCATAAAAATGACTAAGTCCAGAATTAGGGTAACATGGTACAATGTTACAGTTTTGGTTAGCGATGGAAATGTATGAGGTATTATGACCTGTGAAGTTAGTAGAAGGCATTTTGGGATATGTATATGCTTCCATTAAGAGTGCACGAGTTTTGGAGATTAAATCAGTGAGATTCAATGATTTGAAGGTATGCAAAGACATAGAATCAGTATAACAGGGCATGTGAGTAGTTGCGAAGATTAAGGAAAGGTTAGTGGATATGGTAATGTGCTAAGTCAGGTGAATGAAGTATATTTCTAACACTTGGGTAAAATAAGATCGCCGACTCCATACTTATCATTTACATAATTAATTATTATGTTTTGTATGGTATTTGTGAAGCCGACTGGATGGAAGATTTTGTATAAGTGTAGAATGATTTTGTGGAAGCAAAGATATGTACGAGATGTGATAATGAAGCAAGGTTGTGAATCTAAGAGCAAATAGCAGATTTGGGATCAGTATTTGATAGAGCTATAACTGGAACTATCTAAGCAAGGGAGTGCTTGTATTGTTCACATTTTGGAGAGCTCTTTGAGATAATTTTTGATTGTAAGAGAAATTTTATCACCACCTTTAACCAGGTATTTTGTATACCCCTAACAGGTTTTTGTATTCCTCTAACAAGGAAATGTACTATGTAATAATAAGATCCTAATAGGGCTATATCTCCTAATAGGGATATAATATTTTAGTGCATAGTTGTGGGTACCATCCCCACCGGGGTTTTCCCTTGGCTAGGGTTTCCTCGAGAACAAATCATGGTGTCATGAGTTATGTGTTGTGCTTATATGTTCTTTTCATTTCAATATTATTATGGTTCATTTATAATTGGTTGAAGTTTAAATTAAAGTTCAGTAATATTGATTCACCCCCCCTCTCAGTATTACCTAATCCTAACAATTTGTATCAGAGCTATTGGCCCTTGGAGAGAAAGCCTAACATCTTAAGGGAGATCAGAATGGATTCAAAAAGTTTGTAAGAGAACTTTGAAGCAACACTTGAAGATCTGGACAAAGAGAAGGCTAATAATGACATACTAAAATTCAAATTGAGAAAAGTAGAAGGTTTCATTAGAAAACTAAAGGAAAAACTTGAAGCTTCAAGAAATTAGAAACAAGACCTTACGAACAAGATCCAAGAAGATTCAGACAATGATACATCAAATCAAGTGAAGAGGCTGGAGAAAGAAAAATAGGAAATCAATCTTCTAATGATAAAAGAGATTCAACATGAAAAAGATGCAAGGAACAAAGTTGAAGAGTCACTAAAAGAATAAAATGAGCAGATAGGACTAATGAAGATTGAACTTGATCACTACAAGGATAAATATCAAGAATTGGAGAAGTACAATTAGATCATTAAATGAGAAATCACTCAATCCAAATTGCACATTGAGAAGTTGCACATGAGCAGTGACAAAATTGATGAGCAAAGAGCAAGACATAAACCCAAAGGAGACATGATTGGAGTTGGATTCAATGAAGCAGAAAGTTCTAAGACCAATGAAGAAGAAAGTGAAATGAAGACTGAAGAAAGACCTACTCATGAAGAACCTAAATAATAGATCAGACCTTTCAGAGGTAGATGTTTTGGATGCAACAAAGTTGGACACATGAAAAGAGATTACATAAGTAAAGGTACCTCTAAAACCTTTACTAGTTACTATTATAACTGTTATGATTATGGACACAAGAAAGAAGATTATAGAAAACCAGATCAGTCCAGGTATAAACAAGATTATGTCAGAGAAGAGTCAGTAGCCAAGGTTACATGTCTTAAATGCAATAACTTTGGACATATTGCAAGATATTGCAAACTAAAAGTAAATCAGGAAAGAAGGAGACCACCTACATGTTACAAATGCAAAAACCTTGGACACATAGCGAAGTTTTATAGGTACAATGGAGAGAACAACAGAACAAGACCAAGAGAACAAAGAGGACCACCTCCTGTGGTTATAAGGAAGAATGTTGGTGACAGTGGTAAAAGTCTTAATGAGTACATGGATGAATTTGAAAATCATTTCAAGAAATCAGAAAGTAAAGAGGATGACAAGATATGGAAGGTGAAAGAATTTAATAAGACATTGGTTCAAGGAGAGACAGTAGATGATACTATGTCTTCGCATGATGAATTATTTGAGACATCGACCTAGAAGGCCACATGGCCTTAAGGGGAGCATTGGATGCAGAGAACAAAATATATCTAGCAGTTGTATATGTGGAGTAAGCTCATGCGAGCTTAGGTATGATATGTGCAGACACTGTGGAGTCTGTGGATGAGAGCGCAACACTTGGAGATTCATTTTCTGTGTTCATAAGTTTTGTGTTGACTGGATGGGATGCAAAGTTGAGCTACTTGTGTTTAATGCACTTAATCAACTTGCAAAGGATAAAATGGTTTGGAAGATATCATTTCTACACTATTTATTGATCAATGACTAAGGAGAGAAGAATTGTGAAGCATTTCAAGTCATCTAGCAAAGAGATTGTGTGATTGCGTGAAGCAGAGATCTGGATTTTAGCGTATTAAAGGTATTTAGACCTATACTTATTGAGAATTTATGGATGCACTAGTAGTTTATGATGTCTTGGATAGACCTAGGTATAAGTTTAAGAGACATCCATTTAAGTCTTGTGAGGATGATCCAAAAGGAGCATTTTCACAAACCCCTATTGGTGTATTGCACGCTAAAGACATTAGGGCATACATACATTACATGTATGAAATCATTAGAGATGTAAACATTTACAGTGAATTGGATTATATGATAGAAGCAAATGGATCTATGGTAGAAGAGTTCAAACACCTACAAGACCAACCTATCATAAAACTAACCCTACTCAGGGAATTCACATAAACAAAATGGTTCAAGATTATCCTCAGTAGGATACATGATCAGTTTGTTTGGATTGGAGAATAACCAGTGAAAATATGTGCACAAATAATCCATGATATAACAGGTCTTGATAATGAAGGAGCCCTTCCTGTAGTAGAAAATAATCTAAGGAAACATGCAGAAACCCTAACATATTCCAAGTGGGATAAGAGGGCGATGACAGTCAATGACATCTTTCAGCAAGATGTTAGGTTGGTAGAAATGTTGTTGGGCTACAAATTATTTTATAGTAGCAGACCTAACTCAGTCTCTACTAGAGCTGTAATGATGGCCTATAGGATGGTCAAGGAAAACAAGAAGTATAACCTTTGCGAAGTTCTAGCACAACAGTTCCTAGAAAATGTAAAGGCCATAAAGAAAGATAAATCTAAAGAATTTAGATTTGGGTCATTATTAGTCCATATGTACATTCATATCATTGACAAGTTTCCTAGCATGCACCCTAGGGCATGGAAGGGTAATGTACCCACTGGGATTTAGATTTCAGAGAGTTACATAAGACAAGATAAGAATTCGGTTGATGGTGAACTATTTGCTATGACCAAAATCTTACAAAGGGAGATGAAGGAAAGATATAGAATACTTGAAAAAATTGTTGAGAAGTATGAGGACACTATCTGTTTCATGGTTGAAACTGATTGTGTTTGTTTTGAGGCAGTGGAACCAAGAACTAAATGGTGTTACCCTATGGGGTATGAAGTCAGTGCTAAAATCTTGGCTATGCAGGTTGAGCATGTAATAGCAGAAGAAATAGACCCTACTCAAGAAAGATGGGGAACATATAGAGAGAAGTTTGAAAAAGTTAGAGAAGAACAAGAGAAAGTAACAAGGAAAAGAAAGATCAGTAAAATTGTGGAGGATATCACTGCGAAGGTAGGAATCACTAAGGAGAAGTTGATAAACATAAGAAATAAGATGGAATCATCATCAAGCATGGCCATTAATGTTCCTATTCCTTTAGAGGTAGAAAAGATAGTAAGTTCTACTATTGATATTGTTGATTTGTCAGTTACTCAAGAGGAGACACACAAAGTTGTGCCTATGAACATTCCTAGAAGATCTACAAGATCTAGTAAGGAGGACAGTCCTAAGGAGAAAGAGGTAGAAGTGAAAAGGAAGAAGAAAGAAGAAAAGGTAATTGAGAAAGTAGAAGAGAAAGTAGCACAAAAGGATCCACAAACCTTGTGGAAACTAGACCTTAAGTCACTACAGAAGAGAGTGAAAAAAGATGTTAACTTGAAGATAGTGGACAAGTACTATGAGAGATATGGTTCTGAGGATCAAGCAATTATTGAAGACATCATAATTAAATACTTGTTAATCTTCAAGAAAAATCTGTTAGAAATTGAAGGGAGTATCCCTAAAGAACTATATAGAAAACTAGAAATCAGGAAGAAGTTGGTACCCTCATAAGATGAAAACATAAGAAATAAAGCTATTGAGGACATGTTACCTATTGTCTCAATACAAGAAAGGGAGAGGATAATAAATGCATTAAAACCCTTGTTGAGGACAAAGGCCAGACTAGTAAAAATCATGGCTAGGAAATATGATGAAGTGATTGAGGACACTGAAAAGGCATTAGATAAAATCCTAATGAGTGATATGCCAAAGAAAACCTCACCTCCCAAGGTTACTGAACCTACATCTTTGGGATTGGGAGAAAGTTCCAAGGCAGTAGAAGGAAGTGAACAAGCTAGCATGCAACCATATTTCTTTGTTGCTGGTGTGTCTGTGACCCTTGACACTTCGCATGACATAAATGATCCATTTATGGGTAACTTGGATAGTGTGATGGAAGTTGAAGCACAAGGATAGACAAAGGAAGAGAAATTAGAGGAGAAACAAGAAGAGAAGTCACAAGAAAAAGAAATTCAATAGGAAGAAAGGAAGGAAGAAGAGACTAGAACATAAAAAGTAGTTGAGGTGAGCATGGAATTAAAACAAGAATCTAACACCTCTTTATTGTTGGAAAGCATGGCCAAACCAGTGAGTGCTAATGTAGATAGCATGGATGAGGAAGAGCTTATGAGGCTATCCTTCATGGCTTTCACCAAGGCCAAAGAAAGGTCAGTGTAGAAAGGGGATAAAAGAGTAAAGGTAATGGCTAGGGCTATAGAGATAGTAAATAAAATACTTCCTACACCTATTATCTTTCAAGAAAAGGATGAAGCTGAGAATATAGGTATGGTACTAGATAACTTTGACAGTCACTTTGAGTCATTGATAAAGACTGTAGAAGATAAGGTGGAGAAGAGATTTTTGGAGAAGAAATTGAGAGAAGTATGTCAGTCCATCTCATGGGACTTAGACATTCTCAAGGCTACTACAATTAAGGCTAAGAGTTGTGTAGCAAAAGGAAGAAAGATTTATAGTTACTGCATAAGTCCTTGCAGTCATGTAAAGAATATTGAGGAGATTATAGCCAAGGATAGGCCTATACTTGATACTTTGATGGATAGTTGTGAAACATCTTCACTAACTGTGATTGAAATGGACAAACAAGTATCCAAGCTGTTGGATAAAATTAGTGTATTGGAAATGGAGAAAGGGAGAGTTGTAGATAGATTTGGCTTGTTAAAGAGCCTTATTACCCCTAAGCTTTCAATGCTTGAGACTCATCTATCATAGATGGAAAAGGTTGAAGGTTCAATGACTATGTCTACACCTACAGAGCTTAAGGCAACATAAACAACATCATATGCACGGAATAGATTAATCCATGTCAGTGAGCTCTTAATCAAATCATGGGCCGAGGAAGTGAAGACCTTGGAAAACTCTTTCCAAGATGTCTTAAAACTGGTGAGTAAGCACTAAGTCCTTTTTGTGCTTAAGTTTTAAAATTTTGAATGCACCTTTGCTATTGATGTCAAAGGGAGAGGAAGAGAAAGAGAAAAATGAGGAGAGTAAAATAAAGAAGATAAGAGAATGAATAAAAAAAATATGTAAATAAAAAAAGAGTATATAAAAGAAGAAAAGAGAAAAGAAAAGAAAAGTTCTATGTACTTAGTTAAAGGTAGTGCTTTTAACACGTCATTTTTATAAGTGTTACCATCAATGCCAAAGGGAGAGATTGTTGGAAAGTGATGTTGTGGAGCACTAGGGATCACTTGAGGGTTTTCATTCATGGCAACACTTATGCTGGAGTGATCACATGCAGACAGTTTTTCTACTAGAGTCACAGTCATAAAAATGACTAAGTCTAGAATCAGGGTAACAAGGTACAATGTTACAATTTTGGTTAGCGATGAAAATGCATGAGGTATTATTACCTGCGAAGTTAGTAGAAGGAATTTTGGGATATGTATATGCTTCCATTAAGAGCGCATGAGTTTTGGCGATCAGATCAATGAGATTCAGTGATATGAAGGTATGCGAAGATAGAGAATTAGTATAACAAGGCATATGAGTAGTTGCAAAAATTAAGGCAAGGTTAGTGGATATGGTAATGTTCTAAGTCAGGTGAATGAATTATATTGCCAACACTTGGGTAATATAAGATCATCGACTCCATACTTATCATTTACATAATTAATTATTATGTTTTGTATGGTATTTGTGAAGCTGATTGGATGCCAGATTTTGTATAAGTATAGAATGATTTTGTGGAAGCGAAGATATGTATGAGATGTGATGATGAAGAAAGCTTGCAAATATGAGAGAAGATAGTAGATGTGAGATCAGTATTTGACAGAGCTATAACTAAAACTATTTAAGCAAGGAAGTGCTTGTATTGTTCACATTTTGGGGAATTCTTTGAGACAGTTTTTGATTGTAAGAGCAGTTTTCTCACCACCTTTAACCAGGTGTTTTGTATACCCCTAATAGGGTTTTTTATTCCTCTAACAAGGAAATGTACTATGTAATAATCAGTTCCTAATAGGGCTAGATCTCGTAACATGGATATAACATTTTAGTGCATAGTTGTGGGTACCATCCTCACCGGGGTTTTCCCTTGGCTAGGGTTTCCTTGAGAACAAATCATGGTGTCATGAGTTATGTGTAGTGCTTATATGTTCTTTTCATTTCAGAATTATTATGGTTTATTTATAATTGGTTGAAGTTTAAATTAAAGTTCAGTAATACTGATTCACCCCCATCTCAGTATTACCTAATCCTAAAACTCTCACCTATCTCTCTCTTCTCTCATGTTGTTTCCCCCTCTCTCCATCTCTCTTCCCCAATTTTTGACACTTAGGACACCTTAAGACATTCTAAGACCCATTAAACTATCATAAGACCCCTTAGGACCACTTATGACACCTATGCCCCCTAAAGACATCCTAAGACACCTTAGGACCAACTATGAAACTTATATCCCCTTAAGACATCCTAGGATCCATTAGTGTATCATGGGACCCCTTAGGACCTCTTAAAACACCTAGGACCCCTTCACACCCCTTAAGACTCCTACAAACCATAAATGTATCCTAGGACCCCCTAGGACCCATTAATGTATCTTGAAACCCATTAATGTATCCTGAGACACATTAATACATATACGAGGAAACCTTAGGATCTCTTAAGACATATACAACCCCTTAAGAAATCCTAGGACCCATTAATGTATCTTAGGCCCCATTAGGAGCATGTAAGACATCCTAGGACCCATTAGTGTATCTTAGGCCCCCTTAGGACCTCTTAAGACACTTAGGACCCCGTAGCACCCCTTAAGACTCCTATAAGCCATTAATGTATCCCAAAACCCATTAATGTATCATAGGACACATTAATACATGTACAAGGAAACCTTTGGATCCCTTAAGACATCTAATAACACTTAAGACATCCTAGGACCCATTAATATATATTATGTTTCTTTAGGACCACTTAGGACATCTAGAACCCCTTAAGATATCCTAGGGCCCATTAATATTGTATCCTAGGATCCCTTTAGACAACTTAAGATACCTAGGACTTCTTAAGATAATATAGGGTCCATTAATGTATCCTAGGGCCCCTTATGACTACTTAAGACACCTAGAACCCCTTAAGACATCCTAGGACCCCTTAGGACCACTTATGACACCTAAGACCCCTCAAGACATTTTACGACCCATTAATGTATCTTAGGACCTCTTAAGACACCTATGAGCCCTTAGGACCCTAGGACCCATTAATGTATCCAAGGATGCCCTACAACCCATTAATCTACATCCCAATACTCACTAATGTACCCTAGGACCACTTAGAACCCATCAATGTATATTATCACAGATTAATACATACAAGGACCTCTTAGGACCTCTTATGACACTAATCCCTTAAGAAATCCTAGGACCCATTAATGTAATTATGTATTCTAGGGCCACTTATGATACCTAGAACCCCTTAAGACATAATGGAACCCCTTAATATATCCTAGGATTCCTTTTGACCTATCAATACATACTAGGACCCATTCACACCCATTAATGTATCTTAGGGTCCCCTAGGACCCATTAGTGTATCTTAGTAGGGGACCCATTAGTGTATCCTAGGACCCACTAATATATCCCACAACCTATTAATACATATGAAAAACTCTTAAGACCACTCAAGGAACCTAGGACCCCTTAAGATATCCTAGGACCATCTCTATATCATCTCTCTCCCCCTAATTACCCCCTCTCCCACTCTCTGCTCTCCCTCACCTCACTATCCCATCCCATCCCATCCCATCCCTCTCTCTCTCTCTCTCTCTCTCTCTCTTATACCCTCTTCCTTCCCCCATCACCATCTCTCTTTATTCCTCCTAATTTTCCTCTTTCTCTCTCTTCCTCATCTCTCTCCCCTTTCCCCTTTTCTTTCTCTACCTCATCTTTTCACCCTCCCCCTTCTCCCTTTCTCCTGTCTCCTTCCCCCTCTCACCATATCTTCCTCCTAATTACCCTAGTCTCTCTATCTCTCTCTGTCTCTCTGTCTCTCTCATATTACCATCCCATCCCTTACCCCCCTCTCTCTCCATCTATTCCCCCTTAATTACCCTCTTTTTCTATCCACCCCTTTTGTCTCTCTACCTCATCTCTCCCCTCTCCCTTCTGTTTCCTCACTCCATTGTTTATTTTTGAGGACTTGTTTTAAAGACAAATAACGCAAATGAGTTTTATAATATTTCATAAGATTAAAAACCATATAGGTTTCTAACACTATGAACATTAGAAAATTTCTTTATCACTAAAACATGATTGGGTTTTATTTTTATAAAAACCCATATGGGTTATTTGAATTTAGGCTTGGAAATTTACCAAACCTAAGCCTGATCAAGTTATTTGGATTTAAATTGACTTGATCGCAAAGTCAATTTGGTTTTTTTTTTTTGGGTGGGTGACCACTTTTTTGCACACCATCTTGGTGTACTTACACCTAAGAAAATTTATTAGTCCCCTTTGAGGCTCCAAGTGTCTCTTATGTCGTGTCATAGGAATTCTAGTTTAGTATCCATCTTCAGTCTTCACAAGATGTATCCTTCCTCATATCAAACTACATTTTAAATCCATATGGAAAAGGTACTTGAGATGATTTATATTTCTTTGGTTCTTTTGGGTTTTGTTTATCTATATTTTGAGCTTCCTATTACTTTCTTATTGTTTCCACAATCCCTTATATCATGGTGTATTAAAAATGGTGAAACTAGGGGCACAATCTTGGGTTTTTAATGTGATTTTGTCTTTTTATACAAGTGTCCCACATTGATCCTACATAGATCATTGTATTCTCAAGTTACGTTGCAACATATCTTCTACTTGTAATTGTCTAGCACTATGTCTATACCAAAGTTCCCTACAACTTTATGAGATGTTTCATATTAACCTTTATGTTTGTTGAATTAGTCCTATGTATTTGATTTGAAGTTAACTTGGTTCCTCATATCTTGGTGGATATTATCTTATGCTAAATCCAAGTAAGTGCTTACTACATGGTAATTATCAAATTTACCCATATTTATTATTACATATTCTCATATGATTCTAATTATTTTGTTCTTATACCTATTCAAAACCACTTGCATTCATCCCTATCATTATATTATCATCTAGTTTTATCTTTCATAATATAGACTTGTTAGTTTATTCATTAATCATTTTCATCCTTTCATCACCATTATGCATATGTATCAATATTATATTCCTAGGCTACATCCATAACAACTCTATCATAATCATCCATAGATTGTGCAGGGATCACCTCATTCATTTGGACAACAAACCTATGTTATCTTGAACTCACATGTCCTCTCAAAGGGGCCTCCTCATCCCCTTCACACATCATCTTTCCTCCCAGTCACTCCTTTAAATGACCAGGACATCTTCCCTAATCTAACCATTTTCATCCAAGCTTTATGTTTCAATCTTATTTGAGATGATGCTACTTCGTAAAATAATCTCAAAGAGGGGCAAATTGTAGACACCCAAATTATTTTTTCAATCTACTCTCATTTCATATAATTTCCCACCATTTACATTGATTAACTACTATATTATTATTTAATGAATATTAAATCTATTTTCCTCTATTTTTCCTAAGTCTTGGCCCAAGGTAAATAATTACCTTTAATTATTTCCTACATCCTTATTCCCCTTCTTCCATTAATTAAATAGTTAAATCTTTTTTTTTAATCCATCTCACATGTCACATCCTCCGTCACTTTTCATTATCTTCTAATCTTCACCTAACTCTCCCCCTAATCATTTGCACATTCCCAAATTTTAATTAAGTTGGGGTTGACTTAGTTCAAATCCCCACATGATCTCATCCCTCACACTCAAGCTTAAATGCACCCCATTTTGGGGAAGGCTACACATACTTTGGTACATAAGTCTTGTCACCTCAAATACCAAACACAAAATTTTTATTTAGGTTATTTCTTATCCAATATTCCATATTCCTTTCAACTTACCTCTTGGTGACACTTGGCACAATCCCATGAGGTGGTAGGACTAATCCTTTCTCCACCCTTGATCTCTATCTTGCAATATTGACGCTTCATCCATTTCTTCTCAAATCCCATGTATCCATAGCTCTTAGTCATTTTTGTTTCTCTATCTCATCCATTTTCTATTGAAGCATCATTGGGTGACCCCACAATAGTGGGTTACACTTTTTTAGACATGCTAATTTTTGTTGAAATAACATATTTTTAATAAAATATGATTATTTAAGCCTTGAGAGGCTCCATTTGAATGAATTAATTACAAATGGTTAGCTCAAATCCTCTTAGATAAAAAAAACATTGATATAAAATCTATACTCCTCATTCATATTTGCAATGGAGTCTCCTTCACACCTATTAAAATGCTGACAAAAAATCACTTTGCATTTATCTTTTGGGAGATCAAATAAATCCATTTGACAAACCTATCTATACAGTAAGGTACTACTATGAAAAATCTTTCCATTGATTATAATGTTAATGTATATTAAGTTTATTATGACTTTGTATTTTTAGTTTTAATAAATATAGATATTTCATTGTATGTCTACCTCTATGTTTGGTGCTTATGGAAAAATAGTAAATGAGAAAAAATAAAATTCTAAACAATATCTATGCCCTAGACCTATTTAAGTTCTCTTTCTAGCAAAAAAATAAAAAATGAAATTGGACAAATAGACGACAAGTTATAAGCTATGTAGTCAAGATATATAAAAATTACGGTTTAGTCAACTTCAAACATTAATAAAATATGAAATAATAATGATAATGTCATAAAACCAATTGCATGCCCTCCGTATGGATGTTACAAAACTATTTTCGAAAGAATCACATTGATATCTATTTTAGAAAAAAAGTTATGCTCTATGAAAACAATGTAACTCTTTGAAAATGACGTTTTCAGCAACATACATATTTTCGTGGGAGAAATAAAAAAAAATTAAAATCAATTCAAAAAAAAAAAAAAAAAAAATTTAGAATCTAGAGAGAAAATCCTAAAAGACTCTAATTTACTTCATCTTTTGATTTCAAATGATTTAACGACTATATGCATCTGAATCTGAATATTTTTTTTCAAAATGTAGAGTTCAGTGTTCGTTCAGGCAAAAAAGTGTAACCCACTATTGTGGGTTCACCCCATTATACCGTTGAAAATTGTGAGTGAGCACACATCTAAATCAATGTCAAGGGAGAATTTACTCAAAGGGAGGTTTTATATATCTTTTTTATGATATGTTACTTTTATTTTACTTTTTCTGAGTATCTTGAGTCTTTGTTTGGTTTTAAAGCTAAATCACTCACATTTCAAGCACAAATTTCATGCACACATATACTTGTCCAAAAAAATATAGAAATTTATAAAGATGATACCAAAAGCTTCATATGTGTATGAAATAGTTAAAATGGTTTATATTATTTTTCTCTTTTTTTATATTTTAAAGTATAATACAAGGTTACCCCAAGTTTCCAGGATTGGTATGGTAGGGGTAGGGGGATGATGTTTTAGGATGACAAATATTTTTTAATCAATTTTGGGGATGGAAAAGGGGACGAATATATTAAATTAGGGAAAATTAAAATATTTAGGTAAATACAAATCTTTAAAATATAAGAATTAGCATAATTCTTATGCCAAATTTGTGTTATTTTGAGAGTCAAAGTCAAATTTCCTCTAGATTTGGAAGTTAAAGTTCCTTAGGTATTCCTTGTCCTTGAGATGTTTCTGGGACAAAGATAGCTAAAAAATGTGGGGATTCATCCTTCGGTAGTGTAGGTATAATATTGTAGTGTGGTCACTAGGGTTAAACTCCATTATCTCTCATTTGAAGGAAGCAATGCCAATTCTTCTATTTTTTGTTATTATTTTATAATTTATGGTGAGTCAAACAACATAAATTAGAATAAAAGGGGTGCAATAGAAATATATAAGACCAAAAAAATAGTATGTGGCAATAAATATATTATCAACTTGGGAAAATTTTCTAGTGGGACTACACACTTGGCTCATATGAGAGGTCCTAGATTAGATCTATGGACTAAATAGAATGTGTTCCAACAATTTAAAACTATAAATTAAATTGGATTAGATCTAATGAATATTTTAACAATTGCATTCTAGATCCCATAAAAGATGATGGAAGGGAGAGATGTGACATTTAGGGAAATTTTGATTCATTTCCCAAAGATCTCTTGGCATGTGTGAGTTATAAAGACGATGACTGTAATATAAAATCTCATTCTTTACCAAGATCATTCATAAGGAAAGGGAGGAAGAATGATTTTTAAAATGATTAGATATGTGCAATTTATGAATATCTCTAACATCATTAATCCCATGTCACTAAGAGGTTTATTTGTGAATTATTTTAATTTTCAAAAGCCATTCAAGAGATCATTAATTGACCTTTAGAAATAGAATTGAAAATATTTAGTAATGTTAACTAATAGGCGCATTTTAAAACTTAATTTTCAACGAGGTGGTAGTAGAGAACATAAAATGCATGAGGTACGAATACACCACTATCCAAAATCATGGGCAATGAATTTACCATAGTAAAATTCTTTACATATCCATTTCTTGTGCCAAATTAAAACTAAGCATCACTTAGTTTAATAGGTCACATGGTAATATGAAGGGTGTTGGATGAAGTGCCTACAATCAAGAAGGATGTTAAAGGGAAAAAAATCCCCCCTTCCCTAGGAACTTCTAAGGATTTATTAAAACGTTTTATATCATCATCCACTTTACTGACCAATTCACATTTACTAAAAACAAAAGAGAATCAACTTCATTACAACACTCTTATAAATCAATTTCTTTGAATTAGCCAAGAAATCTAGAGATCTTTTTATCTCTTCACAACAATGTACATATTGGACGAAATCAAATTTGTGTTGAGAATCATTCATGCTCTTTCTAAAATACAATCAATCTTCTAATTTTGAAGCCTTCTTTATTTTATAGAACTTGTTATTAACATAGAGTCACCATCTAGTATACATTTTTAGAACTCTTCTTTTTTGCTAGATCAAGACCTAGGAGTAAAGCTTGTGCCCATGCTTCATTGCTACGATATTTTGGTAGTTTTTTTAGTAGCAACCCTTAAAATTGTTCCTTCACTATCTCTTATAATCATACTTTCTTCTAAAAAAATTGAGTTTTCATAAAACCCCATCAAAACTTATCTTAACAAATTCAAGGGAAGGAGTTCCTTGTCTTGCCAAATTTCTGTGAGTTTACTTATGTTTCCTTTCATCTAACTATTCTTATAGGGGATTTTTCATAAAGGCCATTTTTAAGAACCTTGATGAAGTGTATGCTTCATTGCTAGTACATTTTGGTAGTTTTTTAGTAGTAATCCTTAAAAGTTTTCCTTCACTATCTCTTATAATCATGTATTCTTCTAAAACTCTTGAGATTTCATAAGACCCCATCAAAATTTATCTTAATGAATTCAAGGGAAGGAGTTGCCCGTTTTGCCAAATTTTTGTGAGTTTACTTATGTTTCCTTTCATCCAACCATTCTTATGTGAGATTTTTCATAAAAAGGCCATTTTTAAGAACCTTGATGAAGAAGTGAAGAAAACATTACCTCTCCGTTAATTTTTTCCATTTCTTCTTAAATTTTTGTTAGCTCCAAAAATTGTCTAATAATTGAATAATCAAATTATTTTAAAAAGAAAAATCTCTTGTTATAATCTCTTTCTTTAATTATAATAGAAATCTTTGATAATGTTATAATCAAACTTTAAATTGTATACAAAAAGTCTTATTATTTTAGTGGACCATACATTCAACTTTTTAATCCCTTATTTAAAAAGACGAGAAATCCTTCAAAAACTATAGTTAAGTTCTAATTTCTTTATAAACTTACAATAAATTAGGTATCTATTCAATTTAGAAAACTCCTTATTTAATTAAACACAACAAATTCCTTAAAAAAATTAATACATAAATTTTAATGACTTTACAAACAAACTCTCTTGATATTTAAGAAATTTCTTTAGCCATACATTCAACTCGCATTGACTCCCTAACCATGTGCTCAAAATTTTAAATTGTTATAAAGAAATATTAATATTTGTTAGAAAACAATAGAAAACAATAAAATCTAAATAAATTTAGTTAGCCAAGTTGAAAAGAACATAAAATATTGTCAAAACTCAACTATGAAAAGGAGCTGAAAATATCACTTCTATCAAACTGCGTAGATGAGAATCTGTTACTCTCAACTCGTAGAGTTGAATCAATCTCTCTTTCTAGTGAATCTTTTGAAAGGCACCCGAAGATTTAAGTTTCTAGGAATAGATAGATTTCTTACACTACACTCTATTAAAATTTAATTATCACTAATGAAGATAGTTCATTTTATTCATTATTACAAGTGAAGATAGTCAAATCTTAATGATGCCTTTCACTAAGGAGGATTCCTTATAAGGAAACTCAAACCAAAATTTAAGGCATTCTGTCAAACAGTTCGTGTACCTTTGTCACACATTTTGTATACATGTCGACCTGGGTAATTGCAGCTACAACACCTGACGAAATTCCTCTACTCTTTTTCTTGTGGTAGACGTTGGTACCCTATTCCAAACTCCCATTGTCGCACATGCTTGTATTTTGTGCATATTCTGCAATCATAGGATTCTATGAAACCACATTTCTACAAGGCATTCGGTCAAACAGTTCACGTGCTTCTAACATTTTGCATAAATGTGTACCAGAGCATTTTCGACCGTGATATGCTTTGCTTTATGTGTACCCTGCTCGGAATCCCCATTTTGGCACAGGCAGAGTGTACGCTGCAAATGAATACTGATGTGGATGGACTCCTGTTTGTTCGAGACGTTGAAACTTCTACGGTGGGAACACTTCGTTCGAACATTAACGACGCTGTTTGTGTGGACGGAAATGGATTATTTGCCTCTTGCCTGTTATTTGCAGTGAGGAGTTGAAGACAGTTGACTTACTATTCTACGTACTGCTTACCATTTCTACCCTCCAAAAAACTGGCTCTACGGTCTGCCTTTTATAACCTCCATTGAAAATTTTCTCCTTTGGAATTTTGTTAAACTGCTTAGAAATCTTCTATTTTGGTTTTACCTTTGAAATTGGTTTGCAAACGGGCCATGGATCTCTGTATTTTAAGATTTTGTTGAGTTATTACTTTGGGTTTTTTAAACTGATTGTTTGTTGTTTTCCGATTCAATCTTTCATCGTATGGCATTGGATTGTAAACTAAGATAAATCCAAATGGCGAGTTTATTTGTTCATCTTCATTGGTTTGACAGTTATGAGGTTCAATTATGAATTCTATTAAAGAAACATTATAATTTCAGAAGAACCACTAAATGCTGTTTAAATTTGCTTGACTAGATAGGAGAATGAATATAACATGTGTTTAGAGGGGCCCTGTTTTAATAAAGGATTATACCATTTGTTTTACGCACCTGTATGGGGTAAAGCACGGGGGCATGCTGTGTCGAAGGATCTTATTAATTGAAAGTCACTAGATTTTGCAATTATTCCAAGTGAATGGTATGATGTAAATGGTTGTTGGTCTGGCTCTGCTACATTTTTGCCTAGAGAAAAGCCTCTGATTCTTTTATACGGGGCGGGGCAATTCCTCTAGACAGGTTCAGAATATGGTTGTTCCCAAAAATGTATCTAATCACTACTTAAGGGAATGGGTGAAAATCCCTGAAAATCCCATTATTGTTCGAGAGGATGGAATGAATGGAAGCTCTTTCAGAGATCCAACCTGGCTTGGCAAAGCTCGTAAATGGAGAATTGTTGTGGGTAACAAGGAGGATCGACATCATAATGGAAGCCCTCCTCTATATAAGTGAAGATTTTGTTCATTGGACCAAAGAAGCACCCTCTCCATTCCTCTAAAACGACAGGAATGTGGGACTGGGAGTGCCCTGATTTTTATCCCGTTGCTCCATTGGGAAAACTTGGTCTAGATACTTCTGCTTCTGGGCTTTAGATTAAACATGTCCTGAAGTATCCATCGTTGATACAAAATGAGTATTATACAGTTGGAACATACTTCACAGACATTGATTGGTATGTTGTAGAGAATACTAAAAATGGATTGAGATATGATTATGAAAAATTCTATGCATCCTATATATATATATAAAAGAGGCTGAGGCTGAAGCCAGAAATTTTATTTTATTAATAAAATTAAAATCTTTATAAACTCTATTCATGCGAGCACTGGTAGGAAATAATGGAGTGAAGAAAATCTTCAGTCTTGCTCGAGACTATTAAGTCCTGTACAATAGTTCGTTTACAAGGCTCGCTTTAGTACCGCTAGATAGGATGTGGCAACCCTCTTTTACAACTTTCATTTTTTACACCAGTCATATTTCATAGCTTTATATTACCCTCCTATGAGGGTCGTTAATGTTTCACAAAGCCAATCTGTCTCGCCTTCCTTTACTTAGCCTTTCCGATATGTAATTCTTATGCATGATATCTTTTAGTCCTTGGCAAATATCTTGTTAAAATAACTTGAGAAATCAATAAATTAGAATATAATATCCTACTTTGCCATTCCTGCTTTGAAGAAAATTATCCATAAGATCCTTAAGACAAATCCATATGAGGACCAAATTCACCTATGCTTTGTTATAGGACCAAACAATTATTCTTTAGGATAATAACAATACCAGATTCAAGATAGATCAAACAAGAAGCATCTGCACCCATATAAAGTTTATGAATATATATATTAGTCAATTTGTGCATAAACCAAATAAAATGGAACCATTGTACTGCTACTTGAGAGGCTTAATGGCTTAACCCATAATAGAGCCATCCTTAGAAATCATACACAAAGAGTTTATCCTCAGAAATAGGTGACCACCCCGACATGAAGACAACTTTGACAAGCATGTGTTTATCTCATTATGTCCCTACTTTGAACATGATTGTATTTCAAATAAGTCGAAAGAGGGGTTGAAGCGAAATGATCATTTGCCTGGTGTAAAGAATATTAAATAAAATATTGGCAGAAAGAAAATATCAAACAAAGTGGGTTATCGAGTAAGCAGGATTGGGTGGTAGCGCGAAGAAAGACTTATTCGATAAGTCAAGGGAATTATCTTGTGGGGTCCCATCTACAGTATCAAACAAAATGTAGTTTATCTAGAATACTTTTTGACAATTAAGAATATAAGAATTTTGTTGGGATGGATCAATGAATTTGACAATATGCAGGATGATATTACAAAGGGCTAGTCTAGCATTTAGGTAGGGTTTAACCTGATTTGCTGGGCGATTAACGATTTTTAGCATACACATAAGTGTCTTAACTGTGGCACATCTTAGTTGAGAAGGAAATAATACATTTATTTATATTTATACGTTGTTTCATTATTTGTAGAGAGTATGTTGTCAAATTTTGTCTACAAATTTTAATTATAATGAATGTGTTTTGATCTTTATCCATGAAGGACATCCCAAGAACAATCTGGCTAGACAAGTCTCCAAAAGCCACCTAATACAGTGGCCAATTCCAAAATTGAAGTCCTTTCATGGAAATAAAATCTACAAAGAAAATGTCATTCTTAAGGGTGGATATGCCTACAAATTGAAGGTTGAAGGCGTGAGAGTTGCACAGGCACTCTCATTGACTCCTATTCTCATGTGCTCCACTTTTTATAAAATTAAGGGACAACATCTTAGTTGTATGATAAGTGTATTATCAATTCTTAGATATTTGTTAAGCGTTTGAATTTAGCTTGTAAATTTTTAATGTCCTCGTTTAGCAGTTGAACTATTTGAGTTGTTCTCTTATTTGCCCAACTGTTACTGTCCTGGCTGAAATCTAACATTTGTGTTTTATATTAAAAAGGTGTAATAATATTTATCTTTTAATTTTTGTCATCACACAAGTGAAACAACATGAGAAGTCTGGGACAAGAATAACTGTAGTTCATATTTTAATCCACTTCACTAGGTTTAAGATATTAATATGACTTCATTTTTACTACTTGAAGTGTTTTGGGTTTTACTTCGGACTGTTTGTTGTTGTGATTAGGTTTATGTAGAGGTTTCTTTCGAACTGCCAAGTCTTACAAATTTAGAGAAGACATATGCCAATTTAGATGCTCAACAGTTGTGCAACAAAGATGGAGCAACTTCAAAGACAGTGGTTGGTCCATTTGGGCTTCTAAAGATATGGTTGAACAAACTGCTATCTTCTTTAGGGCTTGCCTTAATCAAAACAACATGAAAATACTAATGTGCACTGATCAGAGCATGTAAGCTTGTCAATAGATTAACAATAAAATATTAAAGAAGTCTTTCAAACATTAATGTGTAACACTGAAAGTGAAAATTTTCATGTGTAGATAATCTTTGAAAATAGAAGTTGATAAAACAACACATGGAAGTTGTGTTTCTTTTTCCTTCAACAAAAAGAATATCTCTCTAAGTGTATAGGTGAGTCATAACATAGCCATCCCTAATTTTATTTAGGAGTTAAGATTGGTGAAGGAAGGAATTGAGCTATGTAGGAGTTAGGATTGGTGAAGGATGAAATTGGGCAATGTGAATGTTGTTGCAAAGTGCAGGTTGACCATTCAACTGTAGAGAGTTTTGGAGAAGGGGGAAAGACTTACATAACTATCAAAGTTTATCCTTCTCTAGCAATTGGAAATAATGTTCGTCTTTACTTATTTAACAATGGGATTAAATTGCTGTCACAACTAGTAAATTGACAACATGAGATATGATGCCCGCTCAACAACCTTGGCCAAAAAATCAGGATATATGGCCAAAAGGTCTGAAATAAGAGTTTTATATGAACAAGAGGTCTAAAAATAAGAGTTTGAACTCCATAGTTCCATTTAAGTATATTGTTAAGACATTATAGAATTCATGAACCTAAGTTTCATTTACACATTACTTGAGTACTCTATTTTTGTGCCATACAAATTTGTTTTGATTTTCTTTTATAGAACTATCCCAAATTATCTTACATAATCTTTGAAGTGATTTATTTGAATAACAATTTAAAATTTTTAGCACACGATTAGGTGGTCAACACAAGTTGAATAGATGGTCCAAGAAATTTGCTAAATAACAAGAGACTTATTTTAAAAAGGCATTACGTTTATGTGCATTTTTTAAGGAAATTTTTTATTTTTAATTAGATGAAAGGTTAAGTAAGTTCAATAGATGGTCTTTCAAGTTTTTTTAAAATAAATTCAAATTCAAATTTTTTTTTGAGGTATGTTTTAGTCTTTTAGATAAGGGATAGTAGTTGAAAGTATGGTCGATTAAAAAGAACAATTACTTTTAATATACAATTTAAAGCTTGTGCCCTTGGCTAGCGCATGATTATTTGTGAGTCTGATTCTCAGGTGGTCGTGACTTTGTGATGCAGGAGCATCCTGGATGTAAGAGCAATCTCGCATCACCCAAAAATATTTCTGGTTTCTTTTTCCAATAAGGGCTATCTTATGCAAAGCTTCTATTTATGGAAACTTACTATTTTTAGTAAGTTGGTCATACGATCTCGAAATGTTCTAATTTCACAGTTGGAGGTTCATCTCAGTCATTTCAGCCTACCAGTTGAGTTTCATTGCCACATCATCAATATTGGTGAAGTTATTGAGGTTTTTGGGTACGAAATCTTTCAGGTCAATTTTGAAGGCCTTAGAGGCTCCAGATTGCGATCGACCCCTGGCTGACTAGCGCTAGCATGTGTCAGGCACTATAGATCTCGTCATGGCATTTTCGAAAAGTGGTTACAATAGAAAAATAGAGTTACGGTTAAAAAGTTATGGCCTCCAGAAGTTGGGTTACCTAAAATCATATTTTGTATTTCTTTTGAGCCGACCCTATTGTAATAATTGTGAAAAATAAACAATTCTATGTTTAGTCAGCCTAAAGGGCTCAATTTTTGGAACCTTCTCGGGCAGTGGAAAATTGCCTATATAAGAAAGGTCTGTAGTGTTGTCTTAGGCAGTTCGGGACAGTTCTGGATAGTAGATCTGGGTATTGATTCGAGGCTTTGTCCTACAGAATATTGTAAGAGAATACCCATGTGGCTTTGCATATTGTAATTCTGAAAGTTTGTAATTCCACATTTGTGGAGATAATAAGAAGCCCATTTTCTGTTCTTGCAGATTGTTGTTGTTTCTCTGTTTCTGTTATGTGTTTGTGGTATTAAGGGGAGCACCCTTCATCACTTTGTTAACTAGGTAAGAGCTTGGAGATGTTAATTGGCACTTAGCCATGGTTATCAAATAAATTCTTCATTTTTGCATCTCCTTGGAATCTGTTTCTTTCCATCACATTCTTAGGGAGTGGAATGGTGTTGCAGATTATTTGGCCAAATATGCTTAAGATCAAATGTAGGACTTAAATATAATGAATAAGGGGCAATTGCATCCTAATATGTCTCATATGTTAGATTAGTTAGTGGACATGGACGAGGCTCTGTAGTGGTCAAGATGTCTCTTTTGGGTTCTCTGCTTGTTTTGTATCTCGTTTGTGTTTGAATAAATTTTACCCCACTTTTAGTAAGCTTGATCATAATTTATCAATGGTTTGCATTTTAATTTAATAAAAGGATCCACTAAAAGTAACAAGATTTTTATATACAATTTAAAGTTTGATCGCAATATTATTAGACATTTAAATATTTTAGTTAAAAAATGGATTATATAAATTGAATAAATAACCCATGAAAATAACAAGAAACTTTCTTTCAAAAACAAATTAAAATATGGTCATTCAATTATTGAAAAAATTTAGTACTTCCCTATTCTTTGCACAACTCAATCAGATTTTTTTTGTACAACATGATTAGACTCATTACTCTAGATCCTATAAATACTTCAAAATAGAGTACTTTATTCTTTGTACAACACAGACATACTACTGTGAGTTTGTTTTGATTTTCTTGCATATAACAATCTTAAATTATGTTACAAAGTCTTTGAAAGATATATTTGAATACCAATCTAAAATTTTGAACACATGATTAGGTAGTCAATGCAAGTTGAATGGATGACCTAAGAAATTTTCTAAATACTGAGACATTAAGATTTACAAATCATTTTTTTAATAGGAATTTTTTATTTTTAATTAGATGAGGGGTTAACAAAGTTGAATATGCGATCTACTAAAAAATTAAAAAATAAATTAAATTTAAGCATAATTTTTGAGAGATATTAAGTCTTTTAAATAATGGATTATGAAAGTGTTAGGATTAGCATAAATAAATTTAATAGTTACATGCAAATATATATTCAATAATGCAAAGGAATAAATCACACATAAGTAGAACAAGAAAATAAAATGATTTAACATAGTTCACCCAATCCTAGGCTACGTCCACCAAACATAGAGTCCAATCTTATTATCCAGTAATTTTAGTTTGTTACAATTTGCAATCACTTGCAACTCAATACCGCTGCAAGAAGCTAAGAAATTCTTATGTATTGAGAAAACCCTAACCTTAAGCCATTATAACAAGACTTATGTCAGTTAACAAGTTAACCCTAAAATACTTGACGAGTCAACCTAGGGAAAAACTTGACGAGTCAACTTAGGGAAATGTGTGATGTGTCAACTAAAAAATGCTTGCCTAATCAGTCACCACAAACCAACAAGAAGTTGATTGTATAGTCTATTAAAAATAAGAAGACTTTTTTTGTATACAATTTAAAGCTTGATTACCAAAAGTTTGTATTTAATTAAAAAAAGGAATTATATATATTGAATAGATAATCCATGATTATAACAAGATATTTCTTTTAAAAATAATTTAGAATTTGATCATTCAATTATTGAACAAATTTCGGAGCTCACAAAAGTTTAAGGAAATGTAGAAAAGAATAATGGAGAGGTAATGTTTTCTACACTCCATCATGGTTCTTAAATCTAGCCTTCAATGAAAATTCTGACATAAAATGGCTTGATAAAAGGAAACGTAAGTAAATTTATAGAAAATTGGCAAGATGGGCAACTCCTTCCCTCAAATTTGTTAAGATAAATTTTTATGGGACCTTGTGAAAACTTGAGATTGTAAGGGGAAGGCATCATTATTGGAGGTAGTGAAGGAATTTTTTTTAAGGGCTACTACTAAAAAGCTACCAGAAGGTATTCACAATGAAGCAAAGGCACAAGCTCTACTCCTAGGAGTTGAACTAGCAAAAAGGGAGAGTTTTAAAAAAATTATACTAGATAGTGATTCCATGTTAGTAATAAATTTTGTAGATCAAAGAAGGGTTCAAAATTAGATGATAGATTAAATTTTATATAGTTCTTGGAAGATTCTTAACACATTTGATTTCTTTCAATGTATATATTGGTATAAAGAGGTAAATAAACTTCTAGATTTGTTGGCTAATCAAGCAATTGATTCATAAGAATTCTCTAATATTCTCTTTTATTTTTAGTAAATGTGCATTGGTCATTCAAGTGGATGATAATATTAGAGATTTTAATAAATCCTCACAAGTTTCTGAGGGATGGGAAAAAATTTCGTTTAACATCCTTCTTGAATGTGGCAAATTTACACATTATTTAATATGCATCTTCAAAATTGAGTACTTCTCTATTCTTAGTACAACAAAGTCAGACTAAGTTAGGAATTCATTTTTCTTTTCTTGTATATAATGATCACAAACTATGTTACAAAGACTTTGAAGAGATTTATTTGAATAACAAACTAAAATTCTGAGCGCATGGTTGGATAGTCAATGAAAGTTGAATGGCTGGCCCAAGAAATTTGCTAAATAACAAGAGCGATCTTTTTAAAAGATTTTAATATTTATTTATCATGTTTTTTTTTGTTTTTAATTATATGAGGGGTTATCTAAGTTGAATAGGTGGTCTATTAAAAATAAAATAAAAATTAAAACTTGATTCATTTTCCAAAGATCTCTTAGCATACATGAGTTATATAAAGGCTTCAACTACAGTATTAAATCTCATGTTTTACCAAGATCATTCCTAAGAAAAGGAAGAATAAGTTGGAAAATGATTAGATTTGTATAATTTTATGAAAAGCTCTAACATTATTCAAGCCACACTACTAATAAGTTTATTTAGAGTCCTCTAATTCTCAAAAGCCACTCAAGAGATCATTAATCAACCTTTACAAAGATTACAAATGTTTAGTTATTTTAACTATTAGATGTATTTTAAAAACTTAATTTTGAATGAGTGGCAATGGAGAACACAAAATGAATGAGGTGGAAATTTGAACAAAATTATGGTTGAGCAATTTTCTATACTAATTTTTATTAACTTTTCCTTTTTCTAGTGCCAAATTAAAGCTAAGAACCACTTAGGTTTGATGAGCATGCAATAAGATGAAGGGTAATTATGAAGAAGCCAATTTCAAGAAAGATGCTAAAAAGAAAAAAAATTTCCCCTTCCCTAAGCACTTGTGAAGATTTATTAAAACCTCTCATATCATCATTCATTTTAATGACCAACTAACATTTACTAAAAATAAAAGAGAATCAAATTCATTAGAGCATTTGTCTAAATCAATTACTTGATTAGTCAAAAAAAATCTAGAGTTTTATTTACCTCTTTATAGTATTATACACATTGGAAGAAATCAAATGTGTTGAGAATCTTCCAAGCCCTCTGCAAACTATAATATATCTTCTAATTTTGATCACTTCTTAATTTTATTGAGTTTATTATTAACATGGAGCCATCCTTAATACAATTTTTAAAAACTCCTCCTTTTTGCTAGTTCAAGATGTAGGAGTGGACTTTGTGCCTTTGCTTCATCGTTAGTACTGTTTTGTAATTTTTTTAGTGGCAACCCTTGAAAAAATTCCTTTATTATCTCTTATAATCATGCCTTTAAACATTGCGTATCCATTATTTTACTCTTCCTTAAACTTTTGTGAGCCTCAAAATTTATTTAATAATTAAATAATCATACTTTAATTTTTTTTTCAAACAAAGTTTCTTGTTATTTTTTGGATTATCTATTAAATTAATCACTTTCTTTAATTAAAAAATAAAATTTTGATAATACAACCAAAAGTTTAAATTGTATATGAAAAAACTTATTACTTGTAATTGATCATATATTCAACTTCTAATTTTCTTGTTATTTTCATCCATTACCTATTCAATATACATAATCCCTTTCTTAAATTAAATATAATTTTTTGATGATATTACAATCAAACTCTAAATTGTATATAATTTATATTTTTTTAATAGATTAAACATCCAACTTCTATAATCCCTTATCTAAAAGAAAAAAAAAAACTATCAAAAGTTATGTTCAAATTTTAATTTAAACTATTGAGCTTAGTTAGCTCCTCATCTAATTATTGAAAAATAATCCCTCACAAAACTACATAAATCTTAATTTCTTCTTCAAGGAACTGTCTTATTATTTAGCATCCAGTCAACTTGCATTGACTCCCTAATCACGTGCTTAAAATCTAAAATTGTTTGTAACACAATTTGGGATGATTCTACGAAAGAAAATCAAAACCATTGCTAACTTTGTGGCACAAAGAATAGAGTACTTCAAGTAATGTGTAAATGAAGCTATTCTGTAATGTTTTAACAATATACTTCAATGTAGTTCCAGACCACTTATCCATATACCCTGTTTTATGCTTAAGGTTGTTCACCAGGCCTCATACCCCATGCTCTCAATTTACCGGCTGTGACAGAAGAAACCCCATTGTTAAATAACTAAGATGAACATCTTCTCCAATTGCTAGAGTAGGATAAACTCTGGAAGTAATGTAAGTCTTTTCCCCCTTTTCCAAAACTCTCTACAATTGAATGGTCAATCTGTACTTTGCAATAACATTCACATACTTTGATTCCTTTCTTCATCAATCGTATACAGATAGCAGTTAATAGATTTTCACAATTCATATGAACTCATTTTTGTGGTACAAGAAATTTTTAGATTAACATCTCCTGAAATTTATGTTAGATATTGCATAGAAGTTAGATTTCAACCAGGGGAGTAACTCTTCAGCAAATAAGAGAAGAGCTAAAATAGTTTTAAGTGCTAAACACAGACATAAAAATATACAAGCTAAATCCAAAAGCTTTATGAATATATAAAGAATTGATTAGCCTATCTTACAGCTAAGTGATTCTCTCTCAATTTAATTGATTTTAAGCAATATAAAACACTTATGTCAGATTTCAGCGGGTACACTAACTGCTGGGTAAATAGGAGGGGGACTAAAATAGTTCAACTACTAACAGAGATACAAAAACTATGAGCTAAATCCAAACGCTTTACAAATATCTAAGAATGGATCAGACTCATCATACAGCTAAGAGATTCTCCCTTAAATTTATAAAAATGTGGAGCCCAAAGGTGTGACAGAAAAGAGTCAATGAATGGGAATGGAGAATGGTAGTCACCCAGAGTACCTGTGCAGCTTTCACGCCTTTAATCTCTATGGAAGATGCATCTTTGAGAATAATGTTCTTTTTGAAGATTTTATTTCCACACAAGGACTCCAACTCTGAAACTGGCCACTATATCAAGTTGATTTTGGGAACGTTGTCTTGCCAGATTGTTCTTGGGATGGCCTACAGGATAAAGATCAAACACATTCATTATAATTACAATTTGTAGACAAAATTTGACTACACACTCTATAGATCATGACAAACACACACATTCATTATAAATAAATGTATTGTTGCCTTCTCAACTAAGATGTAGTCAAGACATTTCTTGACTGGTAAGTGTATGCTAAAAATGGTCGATTGACCTGAAAATTAGGCCCGACCAGCCCTTTGCAATATCATCTTGCACAGTGTCCGACTCATTGATCCATCCCCACAAAATTCTTCAATTTTTATGATTGTAAAAAAAATATTTTGGATGTCTAGAATTTTTCATAATCATATCTCATGTTGGATTGTAACAACAGCATAGTAATAAAGTTATAAAATAACTAGTTTATATATATTTATATAACTAATATACCGAGAGTAATCCTTCTCATGGTGTCTATTGCAGCTTGCAATTTAAAGAAAATAGGCATTTCGAGAAGGATTACTCTTGGCGTATTATATATATAAATATATATAAGCTAGTAGCAGTCCTAGCGCAACATAGTAGACATTTTACGATTTCTAATGTTTATGTATATGACAGAAAAATAAAATAAAATAAAATTGTTAGGACAACAGTTAGGTTTAATGTTGTAAAATAAAAAAAATAGTATATATATAGTTAAATATATTATTAATTTTAAAATAATTTGAAATTGGGTAAGATTTAGGGTTAGTAGGACATTTTACGTTATGAGTTAGGGTTCAGGTAAGAGTTACAGCTAGGGTTAGGGTTAGGGATAGGGTGATAGTTAGGGTTAGTAGGATATTTTACGTTATGAGTTAGGGTTCGAGTAAGAGTTACAGTTAGGGTTATGGTTAGGGCTAGGGTGAGAGTTGGGTTAGTAGGAAATTTTAGCTTATGACTTAGGGTTTGGGTAAGAGATAGTTACGGTTAGGGCTAGGGATAGGGTGAGATTAAGGATGTGGTTAGGGATATGATGTTAGGTTTACAGTTAGGATTAGTATCATATTTAGTGTAACTTTAAGGTTTAAGATTAGGGTAAGGGGTTAGGGTTAGGGTTACTAATAGGGTGAGTTAATCATGGGTTAATAATGGAAAGCAGAGTGTTGAGTTTGGATTAACTAGTTTCCCATTCAAATAGTAGGCTCTCTCTCAACTGCTCAGAGTTCCCCGAGCAAAGAAACTATTTTGTGTTGTCAGAGAAAAGGAATGAAACAACCTATTAGGATTAAAATATTGGTTAAGGTTAGTATGACAAATAGGGTCAACAGTCAAATTAGTAATATGATTTGGGGTTCATATATAGTGTTTCTTGTAGGGTTAGTGATGGGTTATGGTTACAATTAGGGTTATGGTTTAACCTATTAAGGGTTAGTATAACCGTTATGGTTAGCATTTGACCTATGGTAAAATGACATGGTTATGGTTACGATTAGGGTTAAAATTTCACCTTAGGAGTAATTTTGTGTGACCAGTTACAGTTATAGTTACAATTAGAATCAAAATTATTGTGTCATACTAAGGTGGAGGTTTGAGTTAGGATGTTATGTTTACAGTTATGTGGTGTACCATATTTAGTGTAACATTATATGTAAAGATTAGGGTAAGGGGTTAGGGTTAGCATTACAGTTAGTAATATGGTCAAGATTAGTAATAGTTAAGTTGTTACATTTTGGCTATTGTACATGTAGGGTTAGGGATAGGGTCAGTTTAAGGTTTTGTAAAGTGTTATGATGTATGGTTTATAGTTAGGGCTAAATCATATGTAGTGTTAGGTATAGGATTATTATTAGGGTTTGTGTGAGAGTAAGATTATGGACGTAGTTAGCGATGTGATCTAGGTTTTAGAGTTAGGATTAAAGTATCATACTTGGCAATACATTTTTGGATGTTGTTTATAGTTTAATGTGATAATTATCATTAGTATCAAATTTAATATTACCATTTAATGTATTTTCAATGGTAGGGACATGTTTAACGTCGTGCTATGGGTTAAGATTAGTTTTATTTTAGTTTTCATTTAAGATTTACTTTTAATAGTTTATTTTATATGGTTAAAGGGTTTAGTATAGTTGTTTAACATTCATTAGGGTTAGGTTAGAAGTAGGAATGAATAAGATGTCCTCTATAATTAATTCCTCACATTTATTCGGCACATCCATTGAAGGAATAAATATTAGAAATACAAAGTTCAAAAAAACATGTTCTAAAATGTCACCAATATAGGGGTAATCATGATGGGAATAACCAAAACTATTTATTTATTATCTTATTCATGAAATTTACATAGATTAAAAGGGAAATAGAAGTCCCAATATAATTATTCAAATAATTAAGAAGGTTGAAAGCTAAGATAAGAACGATCTAAATCAATAACATTTCTCCATAATGATGCAAGTACATCACATATTCTTCAACGATAAAGTTGGTATTGTGATCCTTATTTGTACAACGATCGCGATAGACTTCTTTCATCATTGATGGAAATGCATCCACTTTTGCAGATGTCTCGCATAGAACTTTCACGATAGTGTATCATATTTATTGTAACATTATACATAAATATTAGGGTAAGGGGTTAGGGTTAGCATTACGATTAGTAATATGGTCAAGATTATTAATAGTTACTATTACATTTTATTTATTGTATATGTAGGGTTAGGGATAGGGTCAGTTTAAGGTTTTGTGTAGTGTTATGATGTACAGTTTATAGTCAGGGTTAAATCATATGTAGTGTTAGGTATAGGGTTAGTATTAGGGTTTGTGTGAGAGTAAGATTATGGATGTAGTTAGCGATGAGATCTAGGTTTTAGAGTTAGGATTAAAGTTTCATGCTTGGTAATACATTTTTGGATGTTGTTTACAGTTTAACGTGATAATTATCATTAGTATCACATTTAACGTTACCATTTAACATATTTCCAATGGTAGGGACATGGTAACAACTAACTTGAACGATTACCATATATAAGTAATTATAATGTTAACAATAACATATTAGAGTTAGGGTTAGGGTTATGATTTGGGATAGGATTCTATGTTTACAGTTAGGATTAGTATCATATTAAGGGTTACTATAAGTGTCATGTTTACCATTTTATGTATGGTAATCAAGAGGGTTATGGTTACAATTAGGTTTTAATTTTAACCTTAGAAGTACTATTAATTTTGGACTTGCACCTCTCACATTAAAGGTAAATATTAGAATAAGCGGTTAGGGTTAGCATTGAAATTAGTAATATGGTCAAGATTACTAATAGTTACTTAGGGTAAAAGCACAATCAGGTGTCACCTTTTAGGCTAACTTATCAAGATAGCTGAATTTTAGTATTTCTAACTAAAAATTAATTTTGGTCAAACATATGGTCTAGCTAGATTCATTCTAGCTATGTTAGATAAGTGATTTAGCTTTTCCAATTGGAAATGTCTATTAAATGCATGTTTATACCACTTTGGGTCCAATTACCATAAAAATAAAATTATTTCAGAAAAGTGACATTTCAATAACTCCTAATATTTGTAATGATATTTTTTTAAAAATAAAACAATACCCATTTGTAGAGATCAAAGTCAAGAATATCCTCATATAGATTTTATAGTGTTTTAATTGGACATAATTTATTGTAATTAAAAAATATTGCAAGTAGGTATTTTAAAAGTCAAGGAGATCTTGATTCGGAGAAAAAAAAATAGTAAATCATATTAAATAAATTTGAAAAACATATGGTCTACTAGAGGAGAGAGTCCTCTTCAAGAATATATATTTCTTTTTTTGATTGGGATAGATTTGTTATGATAAATATGTTGCAAGATGAAAACTGTCGATTTCAGTGAGTTGGAATTTGAATTGTTATAAAAGAGAAAATATAGGTTACAAACCAATTTTTATTTTTTTTATGCACTAGCTATATATGTCATGTTTATGACATATTTTGAAATTAGGAGAAAAAATGTTTATTTACATATAATTGTTTTGTGGGAATTAGACCCCTAATTTTTCAGCATTTTTCAGCAAATGAAAAATCATCTTTAAAAATTAAAAAAACATATAAATTCTTATTCAAAAAAATTATTAAAAATATTAATCATAAACTTCATCCATTTTATCACATTTAACTAATTTACATCATCTTCAAATTCCAAACATAAATGTCATTTTTATACTATTGAAGTTGAACGACTTTGAGTTTGTTAGCGTTTTCCTTTGTAAAAGGGTGACAACTTATTGTGCTTTTAACCTACTGTTACATTTAGGCTATTGTACATGCAGGGTTAGGGTTAGGATCAATTTAATGTTGTGTGTAGTGTTAGGATGTACGATTTATAGTTAGGGTTAAATCATATGCAATGTTAGGTATATGGTTAGTATTAGGGTTTGTGCGAGAGTAAGATTATGGACATAGTTAGCGATGGGATATAGGTTTTAGAGTCAGGATTAAAGTATCATATTTTGGAATACATTTTTTTATGTTGTTTACATTTTAACATGATAATTATCATTAGTATCACAGGGTAAGTGCATAAAGATGGGGGACCAAAAAGATGCCACTTTTCTTTTTGATCCCCCATCATGTATAGTGCATGTGTACGCACTAAAGGGCGTGCACCCTATAGCGTGCATGCCCTATGGCTTGGGTTGCCTAAGCCTTAGGCTTGGGAAATCCAAAACAAAGCGCGTGTGCCCTATAGGGTGCACGTGCTTTGAAAAAATCCTTCTTAAAGCTTGCTGCAGGTTTGAAAGCTCATTTTGCTTTCTTCAAACTCATGTTTTTAGCTAAGAAGGGCTTCCCAAGCGTGCACGCACTGTTCTTTTGTCTTGTGAACCAATTGTTTTCATTCATCCATCCATCAAATGGCTCCATGATGTCGTCAAGTTCGATCCAGAAGAAGAGGTAAGTGTTTTTATAGCCCATGCCTGTTATTTGTTTTAAAATTTCAGTTTTGTTGCAATTTGTTTTGTTAAAATTTGTTTTTGTTTAAATTTGTTGTGTAATGAAGATTTTAAAATTTAGTTTTTTTAATTGCTAGGAAGAAATAATCTCCCTCAACCAACCTATCCACCAAACCCTTTGTCTCCTCATGAAGAACCAAATGAAGAAAATGAACCTCAATTGCCTCCACCAATCGAGAAACCTCCTCCTGGAACACAACAAAATTTGATGAACCAAATTGAAAGAGGGCAAAAAGAATTAGAATATTTAATTAATAGGTTAAAAGATTCTAGTGGTACAAATCTTGGAAGGGAAAGACTTGCAAAATCATTGGAAGCAATCTTGACCCACGTAAGTGCGGTTAGTGGGTAAATTAATTTATGGCGGGATAAAAGTGAAGAACAAAAAAAATATTATGCAAATAAATTATCTTATGCAGACATAAAAAAAGAAAAAAATCACAAAAGATGACATTTGCAAGCTATTTAAAAAACCAAGGGACACAGATACTCTTAGAACTATAACAAAGAGGTTCCCAATTCATTGGCGCATAAATGAAGACATTAAAATTTTTTTTTGGGAGAGATGGTGGATGGTCTTTGATTCACCTCCTTGTAACAATCATGAGGTTCCTATATATTTCTTGAGGAAACTCTATTGCGAGTTTGTACTCAAGGAGGTGCCAAATTATTTTGACATTCTGGATTCTCAGGGTAGAGGAGGGGGGTCATCATTTGATCGAGCGGGGGCACATTATGACCCTAACGCACCTAGGGCTGCTATTGGCAAGCCACAGGTGGATCATGTTAGTATTCCTTCTGTTGTGAAGGAACATGTAGAGGTAGACACACTAGGCATGATTAGTGCTCTGACATAGACTCTCATTCAGTGTGCCACTCCTTTAGTTGAGGGTGACCATAGTCAATCCTCGAGGGGGCATGTTTGTCAGTCATGTGGATGCTTGTGCACATTTGGTACTGGTGAGAGAGAGGAAGAGGATTCTGGAATGATGATTGATAGCTTTCTAAATATGACATTTGACATTGACACACAGGTAAATATTTCCAAGTTCATTAAATTGCTTTGATCATATTTCATTTATAAAAGAATAACTATTTAATTTAGTATCTATTGATTATGATGAAAATTTAGGGCAAGAGTGTCAGTGGCAGTGGAAGTGGCAATTATCCTAATGTCCCCTTTTACACATCGTCGTCAATTCCACAAGTATGTATCGAATAAAACATTTTAATTAACCTATTTGATTATTATGTAATTATATGAATAATTGTATCATAACTTATTGTGCATGTGCATTAGACGTTCACAACAGACATCAAAGGGCATCGTGCAACTTTCCTTGAGGTATCTTTATTTGCATATTAATTTGATTTACTTGATTATATTTAATTAATGAATGAATGACTAAATTACTAGACAAATTATGATCAAAATCCAGAGGCACGATGATTACTTTCTTTCACTTGGGTTTGTGAGGTCACCATTGAGTCCACGTGTATATATGTAATAATGCATTATAATTAACATGTCAGTAGTACATTCTTATATGAATGGTTATCTTATAATTTTCCATGTACATGTGCACTAGTTGAATGTTGGAGCTTTGACTTCGACACCACACACCAGAGGACGTGGTGGAACCTTCATGGAGGTATCATTTACTCATTAGTAGGGTTGTAAAAAATATATGTAATCTTGATAACTGCATAATACTTTTTTTGTTTCATTTTTAGCTTTTGACATCAGAGACTCCTCCTTTTGTCCGTGATACTTTGGATCATGGAGTAGCTGCAGCAGTAGCTAGTTCTGAAGCACTGATTGAGGTATGAAAGAGATCACTTAACTTTAATTATTATTTTAATAGTTTGTATTAAATTTTATAATGATATTCATGTATGCATTTTAATTATTATTTTGATCATTATTGTAGGGACTTATTACTCCAGATCACCAGCATGTGTCTTCGGTGGATGAACATAGTGACTATTTGCTAGCGGTAAGCGAATATTCAATTTTATGTCATTGTATAATTCAATTTTGATGTATATTAGTTATCTCTATCTAATTTTTTTTTTATTAGGTCGAGCTACAGAAGAGTCTAGATAGGAGGATGAGTGAGTGCACTCAGAAGACTACAGCATCCACTGCATCTCTATTGACGCGATGATCGAAGATAGCTCAGAATTTGTTTTCTTCCCCTAGCGGGAAAGGACTAGATTAGGGATATGGATTGTATGCCTATATAGCATTAGTGGACATATTTTTTGTATATTGTATATGTGATACATTGTACATCTATTTGGCTTTGAGGAAGTCAGTTTTACTGTATTGAATATATTCAATGTATGACATTATTGTACATATATATTTGGCTTCATGCCCTACGAATATTTTTTTTTTATGTTTTAGGTATGCAATTCATGTGTTTGGTGTATTGATGTATACTAATTTATGTTTATGTGGATGTCTTATGCTTTGTAAATTTCCCATACCTTATAGTTATGCTTGTATGTTTATTGATGTATGTTTAACTTTCTGACTGTGCTACAAATGCCAGTCACTGTCCTCAATAACAGTCAATTCCTTGACTGTAATAATAACAAAAGTAATGAAATGAATGCAAAAATGTATAAATATAATATAAGGAAATATTTCTACGTCACAACCTATCCAAGATCATGTGGAATCAAAAATTTATATTCATTGGTGTGTTCCCTGTTCCACGGGACTGTCACAATATAAAGACATGACCTCAAACAGGTAAGGCAACATATGGCAAGGTTGTCATCTATTGACTCCAATACCAGGCCTATTTTGATATGTGGGTACCCTAATGTTGGCAAGAGTTATTTTATTAATAAGATTACTACGACAGATGTGGATGTGCAACCTTATGCTTTTATAAACTAACTTCTAATTGTCCCCTAACTAACTGATTGTTAATGACAAACACTAGAATACATATTTGCACTCATCCTATTGCTCACCCCGGAGTTGTCAACATCGTTCGAATGACTGTGTGTACCAAAAAAGGTTGTCAGTAGCATTTATCTAGCCATTCAAAGTTGTTGGAACAAACGATTCGATGCTACGACTGACAGTTTGAAAGATACACAATGTTGGCTGTTTGAACTGAGGAACATTATGAGTTCTGACATCAACCGAGAATGTGTTGCCAAATATAAATGAACTTGAATCTCTAAAAACTAAGATAGGCTATTGTAGGCCTCGGCAACATGTCCTCGTAGCACTTGACAGATTGATGCTACCTCACACGAGCTTTGAGATATGACCCTGCAAAGATCATTGATTTCATGCTTAAGAGACCTTGAGGGACACTTCGGCCCAGAGTCATCGGCGAGGTTCAAATGACTGTGTGCTGAATGAGGTTTCCACTACTGTTTACCCAACCATTCAGAGCTGTTGGAACAGACAGATAGATGCTTCGATTGACGGTTGGAAAGATACGCAATGTTGGCCGTTTGAACTAAGGAACACTGTGAGTTCTGACATCGACTGAGAATGTGTTGCCAATTTTAAACGAACTTGAATCTCTGAAAATCAAGACATGCTTTTGTAGGCCTCAACAACACGGTCCCGTAGCACCTGATAGATCCATGCTACCTCGCATGAGTTTTGAGATATGACCCCGCAAAGATCACTAATTTCATGCTTAAGAGACCTTGAGGGACACTTCAGCCTGGAGTCGTCGACGGGGTTTGAACGACTATGTGTGCCGAATGAGATTGCCCCTAGCATTTACTTGGCCATTCGGAGCTGTTGGAACATATGGTTTGATGCTACAACCAATGGTTGGAAAGATATGCAATGTTGGCCGTTTGAACTGAGGAACACTGTGAGTTCTGACATCGACCAATAATGTGTTTCCAAATATAAACAAACTTGAATTGCTGAAAACTGAGACAAGCTATTGTAGGCCTCAACAACATGGTCTCGTAGCACCTGATGGATTGATGCTACCTCGCACGAGCTTTGAGATATGACCCCACAAAGATTATTGATTTCATGTTGTTGGGACCTTGAGGGACACTTCATCCTGAAGTCATTGACGGGGTTCAAATGACTATGCGAGTCGAAAGAGGTTTTCCTTAGCATTTAACCAACCAATTAGAGCTATCGGAACAGACGGTTAGATGCTACGACTGACGGTTGGAAAGATATGCAACGTTGGCCATTTTCCACTGAGGAACACTGTGAGTTCTGACATTGACTGAGAATATTTTTCCAAATATAAACAAACTTGAATCTCTAAAAATTGAGATAGGTTATTGTAGGCCTCGTCAACATGGTCCTATAGCACCTAATGGATCCCTACTACCTTGCACGAGCTCCAAGATATGACCCCGCAAAGATCACTGATTTCATGCATCTAGGACCTTGAGGGACACTTTGGCCTAGAGTCATCAATGGGGTTCGATTGACTATGTGTGCCGAACAAGGTTGCCCCTAGCATTTACTTGACCATTCGAAGGTGTTGGAACTGACGGTTTGATGCTACGACCGATGGTTTGAAAGATACACAACATTGGCCGTTTGAACTGAGGAACACTTTGAGTTCTGACATCAACCGAGAATGTGTTGCCAAATTTAAATGAAGTTGAATCTCTGTAAATTGAGATAGGCTTTTGTAGGCCCCGACAACATGGTCCCGTAGCACCTGATGAATTGATTCTACCTCGTACGAGCTTTGAGATATGACCCCACAAAGATCACTGATTTCATGCTAAAGGGACCTTGAGGGACACTTCAGCACGGAGTCATCAGTGGGGATCAAATGACTGTACATGTCAAACAAGGTTGCTACTAGCGTTTACTCGACCAGTCAAAGCTATTGAAATAGATGGTTCATTGCTACGACCGATGGTTGGAAGGATACGCCATGTTGGCTGTTTGAACTGAGGAACACTTTGAGTTCTGACATCAATCGAGAATGTGTTGCCAATTTTAAACAAACTTGAATCTATGAAAACTAAGATGGTCTTTTGTAGGCCCCGATAACATGATCCTATAGCACATGACAGATCCATGCTACCTTGCACGAGCTCTGAGATATGACCCCACAAAGATCACTGATTTCATGCATTTGGGACCTTGACGGACACTTCAACCTAGAGTCACCGATGGGGTTCGAATGATTGTGTGTGCCGAACAAGGTTGCCCCTAGCATTTACTTGACCATTCAAAGTTGTTGGAACTGATGGTTCAATGCTACGACCGACAGTTTGAAAGATACACAACGTTGGCCATTTGAACTAAGGAACACTTTGAGTTTTGACATTGACTGAGAATGTGTTACCAAATTTAAATGAATTAGAATATCTAAAAATTGAGATAGGATTTTGTAGGCTTTGACAACATGGTCTTGTAGCACCTGATAGATTGATTCTACCTCACACGAGCTCTGAGATATGACCCCACAAAGATCACCAATTTCATGTTGAAGGGACCTTAAGGGACACTTTAGTACAAAGTCGTCGATGGGAATAAAATGACTGTGCATGTCGAATGAGGTTTCCACTAGCATTTACCTGACCATTCGAAGCTGTTGGAATAGATGGTTCATTCCTACAACCGACGGTTGGAAGGATATGCAATGTTGACTGTTTGAACTAAGGAACACTTTGAGTTCTGACATCGACTAAGAATGTGTTGCCGATTTTAAATGAACTTGAATCTCTAAAAATTGAGACATGCTTTTGTAGGCCTCGACAACATGGTCCTGTTGCATTTGACGGATCCATGCTAGCTCGCACGAGCTCTGAGATATGAGCCCACAAAGATCACTGATTTCATGCTTAAGGGACCTTGAGGGATGCTTCGACATGGAGTCGTCGGTGGGGATCAAACTATTGTGTGTGGCAAATGAGGTTGCCACTAGTGTTTACTTGGCCATTCGGAGCTGTTGGAATAGATGATTTGTTGCTACAACCAACGGTTGGAAGGATACACAACATTGGTCATTTGAACTGAGGAACACTATGAGTTCTGACATCGACTGAGAATGTGTTGCCAAATTTAAACGAAGTTGAATTTTTGAAAACTAAGATAGGCTTTTGTAGGCCCTGACAACACAGTTCTATAGCACTTGATAGATTGATTCTACCTTGCACGAGCTCTGAGATATGACCCCACAAAGATCACTGATTTCATGCTGAAGGGACCTTGAGGGACACTTCAGCACAGAGTCATTGGCGAGGATCAAACAACTGTGCGTGGCAAATGAGGTTGCCAGTAGCATTTACCTGACCATTCGGAGCTATTGGAATAGATGATTCATTGCTACGACCAATGGTTGGAAGGATACACAATGTTGGCTATTTGAACTAAGGAGCACTTTGAGTTTTGACATCAATTGAGAATGTGTTGCCAATTTTAAATGAACTTGAATCTCTAAAAACTGAGATAGGCTTTTGTAGGCCCTAGCAACACGGTCCCGTAGCAACTGATGGATTGATTCTATATTGCATGATCTCCAAGATATGACCCCATAAAGATCACCAATTTCATGCTGTTGGGACTTTGAGGGACACTTCGACATAGAGTCATCGGCAGGGATTGAATGACTGTGTGTGGTGAATGAGGTTGCCACTAGCATTTACCTGACCATTCAGAGCTGTTGGAATAGACGGTTCAATGCTACGATCGATGGTTGGAAAGATACGCAACATTGGTCGTTTGAACCGAGGAACACTTTGAGTTCTGACATCGACCGAGAATGTGTTGCTGATTTTAAATGAACTTGAATCTCTAAAAATTGAGATAGGATTTTGTAGTCCCTGAAAACACGGTCCCGTAGTTGTTGACAGATCGATTCTACCTTGCACAAGCTCTGAGATATGACCCCACAAAGATTGCTAATTTCATGCTGAAGGGACCTTGAGGGACACTTCGACACAGAGTTGTCAACGGGGATCGAACGACTGTGCATGGTGAATGAGGTTGCCACTAGCATTTACTCAACAATTCAAAACTATTCGAATAGACAGTTTGATGCTACGATCGACGGTTGGAAAGATACGCAATGTTGGCCGTTTGAACTGAGGAATACTTTAAGTTTTGACATCGACCGAGAATGTGTTGCTGATTTTAAATGAAGTTGAATCTCTAAAAATTGAGATAGGCTTTTGTAGGCCCTGAAAACACAGTCCCGTAGAAACTCATAGATTGATTCTACCTTGCACGAGCTTTGAGATATGACCCTGCAAAGATTGCCAATTTCATGTTGAAGGAACCTTGAGGGACACTTCGGCACGGAGTCATTGGCGGGGATCAAACGACTGTGTGTGGTGAATGAGGTTGCCACTAGCATTTACCCAACCATTCAGAGCTTTTGGAATAGACGGTTTGATGCTACGATTGACGGTTGGAAAGATACGCAATGTTGGCCGTTTGAACTAAGGAACACTTTGAGTTCTAACATTGACTGAGAATGTGTTGCCAAATTTAAACGAACTTGAATCTCTAAAAAATGAGACAGGTTATTGTAGGCCTTGACAACATGGTCTTGTAGCACCTTACAGATTGATGCTACCTCACATGAGTGGAAAGATACACAACATTGGCTATTTGAACTGAGGAACACTTTAAGTTTTGACATTGACCGAGAATGTGTTACCAAATTTAAACGAACTTGAATCTCTGAAAACCAAGATAGGCTTTTGTAGGCCCTGGAAACACAGTCCTGTAGAAACTAACAGAACAGTTCTACCTCACATAAGCTCTGAGATACGACCCCACAAAGATCACTAATTTCATGTTGAAGGGACCTTGAGGGACACTTCAGCACAGAGTCATCGATGGGGATCGAACTATTGTGTGTGCCGAACGAGGTTGCCAATAGTGTTTACCTGGCCATTCAGAGCTGTTGAAATAGACAGATCGATGCTACGACCGATGGTTGGAAAGATACATAACATTGGCCGTTTGAACTGAGGAACACTGTGAGTTCTAACTGTTAGCTTGTGGTGACTAATCAGGAAAGTACTATCCAGGAAAGTACTGTACATTTTTCCTCCCGACCTTGCCGGGGTTCAGGGCCGGGCCAGGCCCTGAGTGGGGGTTTGGGGGTGGCAGCCCCCAAGAGCAGGGGTTCGAGGGCGCAGCCCCCGAAGAAAATTTTTTTTGGGCCGACTACTTATAACTCATTCTAACCCTAAAGTGGGAAAATATTTTTTAATATGGCTTAGGGTTAGGGATTTTCATTATGTATGATTTTAGTACTTGCGGCAGAATTGGGCTGTAAGGGATTACAGATTGTAATCAGGTTGTAATCACTGGATAATAATAATATTGGACTCGCTGTTGGTGGACGTAGCCCAGGGATTGGGTGAACCACGTTAAATCTGTGTGTCTTGTGTTCTATTCTATGTGGTTTATTATTTTTCTGATATTAGTTATATTTGCACATAATTGTTATTTCTGCCTTGTTAATCCTAACACTAACATCGATCGAGAATATGTTGCCAATTTTAAACGAACTTGAATCTCTAAAAAATGAGAGAGGCTTTTATAGGCCTCGTCAACATGGTCCCGTAGGACCTAATGGATCCATGCTACCTTGCACAAGTTCTGAGATACGACCCCACAAAGATCACTGATTTCATGCTGAAGGAACCTTGAGGGACACTTCAGCACAAAGTCGTTAGCGGCTATCAAACTACTATGCATGGTTAATGAGGTTTCCACTAGCATTTACCTGGTGATTTGGAGTTGTTGGAGCAGACAGATCGATGGTATGACTGACGGTTGGAAAGATACGCAATGTTGACTATTTGAATTGAGGAACACTGTGAGTTCTGACATCGACTGAGAATGTGTTGCCGATTTTAAACAAACTTGAATCTCTAAAAAATGAGACAGGATTTTGTAGGCCCTGACAACACGGTCCCGTAACACCTAACAAATCCATGCTACCTTATATGAGCTCCGAGATACGACCCCACAAATATCGCTGATTTCATGCTTAAGGGACCTTGAGGGACACTTCGACACGAAGTCGTTGGCGGTGATCGAACTACTGTGCGTGGAAAATGAGGTTGCCACTAGTGTTTACTCAGCCATTCAGAGTTGTTGGAATAGATAGATTGATGCTACGACCGACGGTTGGAAAGATACACAATGTTGGCCATTTGAACTGAGGAACACTGTGAGTTTTGACATCGACCGAGAATGTGTTGCTGATTTTAAATGAACTTGAATCTTTGAAAACTAAGACAGGCTTTTTTAGGCCCCGGCAACACGGTCTCGTAACACCTGATGGATCCATGCTACCTCACACAAGCTCTGAGATATGACCCCACAAAGATTTCTGATTTCATGCTTAAGGGACCCTGAGGGACACTTTGACATGGATTCATTGGCGGTGATCGAACTATTGTGTGTGGTGAATGAGGTTGCCACTAGCATTTACCCAGCCATTCAGAGCTATTGGAATAGATAGATCGATGCTAGGAATGACGGTTGGAAAGATACGCAATGTTGGCTATTTGAACTGAGGAACACTGTGAGTTCTAACATTGACTGAGAATGTGTTGCTAATTTTAAATGAACTTGAATCTCTAAAAACCAAGACAAGATTTTATAGGCCTCGACAACACGGTCTTGTAGCAACTAATGGATCCATGCTACCTCGCATGAGCTCTGAGGTATGACCCCACAAAGATCACTGATTTCATGCTTAAGGGACCTTAAGGGACACTTCAACATGGATAGGGACATTACAGATCCATTGAAGAACCTTTTCTTTGATATTGCTCACTAACCCTTTACAAGAGAAAATGTTTACAAAATCTGGTATGTACTTGCATGAGGACATTATATATTACAGAAATCTTGCACAGAAGTAGCTGGCAAGCCACTCAAAAAGTAGTAACTGATAGCAAGTGGGATAATGCAAATGCTTTAATAAATCACTATCTTCTTTACTCAAGCAACATCTGGTTCATCTTCTCGACTGGGGCATGTTTGGGAACATACAGTCTCCATTTAAACTCAAGTCTCTGGAAGTAGTTATATTTGTCAGTGGAGGAGATACACCCATTGGATCTACAATAACTTCATGTTCAATGGAATTTCCATTTCTCTTCAATTGCGATACTCTTTCCAAAATTTCATCTACCCTTTTACCAATTTGGGAAATTAATGGGTTTATTTGTGGACCTCCAAGGAGTTGGTCACCTAAATGAGAACCTTGAGATGAATTAAGAACTTCTCTATGAAAGAGATCAATACCTTGAGAAGCTCTCCACTTGTCAGCTGAATTAAAACCTTGGACCATAGATGGCTGCCCTTTGTTGTAAAATGAGGAGTGAGACTGCCTTGCCAAAGGTGGCAATGAACTTACATTTGAGGGATAATGCCCAACATGAGTAACCTGGTTTCCCAAGTCCCGTAAATGTAAGGCCATTGACAAATAGGCATTTCTAATAGCAATATTTGTGTTGCTAGAATGAAGTGCATGACCAAATTCTTTGCCTGATAATGAACCAATTTGAGGCTTGATTTCATTTTCTTCTTGATTGTTGCAATATTTTCTCAACTGAACATTTTGTAATCAGTTGATATACAATCACAGTTTCCTCTTGGCCAATCCTATGGGCTCGCGATTGAGCCTGTAGATCCACAAAAGGGTTGAAATCTGGATCTGGTGGAAGAGTAGTATTAGTAAGAAGTCATTCACTAACATCTCATCTTTATAACAACTAAATTTGGATTCATTAGAAGCATTAGTTCTAAAAAAAAAAGTAAAACATAACATATATAATGAATGTGTCGACACTCAGTTGCATCATATAATAAGTTGAAATTAGATAATCATAAAACACTTTGTAAAGTACAACGTACATATCATATACATCCACATCAAATGAGTTCAGCATCAAGAAAGATGAGCATCATCCCATGAAAGTAAAGGCCTAAGTTTCATGGAATGAGCATGTCTAACATGTACAATACAAATCTAATGCTTTGGTGTGCAAACAAGTGAAAGAAGAAGTGATCATAGTCAGCAAATGGTGGAAAATACATTGAATTTCATGGCAAGGGTATAACACCAGAAGATTGGTCTTAAGGATAGGGATATCTGATGATTTGGATCATCTTATATTGTTCATTTTAAAGGTTAATCAATAACCATTTGAACCTAGAAGTGATTGGAGGTCACCGATTTGAGAAACCCTTGGTTTAAGGGTTTAAAGAGACCAAATTTGGGGTTATAGGAGGTCTGAGTATAATTCCTCTTATATTTATAGGTTTTTTGACATAATAAGACACTGTCTATAGTTTGAATTCTTGGGTTTAATTATTTCATATAGTTCCTTTGTTAAAATCACTCACTTTTCATGCATTTTTATAGCCATAGGGGTGAGCAATAGTACCACACTCCAAAACAACCATATATTTCCTTTGGATATGAAAATGTACTAAGAAAAGAGGGTACTCAAAAAAGTAATTTTTTTTATTAGTCCTTTGAAAAGTTTCAGAGATAAGTGAAAAATATAGAGGGTAATAAGGGAAAATATAGAGGGTATGAAGAGGAGAGAGAGAGAGAGAAGAGAGAGAGAGAGGAGAGAGAGAGAGAGAGAGAGAGAGAGAGAGAGAGAGAGAGAAGGGGAAGGATAGATAGAGAAGGGGGAGAGAGAGAGAGAGAGAGAGAGAGGAGAGAGAGAGAAGAGAGAAGAGAGAGAGAGAGAGAGAGAGAGAGAGAGAGAGAGAAGGGGAAGGAGAGATAGAGAAGGGGAAAGGGAGAGAGTAGGAGAGAGAGAGAGAGAGGGAACGAGAGATAGAGAAGGGGAAAGGGAGAGAGTAGGAGAGAGAGAGAAGGGAGAGAGATAGAGAGGGGGGGTGAAAGAAGGTAATAAGGGAAAATATAGAGGCTAGGAAGGTGGGAGAGAGAAAATGTGTGAGAGAGAGAGAGAGGTGGTGAAAGAGGGTAATAAGGGAAAATATAGAGGGTACAAAGGTGGAGAGAGAGAGAGAGAGAGAGAGAGAGAGAGAGAGAGAGAGAGAGAGAGAGAGATAGAGAGGGAACGAGAGATAGAGAAGGGGAAAGGGAGAGAGTAGGAGAGAGAGAGAAGGGAGAGAGATAGAGAGGGGGGGTGAAAGAAGGTAATAAGGGAAAATATAGAGGCTAGGAAGGTGGGAGAGAGAAAATGTGTGTGAGAGAGAGAGAGGTGGTGAAAGAGGGGTAATAAGGGAAAATATAGAGGGTACAAAGGTGGAGAGAGAGAGAGAGAGAGAGAGAGAGAGGGAACGAGAGATAGAGAAGGGGAAAGGGAGAGAGTAGGAGAGAGAGAGAAGGGAGAGAGAGAGAGGGGGGTGAAAGAAGGTAATAAGGGAAAATATAGAGGCTAGGAAGGTGGGAGAGAGAAAATGTGTGAGAGAGAGAGAGAGGTGGTGAAAGAGGGTAATAAGGGAAAATATAGAGGGTACAAAGGTGGAGAGAGAGAGAGAGAGAGAGAGAGAGAGAGAGAGAGAGAGAGAGAGAGAGAGAGAGAGAGAGAGAGAGAGAGAGAGAGAGAAGGTGAGAGAGATAGTGATAAGAGAGAGAGTGTGTGTGATAAGGGGGGAGAGAGAGAGAGAGAGAGAGAGCATACTCTCTCTCTCTCTCTCTCTCTTTGACTATTTCTCATCACTATATAAATCTATGTCTTACATATTGTGCACGCCCTATAGGGCGTGCACGCTTTGTAAAGCATTTGAATTTACCAATCCTAAGGCTTAGATTTTCCTTGGAGATCCAACCCAAAGGCTTGGATGATTGAAATAAGCTTGAGACATGTTTTCCAACAGACATACAAAAAAATGACATCTTTTTTTGTGTGGTCCTCGTTAGGTTTACTCGTGGCTCAAGAACATAAAAATCAGACGACGTGATATTGCAGATCTCTTTTTTAGCTATCTTTAGCATATAATTTATTTTGAATTTTGATTATGTTAAGTTTTTCAACTCTAATTTCTTTTGTGTGTATGTCCCTTTTTTTTTTGTAAAAAACCATTTTGGGCATAGATTTTGGCTTGTTCATCGTATTTTGCAACAAGTTACATTTTTAGAAACTAGACTCCATTCTACACACTTTAACAAAAAGAAAATTTGATTTTTGATTAGTTTTAAATGATTTATAGGGGGAGCACACAAAAATTTCATGTTTTCAGGATGTGTGCACTTCGTAAATTCATCAAAAAATATACATTCATAAAAAAATTACCAAAAAAATCTGGGATAAACTAAGTGGTGTTAGCTAACTTCTCACTGGAGTGATTCAAAAAATTCAAAAAAAAAGTTAACATTTTAGGGGGAGCACACCAGACGCTATGTTATATTTTTGGACAAAAAATAGGACCACTTTTTGTGCTCCCCCTTTTTCAGGGCCTTAATATGCACCATTTTCAAAATAAGTTAGTAGTTTAGAAACTAGATTCAGAGTATTACAACTCTTGTTTTTGTCGAATCTTAAAATTTTGAGTCTAACTATCTTCAATTTCTTGTTGAAGTTCAGAGTTTGCTGATTTCAGGAAAAAAGTGGCATCTTATACCCCCTTTTTGGTCCCCCATCTTTGTGCACTTGCCCCACATATAACATTACCATTTAAGGAATGGTCAATGGTAGGGACATGGTAACAACTAACTTGAATGGTTAGCATATTTCTATAACTATAATGATAACGATAATATATTAGAGTTAGGGTTAAGGTTACGATAATTATTGTTGTTAATTTAATGTTGTGCTATGGGTTAAGATATAGTTTTAAATTTTAGTTTTCATTTAAGATTTACTTTTAATAGTTTATTTTATATAGTTAAAGGTTTTGGTATAGTTGTTTAACATTGATTAGGGTTAGGTTAGAAGTAAGAATGAATAAGATGTTCTCTATAATTAATTCCTCACATTTATTCAGCACATCCATTAAAAGAATAAATATTAGAAATACACAATTCAAAAAAACATGTTGCAAAATATCGCAAGTATATGGGTAATCATGATGGGAATAGCCAAAACTGTTTATTTATTATCTTATTCATGAAACTTACATAGATGAAAGGGAAATAGAAACTTCCCAATACAACTATTCAGATAATTAAGAAGACTGGAAACCAAGATAAGAATGATCTAAATCAATAACATTTCTCCATAATGATGCAAGTACATCACATATTCTTCAACGATAAAGTTGGTATTGCGACCCTTATTTGTACAATGATCATGGTAGACTTCTTTCATCATTGATGGAAATGCATCCACTTTTGCAGATGTCTCGTGCAAAACTTTTGTAACATCTGCCATCTACATTATATCTAGTTCGTAAACATAGTCAACTAATAACTCTGCGTTCTCCACAGCTTTGATTATAGTTGCACACGAATCTAAAATGATTCATGTACACTTGTCAAATTCAGTTTCAAAGACATCATTAGAGGTCACCAAAGCAGATGGGCTTGTAACCACGATGTTTGACTCTTTGTTAGAGGCAGCCATAGGTGGAATGGTATCCTGCAAAGTTTTAAACACACATTAGTATATAGAATTAATCAGAATAACCATTTTGCATTACCATTTAGAACTTTACATGTTACTTATAGTGGAATAATATATATTATTTTGTGGATTTTTTTATATTTAAATTAACAAAAAGTCAGGTTTGGAAACATGATATAATTTATATTATTCTAAATGTTAAATTTTAGCAATAATTCAAATATTTAAACAATTAAGAAATCTAATGTATGATTAATCTAATTTTAAAAAACTATTATGATTAATAGAATACAAAATTCATTAATATGGTGGCATTGTCATCCACAATGTTGATAAAAAAATATTTATGATAATGATGTAAAAAATATAAATTATTAAAATATAAATGTAAAAAAAAATATTTTTAAAAAATGTAACATTTAAGAAACAAAATAAATTAAATTAATGTATACTTAATCTAATTAAACTAATGTATACTTAATATTTTCCAATTTTAACTAAGGAAGAAGAAATATTTTTCACCATTTTAAACCATTGCAAATGAATAATCTAAATCTAAAGCAATGTGACGGCATTGCCTTCCATATTTAAATTTAAATCTAAATATTCAATGAAATAAAGATTTTATATATATATATATATATATATATATATATATATATATATATATATATATATATATATATATATATATATATATATATATATATATATATATATATATATATATATATATATATATATATATATATATATATATATATATATCTAAAAAAACAAATCTAAATCTAAAATGCAAAATCTTTAAATAAAACATTTATAAAATATGAAAATACTATAAAACATTCACATAGTAATGTTTGAAATATGGCGGCATTGCCTTCCACTTTTCAAACATTACTACATAAATATAAATATTTGAAATATATTTTTAATTTCAAAACATAAAAATAAAATATATTATTAATGTTAAATGTTAGCAATAATTCAAATATTTAAACAATTAAGAAATCTAATGTATGCTTAATCTAATTTAAAAAACTATTAGGAATAATAGAATACAAATTTCATTAATATGGTGGCATTGCCATCCACAATAATGATACAAATTATTTATGATAATTATGTAAAAAATCCAAATTATTAAAATATAAATGTAAAATAAAATATTTTTTTTAAAATGTAACATTTAAGAAACAAAATAAATTAAATTAATGTATACTTAATCTAATTAAACTAATGTATACTTGATATTTTCCAAATTTAAATAAGGAAGAAGAAATATTGTTGACCATTTTAAACCATTGCAAATGAATAATGTAAATAATCTAAATCTAAAGCAATAGGACGACATTTCCCTCCATAGTTAAATTTAAATCTAAATATTAAATGAAATAAAGATCAAATATAAAAAAACTTATCTAAAATAAAAATTATTTAAAATGCAAATATGGATCTAAAATGCAAACTATTTATAATACAAATCTAAATGTAAAATGCAAACTATTTAAAATGCAAATCAAAATGAAACATGCATATCAAAATGAAACATGCAATTCAAAATCAAACATGCAAATCAAACATGCTATTGATTTAATTTGCATGTTTGATTTTGGATGCAAATCAAACATGCAAATGTAAATTAAGCTATATTTTAAATGCAAATCAATTTATTTTAAATGAAATCAAAGATACAAATCAAAGTGAAACATGCAAATTGAAATCTAAATATTTTAAATACATCTAAATCTATGGAAAAGTAAAATACAAAATAAAAATCTCACTTGGAAAGAACTTGCTCCAAAATTGAATCTAGTCGTGGCTCCTCTAAAACTCTCCAATTCTTCAAACTCTGCAAAACAACAAATGAACCAAAATAAGAGATGAAATGAGGAGACACTCTTTTATAATCTGAGAGTGTCTCTTCATATTCTCCAATATGTCTTTTGCAATTCTTTTGTCTTTTCGAATTCCAAATAAAATATTAAACAATAAAAAAAATATTAAAAAACTAAAGGTGACATTGCCCTCCATATTTAAATTTAAATATAAATATTAAAACTAAATATTAAATGAAATAATGATCAAAATCTAAATCTAAGAGAAATCTAAATCTAAATCTAACTAAAACTAAAACTAACTTTAAATCTAATTCTAATTCTAAATCTAAATCTAAAACTAAAACTAAAATTAAATTTAAATTTAAATCTAAAACTAAAACTAAAACTATATAAGAAAAAAAATTATTAAATAGAAAATAAAATTATGACCTTTATATTTGGTTGCTTGCTTGTTCTTGAAATGAGCTTCCTACAAATGAAATGAGGAGACACTATTTGTTTTATAATCTGAGAGGGTCTCTTCATATTCCTCAAAAGGTGCCTTTTCCAATTCTTTTGCCTCTCCAAATTCCACAGAAAACATAAAACACCCTAAATTTATTTTTTATTTAATTTTTTAACTTATTCTTCATCCATGTGGCGCCCCTATTTTTTCGGGCCCTATTATTTTGGCCTTGCCATTTGTCTTCATATTATTTTGGCCTTGCCATTTATCTTCCTATTATTTCGGCCAACTATTATTTCGCCTAACTATTAATAGTTTTATAAATTATTTATTTAATTTAATAGTTTTTATTGACAAGGAATCTTTTTTGGCATATTCCTGTGCTGGTATTCCCATTTGTGCTTGCATTGTATAGGTACATCTCTCAGCGTAATAAAAACAAGGAAACAAGGAAAAATAAGAAAGTATATTTTATCTTAGTTTTAGAAAGAAAATAGTTCTTATCTTTGAAAGAAAATTGCTATTTTCTTCAAAGCAATAAAGTAGGTTTTTTTCAATGTTGAAGAAAGAAATAAAACTGATTTTTTCTATGTTGATGGTAGTTTCTTCTATAAGTTTATCTAGCATAAATTTATGCTTCTTGTGAAGGCAAAATGGATAATTATTAAATTGTTAATTGTAAATTGCAAGAGAATGTGAGTTGCAAATTGCAAGAGCAATTATGATAGTAGTAGCTATCCAAATTGTAAATTATTTTTTCTGAGGAGTATTGATGCCTTGCCCCATAGATGTTTCCTTGATGTTTTGTCAAGGTTTTACCATGAAAATCATGGTCTCCTGTGTTATTCTACTTTCCATTTTATTCTCTATTCTATTTCTTTGCAACTAATTTTTGCTTTTATCATTTGAATTTTTGCTTATGCTTCCACAATAACTTAGTTTATTTTTACTATTTATACTTTTATTGTCTAGACTCTGGAACATACCGATCAATGTCGGTGAAATGATTTCCAACTGTGTAATACTCGAATATTTTATCATCAAGGGATACCTTAAGGACATGTTTAATCTTAGGCCTAGGTGCAGAAGTATCTAGACCAAGTGTTCCCAATGGAGCAATAGGATAAAAACTAGGGTACTCCCACTTTCCTATCTTTTTAGAGGAATAGAAGGGTGTTTCATTTGATTACAAGACATATTAACTCAACCAAAATAACCCTAGATAAAATAACCCGGCCATAATAACCCGATGACAAAACAACCCAAGGTCATAATAACCCAATCCAAAATAACTCACGGTCAAAATAACCCACGGACAAAATAACCCCATAAGATTATAGAGGAAGGAAAACAAAATTTATAAATTACAACTATATTTCTAAAAAGCTTTTCTATTCAAATTTTCAATTAAATTGTCAAATTATGAGCAATGCCTCTTATATAATCCAAAATATTATTATTGTCATAACCATCAACTAGTATTTTTAGTCTTTCTTTGAGTTCACAATATTTTTTCTTGCTTAGTTGTGTAGTGTGTCCATCCATATATTTCTCTATTTTATTCTCTTGGAGACCCTGTTATTTTTTCACCACTTTAATGAATTTCCAGATTGAGCTATGTGATGATTGAAGCAATTTACTAAATCCTCTATGTCATCCCTCAATATAATTATTGGTTTTGGGAAGATCATCTTGAATAGCCTTATAATAGTTCCACATTGTGACTGGAAACTTGGGTGACCATTTGTTGCCTCTTCTAGTTAGTCTTCCAATCCATGTGTCTTCAAAATAATCAATTATGGGTTGCAAAGTCTCCTCATGTTCTATATAATAAGGAGATTGTAGAAGTGTTTCGAATGCATTGATTACATATGTCTAAGGCACAAAAGCTAATGCAACAAGTTTCTTGATCTCAAATGAAAACACTTCATCGACACTGTAACGTGTTTGTAGACTTTCTTCTTGAATTTTCCTCCACAAGCACTAAGAGAAATGGAAAAAGCATCCCCGAATAATGACATTTGGAAAAATTGAAGAGGCATTGTATATATTAAAAATTATGAAGAATTTCTTGATTCCCTAAAAATATATTTATTTTTGTATACTTTTATAGAAACCCCTAGGACAATTTAATATAATGTTCAAAAAATTATATTAAAAAATATATTTTTTTATGAATTTTGATTTCTCTTTTTCTTATCACTCTACACACTCTTAATTTTGTCCCCTTCTTTCTTCCTTTACTTCTCTTAATTTTACTATTTTATATATCCTCTTAATGCCTCTTCATAATGCCTTTTGATTTATATCTTTTCATAATAACTCTTATTTAGCTTATTCCCACGAATTTGTCTTTATTTCTATAATTATTTACCATTTAATAAGTTATTTAAGCATATTAAAAATGTTTTAAGGATATTTTAGGGGTATATAATGGATATATGGTCTACAAATTACCCAAATATCCTCTATAGTGCCTCACAATCCCTTTTTTAGCATACCAACTTGATGTAAAATGACCATGGGTTATTTTGTCCATAAGTTATTTTGACCATGGGTTATTGTGACCCTAGGCTATTGTGTCCTTGGATTATTATGGCGGGTGAATAGATGGAAATGGTATCCACCCTAAAATGTATGGGGGAAATATGAGATCTACTTCTAAAGCCAAATTCCCAAAGGAGAGATTCAAATTGATCAACCAAAAGGTTAATGCACAATCAAATCAATCTATAGAGAATATGAAAGAGGAAGAAAACTTTATATTTCCCTATAGGGGAATTGTGCTTGAAATTTGAAATAATTGAAAGGCAAATACTAACCTCAAAATAGGGAAAATCTAGAAAATGTTGATTTCTGATGTCTGTGTGTAGTTTCAGACAATTCTACAACCTATTTCAGACTGGAAATGTCGAGACAAAGAAAACCTAGAAAACTTTTATCTTTCTGATAGTAGGTAGTCTTTGACCTCGACAAAAGGTCAAAGGCTACATTAATATTTTGAAGGTTGACTTTGACTTTGTTCGTAGATCTCAGAGGTTCACCGAAAAGGGTATCCAAATCTGAGCTCAGATCCAAAGTTCCGCACCTATACCTGCAAGAAAAAGAGGGTTTTTGTTGTTTGTTTGAGGGGTTTGCCTTGGTCAAAGCCCGGTTTGGAATCAACCTTATTATTGAAATTGAAATGAGAATGCTAGCAAGTAGTAGAAGTAGATTTAACAATGAAGCTATTGAATTCAATAGATGTGCAATTGTATTTGAAATGTAATCAAGTATGTTGATATGAAAGCTTGAACATAACAATGGAAAATGTAAGTCAAAACCATGAAAGTAAATGCAAAACCTTCATGATTGTATGCTTGGAATCCACCTTGAGGGAATAATGAATGGATCTTAGAAGATGAAAAAAGGATCTTGAAGGAAGATCATACCATCATGATGGCTAGATCTAGGGTTTGAATGATGAATCTTGCATGCTTGAGCCAAATCCCTTCAAAGGCTTGAATGCTTGAATCCTTGATCTTCAATGGAGAACTTGAATGCTTGAATGGATGATTGCTTGAGAATGGATGCTTGCTTGATCTTTCTTGAGAGAGAACTTTATTGCCAAAACTTGATTGCTTGTTTGATGCATGAAGGAATTGAGATGTGAATGATAGATGATAAAATGAGAGAGGAAGGCTTCCTTTTATAGTGATCTAGGGCACAAACCTCTAGAGAAGGCCGACATTAGGGAATTAAATCCTAATTAACATTAACCCCTAGAAATGGACCCATATTAAATGCAATTTGAGGATTTACCATTCTGAAACCCGAAATGGATGACCTGGAAGCGGGAAAATAAATATCTCTGAAACTCGACACCCAAAAATCATGGGAACCTAAAATTTGAAATCTGGGTCAAGGATGGGGTAGACCCCATCCTAGGTCAGGGTTGAGTTCATTCTTGACCTAGGTCAGGGTCAAGGTTGACTTTGACCCTCAAGGTCGACTTTGACCTTGAGGTCAGAAACCTCAGGACCTCAGTCCATAATGCTAGGAAATGCAAAAATAAAGTGAAATCAAGGACATAGAGAAGCAGAACAGGGGGAGAAAGCCAGATTTGAGAAAAGGGCTCATCAAGGTGCTTGCCATGACCTAGACCACTCACTCAGAGGGCTAAACACTCTTAACAAGGAAGTGCTTCCATTTTAAGATGATACATTAAGCCCCCACTTTAGCAAGAGTATGGATTCGATACAAACTCTTGGTAAAGGAGAAGGAAGAAAAAGGTCCAAGTGGATTTGCAACAAGATAAAATAACACTTAGCTAAGGACACAAGCCCCTAGGCTAAGGATTCTAACTCAACATACACGCACGAGGGTGTGAAAACAAAAAGGAAAAAGACACAAAAGAGGGGTTAGTACTAAACAAACCCAAATCAACTAGCATAAGAAACCTCGCTAAGACACATTTCTCATACTAATATCATATCTAGAAAGCTATCATAAAAGCATAAATGATTACATAAGAAAGACAAGAGAAACACTATTAATAACATAGCTTCACGATCCTGTCCTACTAGCATGAAAGTGAAAAGAGAGAAAGGGAAAAGAGTGATTACCTCACCTAGTAAGATGCCCACCTTACCATGAATCACCCTGGAGGGAGAGCCCAACAGGTTCACCCATAAAATGTGCTTGTAATTTGTAATGTGTCTTCTGACGGCTTCAGGAATACCCATAGATCCACCTTCTTGTAGCACTATGAATATGAAATGCGTGTCTGCTCAGGATTTAGCAACTTATGTGCGTTACCTTTGGAAGATTTAGCATATGAATGTGTGTCTTTTTAGGATTTAGCAACTTATGTGTGTTACCTTCCAAGATTTAGCATATTGAAAATTTTGAAAAATGCGTGTCTCCTCAGGATTTAGCAACTTATGTGCATTACCTTCAGAAGATTTAGCATATAAATGTGTGTCTTTTCAAGATTTAGCAACTTATGTGCATTACCTTCCAAGATTTAGCATATAAAAATAAAAAACTATAGTACAAGGGAGAACCTATATATGCCCCCCTCCTTATCGTGGCAGTCTACTAGACATGATAAGGAAGAGGAAGAGGATACCTACTTCAGAATGCAAGGAGATATCCTATTTAACAACAATTTATACCATATTCTTAGGGAGGGATAGTGACCCCTACATCCAAGAGCATAGATAATCATGAAAAGAATATGTCATTCATGGAAAAAGGATCCTCAAAGAAGGATATCTTATCAACAAGACCCCCACCAAAGAGGAGTGCTTTAGATAAAATATCATCTTTCAAAAATAAATTGAGTGGGAACAAAGATTCAATCATCAAGCCCCCTATAAAACAAGAGATTGAGGAATCTTTGGAATGAAGGAAACAACTCTAACACCAAAGCAAGGGTAAGAATTTATAAAGAACATAATTTGCAACATAGAGAAGAAGTGATGACTTAGGACAACAACTTCTCACATAAGAAAGTTATCCATTATCAAAACATCTGTCAATATGATGAAATAATATTGCAATATAAATAAAGACCACTAAGCTAAGGAAAGCAATTCCCTAGACAAAGAGAAAGAAGGAGGTACCTTGCCCCCTAGGGATAGAGACAAGGGGTATCTTTGTAAAAAACATGTCTTAGGAAAGATATCTTGAATAAGCATAATGCAAAACCATAGAAAAATAGGAGATCAAGAATACCAATTAAGCTCAAGATATAATATATGCCAAAATCCTAATGGATCCTAGGAGACTGGATGAAAATACACCTCTTGCCCCCCAGTCATGAGACAAGAGGGGAAGAAAATCTACATTATATCAGAAGGAGGGGAATCCCCTATATCAAAATTATGAAGGAATTGTAAAACTGCATGAGAGTGAGATATAATTCCTAAAGCATCTCTTTCTCTAACATATAGGTTGAAATGTTTACAATAAACAAGTAAATGTGTGTTGTTATAATGAAAAGGACATTTATATTTTTATAAAGCATCTATCGGCATAGGTCTAAAGATTTCTTTCTTGGAATTCATTAGTTCAATATATACCTTCTTAGCCACTTCTTGATGAGTATTAGGGTTATCTAAGATAGGTGTGGGGAGAAGAATGTGAAGAGGAGGATGATGTTTAACATCACCTACGTTGGCTTGAGATTTTGAACAACCAACACCATACATATCTAGTTTAGGGGGTATATGAACTGGAAACCTAATACCATGCTCATTAACTCTAAGCCCTAAACCTTTATAACCTTTTTTAGTCACCATATTATATCCGATAGTGTACATATTATGTAAAGCTTCTACAAGAGGTGATTTTTTATCATGTTCATGAGTAAAGGTTGTATAAGGTGGAATATTAGGTTTTGAAGAAATTTCTTTACCCTTTCCTTTAATATCATCATGCATTAGAGGAGAAGGTAAATCAAAGAAATCTTGCACATCCACATCCTGAACTATAGCTTGAATCCCATCATAAGTATGGGAAGAGCGAGGATGAACAGATGGAGAATCAGGTATCAAATTAGGATTTGGAAGATTAGGATTGATAGGATTAAGATTAGGATTGATAGGATCATGATTAGGATTGATAGGATTAGGATTAGGAAGATTAGGAGATGGTGTATCATCTACCAAATTCTTCACATAATCCAAAAGAGTAATAAGGCTACCACATAAATCTTTAATGAAAGTTTTGAATGTAGGAAGACTAGTGTCGGTCAACTTCACAAAAGCATAGGCAAGAACAAAGTGAAGGGTCATCAACATAATGAAGTGAATAATACTCTCATAAACATCATAGGTATTGTAAAGAGATGCTAAAAGAAGGATAATAAGGAACATGACCACACACCAAAGCATCTTAACAATCTCCATAGTAAAATGAAATGCAAGAAATATTTTTATATTTTATTGAATATATAGATTTTTTTGTATTTTTGAATTTTAAAATGCAAGAGCATAAACTAGATCTAAAGTAAAAGGCAAATTTAACACCAAAAAGAAAGAGTTGTCTCCAAAATGAATAGATGGAAATGGTATCCACCCTAAAATGTATGGGGGAAATATGAGATCTACTTCTAAATCCAAATTCCCAAAGGAGAGATCCAAATTGATCAACCAAAAGGTTAATGCACAATCGAATCAATCTATGGAGAATATGAAAGAGGAAGAAAACCTTATATTTCCCTATAGGGGAATTGTGCTTGAAATCTAAAATAAATGAAAGGAAAATACTAACCTCAAAATAGGGAAAATCTGGAAAATGTTGATTTCTGATGTTTGTGTGGAGTTTTAGGCAATTTTGCAACCTGTTTCGAATTGGAAATGCCAAGACAAAGAAAACCCATAAAACTTTTATCTTTCTGACAGTAGGTAGTCTTTGACCTTGATAAAAGGTCAAAGGCTACATTAATATTTTGAAGGTCGACTTTGAATTTGTTTGTGAATCTCAGAAGTTCATCGAAAAGGGTATCCAAATCCAAGCTCAGATTCAAAGTTTCGCACCTATACCTGCAAGAAAAAGAGGGTTTTTGTGGTTTGGTTGATGGGTTTTCCTTGGTCAAACCCCGGTTTGGAATCAACCTTAATATTGAAATTGAAATCAGAATGCTAGCAAGTAGTAGAAGTAGATTTAACAATGAAGCTATGTAATTCAATAGATATGCAATTGTATTTGAAATGTAATCAAGTATGTTGATATGAAAGCTTGAACATAACAATGGAAAATTAAGTCAAAACCATGAAAGTAAATGCAAAACCTCCATGATTGTATGCTTGGAATCCACCTTGAGGGAAGAATGAATGGATCTTAGAAGATTAAAAAAGGATCTTGAAGGAAGATCACACCGTCATGATGGCTAGATCTAGGGTTTGAATGATTAATCTTGCACGCTTGAGCCAAATCCCTTCAAAGGCTTGAATGCTTGAATCCTTGATCTTCAATGGAGAACTTGAATGCTTGAATGGATGACTGCTTGAGAATGGATGCTTGCTTGATCTTTCTTGAGAGAGAACTTGATTTCCAAAACTTGATCACCAATGTCTCCTTGAGAATGCTTGATGCATGAAGGAATTGAGATGTGAATGATGGATGATAAAATGAGAGAGGAAGGCTTCCTTTTATAGTGATCTAGGGCACAAACCTCTAGAGAATGCCGACGTTGGGGAATTAAACCCCAATTAACCTTAACCCCTAGAAATGGACCCATATTAAATGAAATTTGAGGATTTACCATTCTGAAACCCGAAATGGCCGACCCGAAAGTGGGAAAACAAATATCTCTGAAACTCGACACCCAAAAATCATGGGAACCTGAAATTTGAAATCTGGATCAAGGACAAGGTAGACCTTGCCCTAGGTCAGGGTCGAGGTTATCCCTGACCTAGGTTAGGGTCAAGGTCAAATTTGACCCTCATGGTCAACTTTGACCTTGAGGTTAGAAACCTCATGACCTCTGTCCTTAATGCCAGGAAATGCAAAAATAAAGTGAAATCAAGGACAAAGAGAAGTAGAATGGGGGGAGAAAGCCAGATTCAAGAAAAGGGTTGATAAAGGTACTTGACATGACCCAGACCACTCACTTAGAGGGCTAAATGCTCTTAACATGGAAGTGCTTCCATTTTAAGATGATACAACGGGGCTATTGTGTCCAAGGTTATTTTGGCCAGGTTATTATGTCCGGTTATAGTTTTATTTTAGTTCACAAAATATTCATTTGTATTAAGGAGGGATTTTCCATTATGATGTCGATCCTCCCTTTTACCCACAAAAATTATCCATTTCCCATCTTTGCGAAGCCATGCAGTGGTTGGATCTCTGAAAGACCTTCCATTAATCCCATTCTAGAACAATAATTAGCTTTTCAGGAATCTTCACCCATTCTCTATAAGTAGGGATTAGATGCATTTTTAGGAACAACCATATTCTGGATGTGTTGAGGAATTTTCCCATCCAGTATAAAGAATTATAGGATTTTCTTGAGATAGAAGTGTAGGAGAGCTAGATAAGAAACCTTTTATATCATACCATTCACTTGGAATGATTGTGAAATCCAATGATTTCTAATTAATAAGATCCTTTGATACAACATGCCCCCGATCCTCCACACAATGTTTCCCCTTATGCTTGAGGATTGTACTGGTAAAGAAATGGTAAAATCCTTTATAAAATAGGGGCTCTGCAAAACACATTGGATATTTTACATGTTTTCTTGTTAAAGTGGTAACTGTCAAACTAACCAAATTGAGAAAAAAGGCTCACCATTTGGCTCTATCCCCACTTTATGAACCCATGTCAGACAAGTAAAACTCAAACTAGAAAAAGCCCAATCAGTTTTATAATCCTGAAGTAATTAACCCTATAAAATTTTGAATTGGAGAGTTCTATGGCTCGTTTGTAGAACAATTTAAAAAACCATGACAAAAAGAGAATATTTCCAATCATTTTAACAGAAGTCCAAAGAAGAAATGTGTCATGGGAGATTATAAAAGGCAAACCGAATCATTCATCCAATTTGTTTGAATGCTCGAAATGGTAGGCAATGTGTTGCGTAGTTTGGTCAAATGTGTTCAAATCTGCCTTGCAAAAGGAAAAGAACCCAACATGGACATTCTACAACAAAATATTTCTTTGTTTCCATTGGAAAAATCTTCTCTATCACATAGAGAAATCACTTGCTTGATAATTAGGGATGAGAATGGGAGGGAGAGAAGATATAGAGAAACCTAAAAGATCGAATTCTCAAGTCTCAAACTAACATGTATGTATAAGTTATAGTATAGTAAGGCTAGAGTGAAGAATCAAAGTGGTATGTCTAAGGTATATTAAGGTAGGGGAGGGGGGTTTAAGCTCTATTTTTGAGGAAGAGGGTGTTCCCATGAAAAATATTTATTTGGGATCTTCTCTTTCAAAATAGGAGCTCTTACTTTTTGGCAATGGAGTGTTACTATAACTAATGGTAATGATGATGAAGACCGACTAAGATTACAGGTATACAAGATTGTAGAATGATTAGACTAGTTATTATCTTTTCATTGATGTCAAGCAATTGATTTCTAACATATATTGAGTTTCCATATCATTCAGAGTATGATATAAGTTGAGTGAGTTAAAGAAGAAGAGGAAGTGAAATATTGTGAAGATGAAGAACTTATTTGGGAAATTCATATAGATCAAACTATGATAAGGTTATAATGATATAATTTTTTTTTACCAAACATTTGATTATATCAAATTGATAAAGAAGATTAGTCAAGTCAGTAAGAAAAATAGTTTGGTTACCGAGCAAGAAAAAGTCATTCGGTAAAAGGAAAGTAAGGTTCGGTAAAGAGAAAGGAACTCAAGACACTGAGTAGAGGGTTTCAGTCATTGAGTAAAGTTAACCAAAATTCAGTTGAAATTAAAGAGTTATCCACCAAGTTAGGAATAGAAATTGAATATAAGGATCAGAATGACATTTAATGTTGAGCTATGATGAGCTGGAAGATTCTGATGATGAGGAAGAGTTAGTTAAAGAGATCCATGATTAGGAAAATTCAAGGTGATGTTCTATGGTATAGATCTAAGCGGAAAAAAGAGAAGGTGCATGTTCCAAGAAAGTTCAAGTTCAGAGGTGATGATAAAACGTTTAACTAAGATCTAAATTTATTGAATTAGTTTGTGAGGTTGATCGAACAGCTGAGATTAACCAAAGGAAAATGTAATAAAGGAGTTGAGAGGCAAAACAAATTCTATATAAAGAATAAATTTTCATGAACAAAAGGATGGCAAGTTGAAGGGTTGATGAGTCACTGACTGATATAGTGAAGAAGGAAAAGGTTGAATTCTGAGTCAGAAAGCAAAATTTGTTGAAGTGTTGAAGCCAGTGGAAAGTGAAGGATTGAAGTGAAGACAAAGAGCACAGAATGGATCTAATTATGCAAAAGATAATTGAAGATTTACAAGTCAATTTATATGTTGTTACTTATTAACATTTGTATCAAAAAAATCTCTTAATTGAGTAGACCTAATAGTCTTATTTGTAAATCCTTGCAAGAGGTAACATTCTAAAAGAGTGTTTGAAGACCTTTAACCATGCCACTCCTAATACGGTGAAGATCCTAATAGATATGAGGTAAATCCCCTAACAGGGTCACATTTAATAATGTGTATTGTAATCTTTAACTAGATTGGATTTTAACTGAGCACACTTCAAAAGAGTATTTTCTTTAGTGGGTGACAATTCCCACAGTGGCTTTAACCAAGTTGGGTTTCCACATTAAATATTGGTGTTATATGTGTTGAATGATTATTGTGAATGTTATTGCTGATTGATAAAGTTAATTTACTATTATTGGTTAATATTGAAGTATGCTTGACCAAGTTGACACCGAGTTCAATCAGAGAAGTTTTTAAGGTACAAAGAATCAATGATTACTGATTCACCCCCCCCCCCCTCTCTATAATCCAACAATGGGTGGAAAAAGGGCGGGGATATAAATAGCCCCACCAACTTAGGAATGTTTTAGTAAGGTTTTTTTTGCCATTTGTCAAATATTTAATTTTACAAAATAATTTTTTAACTTATTTTTCTTATGCACAACCAACGACTTCCTTAAACTCAACTAGACTACAAAATTGATGGGACCACCTCCTTTAAAATATTCCTAAAAAGTAGCAAGAAACTCTAGCTCTATTTTTAGGAAGCCCTCTGCCATGAGACCCTAGCATAAGGTAGAGGTCTCATGGAAGGGGCTTATGTTCTATTTTTTAGGAGTAGGAGGTCCCATGAAGATTAATTAGAATCTTTTCCTAAAAAGAACCCATATTTTATAGGTCTAAAAAATTGAATGGGGTCCAGGACTAGAAATTGCCCCACTAGCTTAGGAGAATTTTATGCCACATGTCAATCTTGGTAGTTTTGAGTCCCACCAAAAATAAGTTGAAAGGGAAAATGAAATATTTACCATTTTTAATATCTTCCTACGTTCAACACAAGCTGCATAGAATATATCAAAAAAATTGAGAGAGAACCTGCGACAATGAAAATTATAGCTCTGTATATTTACATGTTATTTTTTAAAATTTAGTTTTTGTTCTTGAATCGGTCATTGAGTTCCTTTCTAGTGATGATCGTGCAACAAATTATATATTTACAAAACCATTTGCAAAGATTACCAATGGTGATCACTACTTCAAAATGATAAAATCATACACTTTAGGCTCTATATTATATTTGGTGTCTTGAGAGGATGTTCCTTAATGTCCACAATTATCATAACAAAGAAAGAACAATTATTTATAGCTACAATGTTCTTTTCTTTAATGTTCATGAAACTTAAAAATTACGAGTTCATAGAACTCGTAATATATATTTCTTGATATGGTTTTGATAAAAAAATATTTACATTCATGACACCTTAAATTTATCTATTAAGATAATCTTCACGGGACCATCAACTTCCTCAATTTTAGGGGCTAAAATTTTTAAGCTAAAATGTACTATAAAATTCATGCAACCACTCACCTTTAAACATTCCTTAAAAATATCAATAGCCACAAATCTATTTTTAAGGAAGCCCCCTGCCCCCCTCCCCCATCCCATGTATTAATAAAGGTCTAATTACTGAGAAGGGATGGGTGAATTAGTAATCTACAAATTCTTTGATTTAAAAATCTTCAAACTTTGTGCACCAAATCATTCAACATCAACTAGTATAGATATAAACTTTCAAAACATGCATCCACAAATAATCAATCACACAATCAAGACACCATATTTTCTCGTGGAAACCCAAATGGGAATAACCACGTGTGGGAATTGGTACCCATTAAATTTTTACTCTTATGGAATACGCTTTGTGAGGAGCTTGCCCAGTTAAGGGTTTACAAAAGCATTATTAGGCACTACCCAGTTAAGGGATTTTCCTTAGACCTGTTAGGATCTTTCCCTGTTAGGAGCCATCTTGTTAGAGGATTTTAAACATTCAATATGAATGTGATCTTGTTAGAGGATTTACAATAAAGATCTGTTAGGATCTACTCGATTAAGGGATAATACTATTATAATGGTTATCAAGAAACATATAAGATGATCTATGAAATTTACACTACCTCTACATGATCAGACCCATTAAAGCTCTGAAACTTGTCTCCACACACTATATTCTTTCCTAACTTGATCACACTTGATTCTTTCTCAATTTTGTCACCGTATCCATCTGCAATTCTCATTCAGAAACTATCTCCTTTCTCAAATTTCTAATATATAGAGTTTATTCCACCGACTTGAAATAAACCCCAAAATTGAGATACAAATGATCCAGATCAAGTTAGGTAAGATACAATGTATCTAACAACTCATAAAACATTTTTCTCTAATTGCGTCATCTTCCATATATGTTTCACCTTGGAAATTGAACCAACTTCAAAAACTATTTTGACCAAAACAAACTTCATCAAGAATCTACCTCAAACATATACGTTGGGCAATGTGATGTCAAATACTTTCCAAAAATCACAAAACTACCTTCTTACTTCACTATAAGAATCACCAATTCTATTGCCACTTCAAATTTCTTAATCAGTTCACAAACCTTCATTACATGTTCAAGAAGTCTGTCTTGTTTATCTGTATGTTTTGTTAATACCGCTTCCAGTCAATTAAACCATCTTCACCTATCCACATTATAAGTCATGATCCTCCACATAGTATTTAGGAATTATTATAAATCATATCCTCTGATCACTCCATCAAATACTTATAGATTCAAAATAACATTCATATATCTCACTGTCAGTCACTAATTGTTTTAGCAACTTTACACTGCCAACCTTCTTCCAATAATATCTTAGTTACCAGTTCACTCCAATAGTAGTAGTTACACGCTAGACATCTAGAGATAAACCTTAGTCTCTCATAAGAATCACACCAACTAATTTGACAAAAAAATCAAATCATCACTCCTTGCCTTCAATTGTTCTTCATGTCTGTCTGACATCCTTCAAACAATCATACCTCACTATACACATAAGATAAACCTATGTGGTCATGGATATATCATTTAGATACAATACATAAGCTTCCTTCATGATCGCACACATGAGATCATACCATAGCTCAAGATCCAACCTCTTAAACATATCTCATCATAATATGAACATTGTCAACCAATCACAAAGTTGACATCAATGAAAAACTCATAACTGATTTACTTGTCATTAAATTTGTACCAATCTTCATCAATGCAACACTTAGCATCACTGCATTAGTTATGATAACACCATGGGACCCTAACCTAAGACTAGCATGAAGAATCATTCATACCTGAGCACCTAAAGGGCCAAGGGCAATATACATCCAAGGGAGAAAAATGAAATAAGAGATCTAAGGGCAATCCACATCAAGGTAAGAAAAAAAAGGATAGATAGAACTATTTCTATTTCTATTTTTTTCTTTATTTGTAAGTTTTTTGAGTTGGGTTCTAGTGGTGGAGAACTTGTACTTTTGAAAGAGAGGTCATAAGTTTGAATTCTATTCTAATGTATGTACGCTCTTTTTGTAATACACTTAGTTGCTTCCCATAAAAAATATAAAGTAGTCCCATATTACTATAAATCATCAATACCAAAACATTAATCTAATATAAACTATAAAAGAACCTTCCCTTCAACAAATTTCTCCTTAGAATTCTCATGATGCAATGAATGCTCAGTGGGTGTTTGATATTAAGAACCCTCTGATAGGATGTCTGTCAAAGCAAATCAGATTTTATTCTACCCTCACGAGTTTGAGAAGTTTCCAAGTGGTGGGAAATAGCTCGTAATAAAGATTACTAATAACATTTGGGAATATGTTTTTTTAAATTGGTTGTGTTTTGATCAAAAGAAGATTATATTGTGTTGCATATTGATTAGCAAACGTATGGATCTAGCTGACTAAGTTCTGAGGTAGTTGTGATATCAATAGAATTCTTTGAGCATTATGAGCCCTAAGTTGTTGGGATTATCTTTCCTAGTCATTTTTAGTGTCATTGTCTACCATGGCCACAACTACAAAGTATTAAGAGTGCCTTGTGTTGCGGCTGAGCTTCATTGACTCTATATTTGACCTCTAGAAGTCTTAAGAAACTTTATGTTCTTTTTATTAGTTATTTTCAAGGTCTTCCTATGTATTTGTGCTCTTGCTACTTGGAGACTACATAGATTTTATATTTCACATGTTTATTTAGGTATAGATTCTTAAAAGTATGGTTTTTTAATCTAAAATATATATTAGGTGTAGTATATTATTTTTTATAATATAGTTATATAAAAAGTAAGTGGTCTTTAGTTTTTCAGTTAAGAATAGTTTATAAAAGGTTTATTAAAGACTTAATCTTGTCAAGTACAATCATAGTTCATTTTAGCAAAGGATCATTGCATCCACTTAGTGTTTGAGCCTTCTCAAGTCTAGTGGATCATCTTCCTTCCAATATAAGTAGGGAGATATGCCTAAGCTTCCTAGTTCGCCAATACATCCTAGTGAACACTATTTTCTACCCTACAAATTAAAAAAATAATCATGATCTTACTATGTTTTATGGTTTCATTCTTGTCTTTATAACAAGTATTTCTAAGTGTTGGTGTGAACATTGTTTATTACTTAACTAGTTTTATATTTTAGGTTATATTCATATTTACATATATATTGTGTGTCATAAGATTAAAAATAATTATCATGATGTTAGTATGTTTTAGGGTTTCATCCTTGCCTTTATAACAAGGATTTCTTGTGCGTTGGTGTGAACATTATTTATTACCTAGCTAGTTTTATATTTTAGGTCCTATTTATATATACATACTTAAGACTACTTAGCTTATTTTTCTTTTCGTATATCATATCGTAGCATTAAAATAATTATCTAAGTGATCTTAGTATATTCTATGGTTTCATCCTTGTTTGATTTCTTAAGTGTTGGTGTGAACATTATTTATTACCTATCTAGTTTTATATTTTAGGTCATATTTATATATACATATTTAAGATTACTTAGCTTATTTTTCTTTTCATATATCTCATAGAATTAAAAAAATTACCATGATCTTAGTATGTTCTAGGGTTTCATCCTTGTCTTTATAACAAGGATTTGTAACATTTCCATTGCTTCTCTCTGCTATCAAAATTTTCTTTTGATTGTAGGAGATATTTAGGCTACGATGAGGTCGATCAACAAATCTTATATGGTGATCAAAGCTTGAGAGTTTTTGGAGAGTTTTTTTCCAAAAACTTACATATGAATCATCTTGGTACAAAAAAATCATCATAGTTGTGCTTAAGGACTCAAAACATTATAAATCCATATAAATCACAATAGAGTCTAGCATTAAAAAATGATATTTTCCTAGAGGGCTTCATAAATTTCACTAAAAATTCTATCTAATAATATGTATCCATATAATTGTATATTAAATATAATATCATTATCATATTCAACTAGCATGATTGTGTAGAATAATATAATATCATAGAGAATATCCCACTTGGATCATATGATACTATTTTGTTTAATTTGTTTAAAAAAACTAGCTACAAGGTTTACATAATTCATCCAACTACATATTAACAAGCATGTGGTCATGGGGGAAACCCTAAAGGGGCTTAATCTATGGGTTATGTTGTGAGTAGTACCACTCACAATCTTTTTTATTCTACCACCATATCCACTTACCCCTAATATCTAAGCATCTAGTCATGTAGTTGACCACCACACATTAGAACCCATTAGTATGTTGTGCAATGATTAATATGTTCTAAGGGGTCCTAATGGGTCCTAACATGCTCTAAGGGGTCGTAATGGGTCTTAAGGGGTCCTACGACCACTTAGGACCAATTATGACCCCTTATGATACATTAGAACCACTTAAAACCCTAAATTTTATCCTACAACGATTAATACTCTCTCTCTCTCTCTCTCTCTCTAGGGTGTACGCCCAATGTAAAACACTACAAATTTGATATTGCACCAAATGCAACTTTTTTCAACATTTTGATTTGCATAGTGTGTACGCCCTATAGGGTTCATTCCCTATTGGGTAATACAAGCCATAGGGTGTGCACCCTATAGAGCATACACCCTATTGCTTTTGGGGGACCAAAAAAAAAACTAACACCTTTTTGGCTCCCCATTTTCGTGCATATGCCCCAAGGATATTGGATTATGAAGAGAAGGTAATAAAACTCATAATCAAATACAAGATCCAACAACACACAAGTTCTAATTGGAAATAATTAAGAAAATTTAGAGGCAGGGGACAAGGAATTGGTTTATGCTTGAAATTTTTTTAATTAATGTATTGTAAATGAAAACATAGAGAATATAATCATGCTTAATAAATGGTATAAAATTTATACATTGTGCATTTAATTAAATAGAAGATTAAACTTTGTGAGATGCAAATGAATTGATAAATTAACCACTTATTTAAGAAATATGAGATAAAAAATGATGATTAACAAATGAATATAGGAATGTATAAAATATGAATTTTAAGAATTAACGTCTAAAAAACTTGAAAATTTTAATATGACTATACTTATACTTGAACATCCAAATCCTAAATTATGCAAACTATGTTGGTTCTCCAAAATGAAATAGGATCTTAGCCTATAAATGAAAACTTGGTGTTTTTCCACCATTTATACATCTTATTTCATTGGGGGAATAATCAATTAGGATCAAATTTAATCCTCTAGAAGAGCTATGAAATGTATTTGAATATTACCCTTTTTAAATATGATTTCATATGATTAGGTATGATTGAATTGAGGATGCAAGGACTTGCTAAACTGCTAGAATATAAAAAAAAATAGCATAAAGAGATAAAAACAAAACAAGAAGTTGACTACGAAGTAAGAATAAAAAAATGAGATACAAAAAAGGAACATGCCACTAAAATAAAGGCTTTAAAATGTTGGTCAAGTATGCTAGGCACCTTAGACTTGGAGGTGCTTCCATCAACTAAAACTTTGGATTCAATACCAATATGTTGTGTAGATCATTCCCTCCAAAATTTACCAAAAAATTGTCGGCTAGGTGTGGTAATCGACATGGACCATGAGTTTTCACTTGTTCATAATCTAGAACTATATGTCTTAATTTACTATAGATACAATTCCACAACTTTTGGTAGTTGAATTTGAAACTTGCACACAAAAAATAGGAAATTATACTCAAATTATAGCTTCTAAGGTTTAAATTTTGGAGGTTGATGTAATGCCCCTCCATGGAACCTAGGATAAATTAACCTAAAATTTGTTACTAAGTTTACATAATAATTTTTTTTCTTAAGATTTTTCAAACAATAATGAATAACAAAGTGGAAGCAATAACATAAAGATAATACATACTCATTTACACAACTCATTTATAGATTATAAATCTCAAGGGTTCCTTGGCGTAGAATTATGTTAATGTAAATTAATCTAATAAGTGTAATAACCATACAAATCTTCCACACAATATAAATAAAGTACATCATCTCATAAATGAATACACAAATACAACTGATACCATAAGGTATACATGAAAACCCATGTCCACTGTAGAAGTCATAGGATATGTAAATATAATCCAAGTACAAAGTAACATATACATTAAAAGAAGAATAAGAACAAATCTCCAAGGATGAAATAATAAGGAACAACTTCTACAAGGATCATCTAGAAATAGTACAAGAACATTGGAGTCTCAAATGGTAAGAGAATCACTACCTCCTGACCTCATGGAAACCTTTGGTTCCACTCCCACCATGCTACCAAGATAACATCAGACTCCACTCGAATAAAAATACCAAAAACATTCATAAGGTAGAACTAGGAAAGGGATCTTGAAATCTCTCTAACTCAAAAAGGTAACTCAACATACAAAGATAAACATACTAATCCCAGAGGAAACCAACACTTGTACAAAACCTAAGATGAAATCAGGGAACTTTCATCACATATGTCAACCCCTTAGGACAATCTCACTGGAATTTGTCTCCCAAGTGTGAACATATGTGAAACCCTAAATACTCTCATATAGACAAGGATAACTAGTCACACTAGACCTCAATGTCACAACTGGATGAGAAAACATTTTCTCCCACTCCCATCCTTAGCCTAGACTAACACTCAAGGCATGGGAGAGGAACACATTATCTTATTAATTCATTTTAAAACCCCATTTAATGTATTATGTTATCACTTATTTTGTAACTTGCAAGGGATACCTAGGTAGCCACTTCTGGGCTCTAATGCCTCTAAACCAAGCCACTTCCCCTCGAACAGCTAGAAAACCTACCCTAAGCCCATAAAATCATATGACAAGATAGTGATAACAATTCTAGTTTGATGCAAACAGAAGGAACATACTTTGGTTCTCAAAACCATGATATCATAAAAACATTCTCAAAGTGACTAACACGATCTTAAGACAATAAGGTTGGGTAAAAGAATTGAAACCAATACAACATCACATAGAATAAAAGTAGACACATAAGTATAGACAGAAAAACACCCCAAAGCCTCTGGGACCATTTCCCTAAAAGCCAACGTAGATTTCCCAATTACCACTATAAGCAAGACACATAAATACAGTTGCAAGCAAGTCAACTCAAAAGTCTAAATTATTGAAATTAACTTCCACGTCTAATTTGACTATATAATTGTATACTCATAAATTTTCATGCCTATATTATACAAGTAAACATTTACAATGAGAAAACTACAATATACATATTTAAAATACAAATTTTCTTAACTATTAAATGATAAAACCTATTAATTGGAAATTAACCTTATTCCTAAATATTAATTAATAGCAGAAAATATTAATTAATATTAAAACCACATTTAGAAATCAAATATTAAATAAATTAATAATAAAATAAAGTTCTATTTAATTCAAAATATATTTTAAATATTATATATATATATATATATATAAAACAATGGCAGGGATCAGTACATCTTCTGGATCCTACAAGCAGGTGACTGTGACTCCATTTCTCAACCACATAAGGCACGTCAAATAGAAAGGTAAAACATACATGATAGCCATGTAGCATGTATGGGGTAAGCAAAACCATGAATATAAAATACATCATAATCATATAAATAATAATAATCAAAATAACTATAATCATCTAACTGTAAACACATGATATTTCATGACTATCCAATATCAAATCACCATGTAATGTCATACCTTTATAACCTCAAAGAAATAATCAACACACACATGAAAGTGGCCTAAAAGAGTTTGACAATAAATAACTAAAAATAAATCTATGGGTAGGCACTACAATTGACATTGGGTATCACTTTCCTACTCCTTATTTTACTGACAATTGGAGGTTTAAATTTGGTCTCTTAAAGGTTGGACTATGGTGCTAGAGGCCATAGTCCATGAGGTCTATGATGCTAGGCACCATAGTCATGTATTTTTGAGTTAAAACCAAGGTTAGTGAGTAGGGTATTATGTCGGTCTTCTGAAAATGGACATAGATAGAGCATAATCAATCATCAATCAAGGACATGATGGACAACCACCAAAGTGATCCCAAAATGAGTGTGGAATTGTAGAGGCATACAATTTACAATGTTACACATGGAAAAATTACAAAATTAGAAAGTGAATATCTACATATGATGAACAAAAAATATAAGAGTAAGCATATGAAAAGTGAAGGCACAAAGACTTTGTTAGTGGGGATGAGTTATGCTATATACTAAGAATGAAATATTCAAAGGGGCATGAACACAATAAAGATGACAAAGTCAGATCCATGAACATAAGATTCTTAGGACATTTTTTTCAAGAATTATGAGGTCAATTTACCAAAAGAACTGGTATATCGTCTGCATTCAACATTACTGATCTCTCCATCAATACCATGAAGGATAGTCAAGTAGTAACACTACAAAATTTTATTTTAGAGAGTAAATAATACACCAATCATAGGAGCGTGTAGAGTAGATTTTATATAGTAGAATTGATGAAATATTAGAAAAATAAAATATAGAGAACACCTAATCAAATGAAATAGTA
>BSBK01008814.1:2500-85000 GCA_027943335.1 Chamaecyparis obtusa
AACTATCTCGACCGGAAATACCAATGATAGAAGTATACAATATTTAAAAAACCAATAGTATAGCATGAATTATAAACTCAAAAATTATGTGCATTAATAAAACATGAAATACTTATCTTTTATAAATTTCAAATATTTCATTCTGTAAGGTGAGCCCACATAGTTCAACTATCATTCAAATTCACAAAATGATATCGTCTCTCTTGAGCATTACCATAATTTTTCACATGAGCTATCTTGAATATCCAAAGGTTCTATACACTATGAAAACCTTCAATATGATTGGATCTCCCTTCAAGAGGTTAGGATTTTAAAGAAGGAACCTTGCTCTTTTACAAATTTTGCATAGACTCATACACAGTCGATCATACATTTTGAACCTGACATTTTCTCTCCAATCGCTTTGGTGATATTCTTCTAAATTTGTTTATCACCAACATATCCAAAATTCTAAAAAATTCAAGGGTGCATTTTTGAGATATGGTCCTCGTGCTGAGACTATATTTTCTGAGACAGTCACACATTCACCATCAAAAAACTACTCTCTTACATTTGCAACTCAACTTTGATACCATGTTAAAGTCTTTAGGATCATTGCAAATGTAATAACACTTCTTGTATTGTATGTATTTTCCAAATGCATTGATCTCTTGTATATATACAAGGCAAAGACAAGAAGAGACATGTCCCTTCATGGGACATGTCTATTCATTAATCTAATTGTATATATACAAGGCAAAGACAAGAAGAGACATGTCCCTTCATGGAGCATGTCTATTCATTAATCTAATTTATTAATTAACTATATATATATACATATTAATATATAAAATAATATCAATTATTATTATTATTATTATTATTATTATTATTATTATTATTATTATTATTATTATTATTATGTAATAAATCATTTCTCATAATAATCATATAGTCAGTTTTATTTATCTGACCGATGATACATACATCAACAACCATTATAAAGCTATTAGAGATTGGAAAGTTTCATTTCATATTATGCATAATATTCTAATTATATAGAAATAAATCTTCAAAAAAAATTATATCCTTTTTTATAATCTTTGAAGGAGATAAAAACATTCATAACATTTTTTCATGTCTTAATCTTCAATACATTTTTAAAAAGATCATCTCCAACATATGAGGGCACATTTTCTAAAATTTAATTTTTTGATCTTTCATTGAATATTATTATAGTAATGAACAAATTAAAATTAACTTATAATAGATATCTTGGTTCATTTTACATTAGAACTACAAATATTAACCTTTATAATAGGGTAAGTGCACTAAGATGGTGTGCAAAAAGGGGGTATAAGTGGCCACTTTTTTTTAAAATTGTGTAAACTTGAACTTCAAAGACAAATTTAAGGGTCATGCACTCAAAATTAGAAAGTGTGTAAAGAATAAGAATCGTAGTACTCTTAATCTATTTTTTAAACTACTAATTTTTTTTACAAATGGATAAGATTAAGAGGGTCAACCCATCATGCACAAAAAATTGTTCCTAATTTTCCCATAAAAACATAACATAGTTGTTTCTGTAAAACTCACAAAAGATATAGTTAGAATTAGTGTTTTGCAAAACCCTTTATTAGGATGATAAGTAAGAGTGAGATCTAGAAGTTGTGTATTTTTTTGTAATTTTTTGTTGAGTATTTTTTTGATGATTTTTTAAAGTGACCACATCCTAAATACCTAGTACCTATTCGTGCGTTGAGCATAACTTACATCAAAATAATAAAAAATGTAAACTTTTTCTTTTTAAAGTGTATAGAATCAAGTGAAGAACAGTAATATATAATTTGTTTTGAATTTGTTTAAGTATATCAAAAGTTATTAAAAAAATAGTAGACATGTGTCTGTGAGGACTGTCAAGCCACTGGTAAAGAAAATTAAAGTTTACTATGCTAATGTCAAGTCCAAAAATAGAAAATTTTAAATGGTTAGAAAGATGAGAAGACGTGTGAGATTATGGTGGTAATTTTAGAGATACCCACTTGATCATCCATAAACATGATGATGACGAAGTCAATAAATCATCTTAGAAGATTAAAACAAATGTGTAAAGGGACAAAAATGGAGGTAAAATGAGCTTGCAAGCCTTAGGGTCAGTTTCAGGGCTCTTATCAAGCCATAATAGGTATGGGTTCCTATGTGTCAAATAAACCACATGGGTTATGAAAAATAAAAAATATAGCTCCAAGTTCTACATAACCCATGCGGGTTATGTAGAAATAAAAGCATCATTTTTAGCTCTTAGGAACCAACACAGGTTATGAAGATATAAATAATATATGCTTATTAAATTAACATACACAACACATATGTATATATTGACATATATAATATACATATATATGTGTGTGTGTGTGTGTGTGTGTGTGTGTACATATATATGTATTTATGTATACATATACATACATATATGTGTGTGTGTGTGTGTGTGTGTGTGTGTGTGTGTGTGTGTTTTTATATAAATTTATATATATGTATATGTAGATATATATATACATATACATATACACATATACATATATATACATATATACATATACACACACACACATATATACATATGTGTGTGTGTGTGTGTGTGTGTGTACACACACACACACACACACACACACATATATATACATGTGTATATATGTGTGTGTGTACATGTATGTATGTATATATATATCTTTTCATCGTATTCTATCTCTCTCCTTATCCTATTCTCTCTATTTATCTCTCCCCCTCTCTTTATCCTATTCTTTCTCTTCCCCCCTCTCTCTCTTTCTCTCCCTCTCCTTATCCTATTTTCTCTCTTCCCCATCTATCTCCCTCTCTTTATCCTACTCTCTCTCTCTCTCTCCCCTTATCCTATTCTCTATCTTCTCCCCTCTCTTTCTCTCCCTCTCCTTATCATATTCTATCTCTTCCCCCCTCTCTCTTTCTCTCCCTCACCTTATCCTTAAGGACCGATCCTCACAATAGCACTTTCGATCCCTTATGAACACACAAATCTATAAGGCGAGATCACTCTTTGTCAAATTCCCTTTTTAGAGACGCATTCCTTAAGGGTGGATCCTCAATGGTTTGACTAGCATGGCACACAAACCTTGCTAGACTTTCAATGCTATATTTTTGTAACTTTTATTTTTGTGTGATTGGCAGTAAGACAAATATTCTTACTGGGCCTAGGTAATCACACAAATTTTCCTTCTCTCTCTCTCTCATTGTTAGCGATGTATCTCTTGTCATACTTTTGGGTTTTATGAGAACTTAAGCCTTTTGGGGGCTTGATGTTTCCTTGTCTTCTTAGCTTTTATAAGACCATCTTATGCATTTGATCTACTTTACTATGAGTACATGAGTTTTTCCCATACTCCCACTAAAGTGAGGGATAAATGTATTGTCCTAAAAGTTATCACCCATTAATTTGGAAGCTCAAGGACTTATTAGGCTCCATTTTAGTGATCTCTTAGAAAATAGATACATTTATGCTTCATTTCCCATTTTTTCCAATATATTTCACCATATTTCCCCTGAAACCCTCAATATAGTTACTCCTAAAGAGCACTAATGGTTTTCATTAGTATCATTCAATCATAAAGTCGGTAAAGGAGACAAGACATGACATTCAGTCAGTACACAGAGTCTATCCATCAAGCAAAACATAAGGTAGATACATAAGTTAACCAAACATAGCTTTGATCAAGCACTCTTACTGAGCTAGATGATTACCGAGTGATGAATGCAGTATACATCAAGTGAAATAGGAAAATGGCATAGCAGTTTGGAATGGTACAAACATCAAGGAAAATGGTTTACATCGATTAGAAAATGGTTTACCAAGATCCAGATAGAATTTAATATGGATGTAATCATTAAATTATTGATTATTCCTATGTATTGTTGATCTAGGTTATTTATTTCCATCGTTGATCTTAGGTTTTCTAAGATATTATAAAACCCTAATTAGGTCAAGGTCAGTTTGATATAAATTTGTAAGGATGTCATTTTGACAAGGATAACACATGAAGTAGCCGTTGTAGTGAAAGATATTTGAAGATTAGACAAGGTTTTTGATTGACAAAGCATTGAAGGACTATTCATTTTTATCATAAACAGATGGCTACCGAGCAATATCTATTGAAGAGATCAATCACATTAAGGTGATAACAGATAAGTACTTTACAAATCTAAATCAAGAAATTTTGATTTTCTATTTACAGATAAATCCTACTGTTACTCTTTAACCATTGTAGCAGATTTCTAAATCTCTTAACAGAGTGAACTTAACAGTTCTTTTGTAAATCTCTTAACTGAGTGCACACTTGATTGTGTTTCTAAAATCCTCTAACCAGGTAGATCTAGTTGATCTTATTGTTACTCCTAACAAGGTAAGATCACCAGAAGTGATCACAACCTTTGTAGCCTTAATAGGCGACTTTGTTATTGTAGTAGTGAAGTTTTGTGGGTGTCACCCCCACTGCATTTTTTACCTTCTAACAAGGGTTTCTGCAATACCAAAATACTTGAGTTATGTGTATGAAGTTTCATGAATGGTTTATTGATTAGATTACATGCATTTACATTTTTAGTTATATTTTGGATGTATGTCACATGCAATAGATTTAGTCAGTTAATGATATTTATATTTACAAAGATTCAATTTGAAAAGTTTTAAAGGTACTGATTCACCGCTCCCCTCTTAGCACATATCTTTCCATAATCTCAAGAATTGGTATCAGATGTAATTCTCTTATTTTGGAAATTTCAATCACTGAAGAGAAAATATCTTTAGGATGGAAAGGTATAAGCTTGATAATACTATTGAGAATCAAAGACTACAGATGCAGATCTACATTGAAAAATTCAAGGAAGCCAAAGAAGAGCTAAGAAAGTTACTAATCAAAAGGAAGGATATGGCACTTTGGTATAATGAGACTGATTATCATGAAGAAGATATAGATGATCCATTTGAGACATTTGGATATGGATCTGGTAGCATATCTGATGCATCTAAAGGAACCATATCAGATCTATATGAAAAGAATCAACATCTTATTGAACAAATGAAAGCTCTCTAGATCGGTCAAGAGTCACAAATGGTCAGAATGATTGATGTAATGAACAATGCAAGGCAAGATGAACAAGAAACAAATTTGGATATTGAATATAGGAGGAAAATGACTAATAAGTTGCAAGAAAAGGAATCTAAGATGTTGAGACTCAATGAGGATCACTTTGAAATCTCTAATCAGATGGTTATCATAAGTTGAGAAGTCAACCGAGTAAACAGTGAGCTTACAAGGAAATTGGAAGACATCGGTGAATTAAGAGAAGAGAATGAAAGATTGAAGAATGACGTAAAGATTCAAAAACAACATAATGAGATGATCAAGAAAGATGAAGAGAGTAATAAAATAATTGATGAATTCCTAAACAAACGAAGAATACTTGATAGCACTATTGGGTTAGGCTACACCGAACAGGGAGAGTCATCAAGACAAGATGAATAGAAGAATTCCTATGTAATCCAAGGCCAAAGAATCTTTAATGATATCATTGTGGAAAACCAAGCCACACATCAAATGTTTGTAGAAGCAAAGCAAAAGGTATTCCTAAATCTACTCCTAAATTTAATGGTTATTGTTATAACTGTAATAAGTATGGGCATCAAGCACATGAGTGCAGATCAAAGTTGAATAGGACACCTAAGAAACATTACATGGAAAAAAAATTTTGCACTTGCAACATGCATGGACACATACTAGAGGAATACAAGATAAAGATGAAGTAGGTTTGGAAACCGAAAGCACAAAATAGGGCATATCAACTGAGAAAGGAAGGTAATGCATATACTTAGGATTACAACACTTGGGTTAATTACATAGCAAGTGGAAGATATGGAAATATTGCAAAAAATTGCATGAGGAAGAATTGGAGAGGAAGATCTCATAATTGGACAAGTACTAGTATTTGGCATGTTTTCACTATCACAAGGTCAGTCACTTAAGTAAAGATTGCAGAGACCAAGCACCAGAGATAAATGCTAATACAAATGGCAATAAAATTGAATAAATCATGAGGATAAGAAATTAAATGTGGAGAAAAGCATCAAATGACAATTTTGGATCAAGCACTACAATCGGTGACACCTCGTCCATTGGGTTAGGTGATATCACCACCTCGACCTATGTAATTTAGGTATGTAATGGAATTGTATTTCAATCGGTTATATCTTTCAATATATCCTTATATCTAGTGAATGAACACCAAATCAACATGATATAAGATGTACTCTGGTACTATATGTTTAGAAATAAAAATGTGTATAATTGGTAAAATCATGATAGAATAAAAGTTTGTTAGTCGATAAATTATTGGCAAGGTTAACCAAGTTGAAGTATCAAATGAGTGATATTTAGTGTTAATCAAGCTAAAGCCTTTGAAGTGTTAACCAAGAGTGATGCAGTCAAGGTTGGAGTTTCCAATTAAGGACTGTCCAACCTTGTAGCCAAACCAATATGTAGCAAAAATACACAACAACAATAATAGATCTGATATGAAATAGAGATCTTTATTCATCAAATCATCAATTACATGTAATGTGTTGGGTGTTAAGGCCTTCCCAGTTATGGCCAAATACAAAGAAAGTAATATTCTACAAGATCTCGCAAGATCCAAATCTTTTCCACAACATCATAACTTAGCTAGCCCAGGTCTATAAAACACAGCACATTGGTAGGCACCTAGGAAAGATCTAACTTGTACTCAAACTTCCAAGTAATCTTCCTACTCCTAAGCTTCCAGACTCCTAACTTTTTCTGAATGATGCCCCAAAACATCTACCCTAACATCCTATAAATATTGATTCCTAGCCACAAGTCAGTTGAAGAAATAATTAACTCTAACCAACAAATATTAAATGCTAAAACATCAGTCGGCTCTCAAATAGCCATACAAATAAAATAAACTCTCTAAGATGGCCCCAAATGGTCATCAAATCTTGAATGCAACACGCTAGATCTAGGTCATCTCACATCCAACAGTCTACCCATAACTTGAGGAGGGTGACCCAAATTAATAGAACTAGACAACCAAGCCGATCCATCCAAACAATCCAGTCGGTAAGAAAGAACACTGAGCAATAGAGGAAATAATCAAGCACCAGTCAATCAACCATGCCAAGCATGACTAAGAAATGCGGTTATCGTTGAGCATCGGGAAAACTGATGCCTTCAGTTACCGATCATTCTTCAGAGATCAAGCAACCCTGGTAACCACAAAAACTGAACAACCAGTCTCCCAACCGAGCAAGTACTCCACCAAACCAAGATCAAAACTAACAGTCTACCTTCAAAGATAAACATATTTTTGTTGATACAAGATTGCCAAGAATCCTAGGATGCTCCTACATCAAACACCCCAGGTAAGAAATATTTTCTCATAAGGAAATCAAGAACGCCTCAAGGGAATCAGAACAGGTATTGCCAAATTTTTTCTTAACCCATATTTCCTCTTGTCCTTCATCCCAAGTAGTCTTCACTTCATTCATTTCTCCTTGCAGCAAGTTCTTCTGCTTTCCACTTTGCTTATCCTTCCGGTTAGCAACTGATAACAACCGACTCTGACCACTACCGACCACATCAGTGTCTCGGTAAGGTGTCATCATCTATTTTACCATCTCTATTAGAAAGATCATCTACCTCTTAATCTCAACAAACTCTTCAAATATATCATTCTCCTTCTCCTTCAAACTAGGCTTCGCAGGAATAGGTTCATCAACCCTCTTCTCCTGAGGTTTGTCATAAGAACAACACCTAATAACTCCACATCTCTTAACCCATGTTTTATGTAAAGGTATCAGCTTATGTTGAGCTCCTTCATTCCTAACCACATAGGTATTAGCACGACCATCAAACAACACATTTCTATCAAACTGCCAAGGTCTACCGAGCAACAGATGGCAAGCATTCATAGGGAATACATCACACAATATCTCATCATGGTAAGATCCAATCTGAAAATCAACCAAGCATTGTTCTTCAATCCTAACCTTAGACACATCTTGTATCGAACTAATCTGATAAGGATTGGGTAACCCCACAATAGTGGGTTGGACTTTTTTAGACATGCTAATTTTTGCTAAAATAACACATTTTTAATAAAATATGATGATTTAAGCCTTGATAGGTTCCATTTGAAGGAATTAATTACAAATGGTTAACTCAAATCCTCTTAGATTAAAAAAAACATTGATATAACATCTATACTCCCCATTCATACCTACAATGTAGTCTCCTTCGCACCTATTAAAATGCTGACAAAAAATCACTTTGACTTTATCTTTTGGTAGATTAAATGAATCCATTTGATAAAACTATATATGTAGTAAGGTACTACTGAGAAAAATCTTTCCAATGATTATAATGTTAATATATATTAAGTTTATTATGACTTTGTATTTTTAGTTTTACTAAACATAGATATTTCACCGTATGTCTACCTCTATGTTTGACACTTATGGAAAAATAGTAAATGAGAGAAAAAAAAATTATAAAAAATATCTATGCCCTAGGTATTGAAGCTCTCTTTATATAAATTAAAAAAAAAAAATGAAATTGGACAAATACATGACAAGTTATAAGCTATGAAGTCAAGGTATGTCAAAACTATGGTTTAGTCAACTTCAAACATTAATAAAATATGAAATAATCATGATAATTTCATCAAACCAATTTTATGCCCTCCATATGGATGTTAAAAAACTAAATTCGAAAGAATCACATTGATATCTATTTTTTTAAAAAAGTTATGCTCTATGAAAACAATGTAACTCTTTGAAAATGACATTTTCAGAAACATACCAGTTTTTGTGGGAGAAAGAAAAAACCATTAAAATAAATTTAAAAATTAAAAAAAAATATATACTTAGAATCTATACACAAAATCCTAAAAGACTCTAATTTACTCCATCTTCTGATTTCAAATGGTTTAACGACAATATGCATCCGAATCTAAAAGTTTTTTTCAAAATGTAGAGTTCAGTGTTCGTTCAGGCAAAAAAGTGTAACCCACTATTGTGGTTTCACCTGATTAGGATGTTTCTTTCTTTCCAAATTCAACTTACAAACCATCTCTTCTGAAACAAAGTTCTCAAAACTGCCACCATCAACTATAACATTACATACATTATCCTTGCACTTACATCTGATTCTGAATAGATTCCTTCTTTGCACCGGTTCATGGACACAGGCAGCTAATCTCCTAGTGATAAGTGTCTCACCTTTTTCTACAACATTCATAATATCTTCTTCAACAGCCAGTGCCAGCCTTTTCTTAGGACAATAAAAAATTCTATGACCAGCTTCACCATAGTTATAACAAGTACCAGTGAACTCATTTTTCCACCTTCCTCGCTGTCCACTATTGAAATTCTTAGTACCTTGACCACTGCTAGATCCCACATCAAACTTAGGATTCTCTGTCACATTACTTTCAACAACTGCTTCACCAATTTTACCACCTTTGTTCCTATTACTTTGTCTTCCTTCAAACTTCTTATTCAGCTTCTCTTCAATCTTTAATGCCATCTGATAAGCATCACCGATTGTTTTCATCCACACAGTAAGTAACTCTTCTTGAATACTAGGTCTCAAACCATAGACATAACTAGCAACCTTCTCTTTATCAGCTTCAGAATGACTAGTCCTAATCAGGAATTTGTAAAACTCCTTAGTATACTCCTGCACTAATTTCTTAGTCTGCTTCAAAGCTTGCATCTTCTTAAACATGTCCAATTCATAATCCACCAGAATTAATTGCTTCTTCAACTTTTCAACCATTCGGTTCCATTTAATGATCTTTTCCTTTCCTCTCCTACCTCTTTCCAACTAAACTTCTCTCCACAAAATATTTACATGACCCTTCAACTTAGTCTTTGCAAATCTAACCCTATCAGGATCTTCTATTTCTTCATACTCAAAGTATTCGTCCATCTCATTAATCCAATCAATCAACTCTTCTGGCCTAAGGCTTCCAACAAATGTAGAAACTTCAATCTTAGGTATCTTCCCAATTTTAGACATAGCCTTCATGATTCTATTCTCTTCTAGATCTCTAGCTTCTTCTATAGTTTCCTCAAACTGATCTTCCTCATCTGATTCATCATCACTACCTTCCTTCGGTGTAGTCTTCTTTCTTAATTCCTCTTGTAGGTCTTGCACTTGTTTCTGCAAAGCCCTAAAATCATTAAGACCGAATTCTCCAGTAGCTTATTCCTCTAAGATCTCATGATTTCTCCTTGGAGGCATCTTCAAATCAAGATCTAGATTCAAACACACAAGATCCACTTGGCTCCAACAGGAACAAACTTTCTCAAACAGGAACAAACCTCGCTCTGATACCACTTGATGCAGTCAAGGTTGGAGTTTCCAATTAAGGACTATCCGACCTTGCAGCCAAACCAATATGCAGCAAAAATACACAACAAAAATAATAGATCTGATATGAAATAGAGATCTTTATTCATCAAATCACTGATTACATGTAATGTGCCAAGCTGTAAGGCCTTCCCAGTTACGACCAAATACAAAGCAAGTAATGATATACAAGATCTCGCAGGATCCAAATCTTTTCCACAACATCAGAACTCAGCTAGCTCAGGTCTGCAACACACAGCACACTGGTAGGACCCAGGAAAGATCTAACTTGTACTCAAACTTCCAAGTAATCTTCCTGTTCTTAAGCTTCCAGGATCCTAAGTTTTTATGAATGATGCCCAAAAACATCTACCCTAACATCCTATAAATATTGATTCCCAACTACAAGTCGACTGAAGAAACAATTAACTCTAACTAAAAAATATTAAATGCTAAAACATCAGTCAGCTCTCAAATAGCCTTACAAATAAAATAAAATCTCTAAGATGGCCCCAAATGGTCATTAGATCTGCATAGAAGAATTCAACACACTAGATCTAGGTCCTCGCACGTCCAATGGTCAACCCATAACTCGAGGAGCGTGACCCAAATCAACAGAACCAGTCAGCCAAGCCGATCCATCCAAACAATCCAGTCGATAAGGAAGAACACCAAGCAATAGAGGAAATAACTGAGTGCCAGTCAACTAACCATGCCAAGCATGACCGAGCAATGTAGTTATCATCGAGCATTAGGAAAACCAACACCTTCAATTACCAAGCATTCTTCAAAGATCGAGCAACCCTGGTAACTATAGAAACTGAACAACCAGTCTCCCAACCGAACAAGTACTCCACCAAACCAAGATAAAAACTAACAGTCTACCTTCAAAGACAAACATATTTTGGTTGATACAGGATTGCCAAGAATCCTAGGATGCTCTTGCATCAGAGAGTAACCATGTTTACCGAGTTGTGGAAGATAAAGCATTGAATACAGAAGTTTGAGTGGGAAAAGAAATTTTAGGTATAAATATGTGATGAAGCAAGTCATTTCAACACACAGTGATCATGAGAAGAACTAGAGAGACTTGAGCAATTTGAGCAAAGAATTTCTAGAGCATTTGATAGAGATTTAAGGAGATCTTGAGAAAGTTCATCGCTACTTCAAGTAAGTTTCAAGACACCAAGTTGTCTCACTGAGATTTTGCAAAGCCCTAAATTTGAGAAAAGAATGGTGTCTTCATCCAAGGTTGTGAAATCTAAGTTCGAGAGTGACAAAAAAGTCACAATGATCAAGTATGTGAATTATAAGGAACCCAAATACAAGTTACACCCTGAAATTACTTCACAAATTGATCAAGTGGGTGCATTTTCTGATATACCACCTAGGGTTTTGTTAGTTCAAGAAATACGTGCATATATCCACTATAAAATTAGTGAAATCATAGATTTTGAGCTTCAATAAACTTACTAGGAGTTGAGTGTGAATGGAAAGCTCAAGGATGAGTTCAAACACCTAGAAGTTAATGGATTGATGAACACCCTACATCTACTGAGATAATTCAAATCTAAATGCATTAGGGTTGTTCTTAGCCAAGTGCATGAAGTTAAAATGTGTCTGGATGAACCAGTTAAACTATCCAAGGATATTATTCACGTGGTTACCAGTAACCCCACTATTGATAAAGCTAAGGCCATAAGGAACATTCAAGTTTAGAGACCAAGAAGCTCATAGGAGTTTAATGAGATGGAAGAGGAATGAGAGTGAATACCATCACTGATCCAGAAATAAGGTTTGGAGCCTATGTTATTGGCTGCAAGATATTTCAATCTAACAAGCCAAATAGTGTACCTTGTGGAGCTGTAGATATTGCATATAAGATTATTAAGAAGGATCTTCAATTGGACATCGCAGAGCTACTACTGAAAAAAATAAAGGACAATATGAGAACCATTCAAGTAGCAAAGAAAAACAAATGTAAGTTTGGTTCTCTACTGGTCTATATATTTTTCTACTTGCAAAACCTCTTTCCATCTATTGGTAATATTGACTGGGATGTCAACCGACTAGTTCTCATGCAAATAAGTGAATTTATACAAAATCTAGGTTAGAATTTTTTTACTGTTATGGATGAATCACTTTGGATAATTCAAGGATAGAATGCATAAAAGAAGAAGGATTCTTGGACAGTTAGTTTAAAATCACAAAGAAGATATCTATTTCCTAGTGGATAACCGACACCACTTTAATCATGGCAATTGAACCAAGGACTACTTGGTTACCCCAATGGGCTATGAAATGGATATTGACTAAGCTTCTAGGTCAATAAAGGCACTATTTTCCAAGCCCAAAGACACAAAAGATACTAGGTTTGGAACCTATGAAGAAGCTAAGTTAAGAATAAAGATGGATCTAGTTGGAGTGAAGCTAAACAAAAAATTCAAAAAGATGATGGAAACATTAGAAAAACAATATGGAGATGATGAAGAAGAGGAATCAACAATTAATTTGAAGAAGCAACTAAGGAACAACTTTTGATTGGAAAAAGTGAACATGAGGAGGATACCAAGTCAGATAAGGACATTCAAGCTATAGCAGTAAAGGCCACAGGGAAGAGGAAACAAGAAAAAACACCTACAAGAGCAAGGAATAGATCATCCACAGCTACTTCTCCACCCCTAAAGAAAGGAATAGCAAAAATCTCAAGCCCAACTCCCAAAAATACTTATCAAAAAAAGAAAAGAGGTGCCCAAGTCACCACCGAGTAACCTAAGAAGAGGAGAAGGTTGATACAAAAAAAAAAGATGATGTAGACTCCAAAGAAGAAGATGAACAATTTAAATTTAAGGTTTTTGTAAATAAAAGTGAGTTAGCAGATGAATTAGTTGAAAACATAAAGGAAATGGGTAGACTAGGTCACCCTAAGATGAATCAATATACATACATGTCAACCAAGGATCGGGAGAAAGTAGAAGAGGCTATTATTCATATGATGATTAAGTTTAAGAGACTACTGATGGAGTTTGTGAAATATGTTCCTAAGGAATTACATGAGAAGGTATCGGCAAGGTGCACATATGCCTTGCACACAGAAAAGAAAATGAGGGAGAACTCATTAATTTTAGCAATGCCTACCTTATCTATTACAGAGATTGATGAGCTGATGAAACAATATTCTAAATGATTTTTGATGAAAGGTAGAGAACTATTAGGAATGAATGCTGAAGCCTTTGGTAGTCATTCTGTAGAAGTGGTTGTTGCATTCATGACTATGATTGTCATTGATGTCAACACTATGATATTCTGGAGTTTAGTAGAGAAGCAGGCACAATTTTGTTTTGCACACATGTTATATTGTAGATTGAGTTATGCATAGTTGATGGTATGTTCTTTGGTGTGTTATTAGCCTATGGTTAAGAGCGCAAAAAGAAATTCATTTATTCATAAAATTTATAAGCATTTTGGTGGAAGCAATATTCTAGCAGTATTCCTGTGTAGCATTTTTTGGTAATCGGAGGATATCTCCTAACCGGGATGGAATCTAATTCTGCACAGTTAAAGGGAAGTTTGAGACTCATTAGTGATGATGTGGTTCATAGCACAAACTTTGAGGTCACACGACTAGAAAGTTATTGTATCTGAAAGTTGACAGTTTTATGTAATTTTGATGTAGCGTGTTGAAATTATTATTTTGTATTTGCATGCCGACTCATTTGTAATTATTTGAGTGTGGTATAAAGGAAGGAATTTTTTCCTTGTTATATGAGGATTGTAATAGTTTTGATATGAAATTATGAAATTTTTGATGCAAATGTATGCATGAAGTGAAGAAAAGAGCTAATTCAGTGATGAAGGAAGACTTGCAAAGTACAGAGATCTGGATTTGTGATCTTGTGTAGCAGAGAGTGTAGTTTTGGCATAGTGTGAAGGAGGTAACATATTTCATATTATTCTTTTGAATAATCCTAAGATCTATTGGACAGTGAGTTCAGAGATCTTGCCTTGAAGTTGTTTGGGTAGTGGGTCCTTCTGTCTTCCATAACTCCTAACAGGGTTAGAATCTTTTAACAGGGATTCAAAATCTCCTAACAGAGATTCATATGTACTAAATGTATTTCATAAGACTCCTAACAAGGTCCATCCTCTAACAAGGAACTTTCATATTAGTACATCATTTTTTGGGCATCATTCCCACCAAGGTTTACTCTTTGATCAAGAGGTTCCCTAGTTAACATATCTTGTGTTATTGTGTCATTGTGTATGATTATCCTTCTATGGTTGGTTACTACATTAATTATATGGTTTAAAGCTATTGAAGTTGATACTGAAGTTAATGATGATAAATGGTTTAATTATCGGATAACTGATTCACCCCCCCATCTCAGTTATCTTGGTGGTCTTTACTTTCTAACAATTGGTATCAAAGCAGCAGGTCCTTGAAAGAGAAGTTTAACAACTTAAGGAGATCTATGGAAAATTTTAGGAAAGAAAGCCCTAAGTTTGATGGAGTAAATTTTGATAGCTGGAAAGAAAAGATGAAGACACATCTCTTGTATTTAGGACCAGGCTATTGGTTGATTACAAAGAATGAAAGGACTATAATTGAAGAAGACAATCTTGAAACAAGTTCTAAAGATGAGGTAGATCTATTTATGTGTAACATACTTGTAAGAGAAGCACTTTTATTAGCACTTCCAAAGAATGAATATAGTCAAGTAAAAGGTTTAACTAAATCTCATGATATTTGGAAAGCTTTACATTCTACTTTTGAAGATGATGAACATGCAAAGAAAGCTAGGTTACATAATTGGATTTGTGCATTTGAAGACATAAGAATGATGGAAGATGAATATGTTAGAAGCTATATTGGTAGGATGTTAGAAATTGTTGCAAGAATAAAGTCTTGTGGAGGTCAAAAGACAAAGAATGAAGTAATATGGAAGATTTTGAGAACATTGACACCAGTATTCAGGCAGACTACACAAATGATTGAACAAGTGATACCTTGTACACCAAACTTTTCAAGAGAGACTCTTCTTGGAAGATTGGAAGTAGCAGAGATGAATTTGAGATTATCAGGAGAACTACCTAGAGTGGAGACAGCATTTAGTGCTCTTAGCATCAGACCTACTTTGTCTAGAAGTACAAGTGTGAATGGAGATTATGCCAGTAGTAGCAGATCCAAATCTGATGAAGATAAGAAGATTGAAGAAGGTATTACCTTACTTGTGAAAATAGAACCAGATGGTAATAAAATCTTTAAATGTTGAACATGTCAAGGATATGGTCATTTTGCATCTAAGTGTCCTAAGAGAGTTAAGAAGTATAGAAATAATTTTAAGCCTAGAAGATCTAAAGAATGTCATTATGCAAATGATGAAGAAAATGAAGCAGGAATTGAAAGACATTTGAGTGACAGTGATAATGATAACTTTGATGACATAGGATTTGTAGCAATTAAGGAAGAAAATTTTGAATCTAATATTAAAGAAGAAAAAGCTTTAGTTTCCCAAGTTGAAAAGAAAGCTGATTGGATTATAGACAGTGGTTGTTCACATCATATGACTGGTGATAAAGGAAAATTCATAAAGTTTAACAATTATGATGGAGGAGTTTTTAGAGTTGGTAACAATGCACCTTGTTTGATTAAAGGTATAGGATCTATTACTCTTGATGGAAAGACTAATACTGATGATGTTTACTTTGTTGATGGATTGAAACATAATCTTTTGAGTGTTGGACAGTTAGTGAATAAAGGATATCAAGTTTGGTTTACTAAGAAAACTTGTGTGATTAAGGATAAAAATGGAAATCTAATTGGAACTGGATCTAGAACTAGAGGTAATGTATTTCAGTTGAACCCTACTAAGATGACATGCTTGATGACTAAGATTGATGATAGTTGGTTATGGCATAGAAGGTTTTTTCATATAAACTTTGATAATATTGTGAAAGTAAGTTCTACACTTACAGTAAGAGACTTACCTAAGATTATGAAGCCTACTAACATGATTTGCAAGGAATGTGTGATGGCTAAGCAGAAAAGGAGTTCATTTCCTAGCAAGAAGTTCACATCTATAGAAAATTTGGAGATTGTTCATACAGACTTGAGCGGTCCTACTAGGACTAGAGGATTCTATGGAGAAAGGTATTTTATGATTCTTGTTGATGATTTTACAAGAATGATGTGGATTGCATTTTTGAAAGAAAAATCTGAAGCATTTGATAAGTTTAAGGTCATGAAGAATAAATTTGAGAATGAATCAGGAATGAGGATTAAATGTTTGAGATCCGATAGAGGTGGAGAATTTACATCTAAAGAGTTTAACACCTTTTGTGAAGTGAATGGTATTAAGAGACAGTTATCAGCCCCTAGAACACCTGAAAAAAATGTTATTGCAGAAAGAAGGAATAGATCAGTAACTAAAGCAACTAGATCTATGTTATTTGAAGGTGATTTGGCAAAGACATTTTGGAGACAAGCAGTGAATACAAAAGTATATACAATGAACAAAGTACAAATCAGAGTAGACATAGACAAGACACCTTATGAATTGTGGTTTGGACATGCACCCTCAATTAAGTATTTTAGAATTTTTGGAAGCAAATGTTATATTAAGAGAGATGATGATATAGGAAAGTTTGATCCTAGAAGCGATGAAGGAATTTTTCTTGGATATTCTTTGAAAAGCAAAGCATATAGATGTTACAATAAGAGAACTAAAACTATTGTTGAAAGTGCAAATGTAAAAGTTGATGAGAAGTTTAAAATTCAAGAAAGAATGCTTGATTATGAATCTGATGAAGGAACTAACCCTCAGCCTAACATTGAAACTACTGAACAATTTTTTGAGACTGACAGTGAATTGTTGAATGAAATTCATGCTGAAGAAAATAGAGAAGAATCTACAGTTGAAGAAAGATCAGTGACTATGACACCTAACAGGTATATATCAAGACATCATCCTATTGAGCAAGTTATTGGAAGTTTGGACAGAGGAGTTATGACTAGAAAGAAGGTACATTTATGTTTGATTTCTCAAATTGAACCTAAGTCTACTAATGAAGCTTGTGATGATGAACATTGGATTAAAGCTATGAAAGAAGAATTGGATCAGATTGAAAAGAACAAGACATGGGAATTGGTCCCTAGACCTAAAGACAAAAATGTGATTGGAATTAAATGGGTATTCAGGAACAAGATGAATGAACAAGGAGAAGTAATTAGAAACAAAGCAAGATTGGTATGTAAGGGATACTCACAGTAAGAAGGAATTGACTATGAAGAGACTTTTGCCCCTGTGGCAAGACTTGAAGTGGTAAGAATATTTTTGGCTTATGCAGCATTTAAGAAATTCAAAGTGTATCAGATGGATGTAAAGTTAGCATTTCTGAATGCTGAATTAGAGGAAGAAGTCTACATTGAGTAGCCTGAAGGTTTTCCTTTGACTCAAAAAGGAGACATGGTATGTAAACTAAAGAAAGCATTGTATGGACTAAAGCAAGCACCTAGAACTTGGTATGCTAGATTAGATAAGTATTTGTTAAAATTGGGATTTACAAAAGGAACAGCTGATAGTAACTTATACACAAAAGAAATTGAGAATGGATTGTTAGTTTTGGTTATTTTTGTTGATGACATTATTTTTGGAGGAGAAGATGAAGCTAGTGACAAATTTGTTGATGAAATGAAGATAGAATTTGAAATGAGTATGATGGAAGAAATGAAATACTTTTTGGGATTACAAATAACATAAAACAAAGATGGTATCTTTATAAGTCAGACAAAGTACTTGAATGATTTTTTGAAAAGATTCAGTATGGAGAATTGTAAACCAGTTGGAACACCTATGGTTACAGGACATAAACTATCTAGTAAAGATGAGACACCAGAAGTTGAGAAAAAGAAATATAGATCTATGATTGGTGGATTGCAATACTTGACACACACTAGACCAAATATACAACATTCAGTTGGGATGGTAGCAAGATTTCAAGCTGAACCTAGAGAGTCACATTATGCAGTAGTAAAAAGGATATTGAGATATCTTAGAGGCACAATGGACTATGGACTATGGTATGAAAATTCTGATGATTTTACCCTATGTGCATATACTGATGTTGATTGGGGAGGCAGTGTTGATGACAAGAAAAGCACCAGTGGTGGAGCCTTTTTTCTTGGAGGAAGATTAGTTTCTTGGTTGAGCAAAAAGTAGAATTGTATCTCACAGAGTACAGCAGAAGCAGAATATGTAGCAGCAGTAAACAATTGTAATCAGATAATTTGGATGAAGCAGATGTTGATGGATATTGGAATCAAGTTTGATGAGCCTATTGTCATATATTGTGACAATACAAGTACAGTTAGTATGTCTAAGAATCCAATTTTACATTCTAAAACAAAGCATATAGAGATCAAGTATCATGTTGTAAGAGAGAAAGTTGTAGAAAAAGAAGTTAGACTGGAGTACATAAGCACAAAAGAGCAGATAGAAGATATATTTACTAAAACTTTGCCTAAGGATACATTTGAGTATCTGAGAGGTATGCTTGGGGTTATGCCCCAACCTACTTTTGAGTAATGATGCAGTTGGTTGCATCCATCCAGTGGTTTATGGCCCTATCTATTTTCTAGATTGGATGTTGGTACTTCCTCTATGGGGGAGTATGTGTATCTAAGCTAAGTCATTGAGGACTCTTGTGAATGTATTTTCTAAATAGTGTCTTTTGACATTGAGCTATTGTTTGACATAGTGATAGAATTTATGTCATTGATGTCAATGGGGGAGAGAATCATGAAAAACATTGAGGAAACATTGAGGAACTACATTTGTTGGAGAGATTGAATAGGATAATGAAGTAAGATTTGATTGATGATGAGTAGCAGTCCAGTTGAGTATCAGTGATTGGATTTTTGGAACATTGGATGTTTTTCATCTATGTTTCCATCAATGCCAATGGGGGAGATTGTTAGAAATGAATGCTGAAGCCTTTGGTAGTCATTTTGTAGCCGTGGTTGTTGCATTCATGACTATAATTGTCATTGATGTCAACACTGTGATATTCTGGAGTTTAGCAGAGAAGCAGGCATAGTTTTGTTTTGCACACATGTTATATTGCAGATTGAGTTATGCACAATTGATGGTTTCTTTAGTGTGTTATTAGCCTATGGTTAAGAGCACAAAAAGAAATTCATTTATTCATAAAAGTTATAAGCATTTTGGTGGAAGCAGTATTCTGGCAGTATTCCTGTGTAGGGGTTTTTGGTAATCGGAGGATATCTCCTAACTAGGAAGGAATCTGATTTTGTGTAGTTAAAGGGAAGTTTGAGACTCATTGGTGATGATGTGGTTCATAGCACAAACTTTGAGGTCACATGATTGGAACGTTATTGTATCTAGAAGCTAACAATTTTATGTAATTTTGATGTAGCGTGTTGAAATTATTATTTTGTATTTGCATGCTGACTCATTTGTAATTATTTGTGTGGTATAAAGGAAGGAATGTTTTCCTTGTTATATGAGGATTGTAATAGTTGTGATATGAAATTATGAAAGTTGTGATGCGAATGTATGCATGAAGTGAAGAAAAGAGCTAATTCAGTGATGAAGGAAGACTTGCAAAGTACAGAGATCTGGATTTGTGATCTTGTATAGCAGAGAGTGTAGTTTTGGCACAGTGTGAGGGAGGTAACATATTTCATATTATTCTTTTGAATAATCCTAAGATCTATTGGATAGTGATTTCAAAGATCTTGCCTTGAAGCTGTTTGGGCAGTGGGTCCTTCTGTCTTCCATAACTCCTAATAGGGTTAGAATCTTTTAATAGGGATTCAAAATCTCCTAACAAAGATTCATATGTACTGAATTTATTTCATAAGACTCCTAATAGGGTCCATCCTCTAACAAGGAACTTTCATATTAGTACATCATTTTGTGGGCATCATTCCCACTAGGGTTTACTCTTTGATCAAGAGGTTCCCTAGTTAACATATCTTGTGTTATTGTGTCATTGTGTATGATTATCCTTTTATGGTTGGTTACTGCATTAATTATATGGTTTAAAGTTGTTGAAGTTGATATTGAAGTTAATGATGATAAATGGTTTAATTATCAAATAACTGATTCACCCCCCCCCCCCTCTCAATTATCTTGGTGGTCTTTACTTTCTAACAGAGAACTTAATATTTTGGCATTTAATCTTGAGGCAGTTGATGAGAATAGCAAGCTTCTATAGGCTACAATTTTGGAATCAAGGGCAGAAGTTGATCAACTTGCATTGACTATTATACCTGAGAAGAAAGATAAAATAAAAGGAAAAGGAGTTCACTCCAATGATGCTAACATAGTCACCAAGGAACCAATTCATATATCTGATATTAAGAAACAATATGATACATATTCTATGGATTTCTACCCGGTAGGATATACTGAAGAGGATACAATGGATTCTCCTGAGAAACTAGTAACAATCAAGATAGATCATGTCTTGATTGAAGACATCATACATGGAAATCCTAAAGATGATGTAAAAGATGATGAGGACATCACTATACCTGTAGGTACAAAAGAAGAAAATCAACCTATTGATGTAGCAACAATTGATATATCGGGTAATTTACCAATATTATTACAAACAATTGAGATTGCTACACAAGGGGAACCCGAGGGCTCTACACCCAAGCAAAATAATGATACAACCGAGGGACATGGAGCAGAAGAACAAAAAGATACAAATGAGCCTAAAAATAAAGAGGCAAAAAGCAAAGAACCTGAAAAGAATACACATGTAGAGAAATCTACAACAAACTCCAAGAAAGATTCCCAAGGACAAAACATAGAGACACTAGTCACCAGGTAGGATAAGGAAGAGATCATGTCTACTTGATGCAAGAGAATCCTAGGTATAATAGCAATCTTACATCACCCAAAAATATTTATGTTTTTGTATTCAATAAGGGCTATCTTGTGCAGAGCTGCTATTTAGGGAAACTTGCTATTTTTAGTAAGTTGGTCATCTAATCTTAGAATGTTCTGATTTCTTCCCTGGAGGTTCATTTTGGTCATATCAGCCTACCAGAAAAGTTTCATTGACAGATCAAGTCTAGCTTTGTAGATATTGAACATTCTTGGTATTGGCAATAGGGTACAGAAACTTTGAGCTCAGTTTTGAAGGCTTTAGAGGCCCCGGATGAGGTCAAAAATTTTGGTGACATGCACTTGCACAAGTCAAGCCTATAGAGTGCTTTGTGGCCTTTCTGGAATGGGGTCATAATAGTCAATTGGGTCAACTGGCGATGACTTATGGTCTTCGGAAGTTGAGTCACCTGAAATGGCAGAAAATGATTTTCCTTCAAAAATTTTGTTTGGGTTTCAAAAGTTATTTTGAGCCGACTTTGATGTAATAAATTGTAGAATAAAATAATTCTAAGTTTGGTCAGCCTTGTTGGCTAAAATTTTGGAACCTTCCCAAGCGGTGGAAAATTGCCTAGATAAGGAAGGTTGTAGTGTTGTCTTAGCCAGTTTGGGACAGTTCTGGGTAGTAGATCTGGGTAATAATTCTAGGCTTTGTCCTACAAAATATTGTAAGGGAATTCCAATGTGGCTTTGCATATTGTAATTCTAAAATTTTGTAATTCCACATTTATGGAGATAATAAGAAGCCCATTTTTTGTTCTTGCAAATTGTTGTTGTTTCTCTATTTCTATTATATGTTTGTGGGCTTAAGGGGAGCACCCTTCATCAAGTGGTATCAAAGCAAGAGTTCCTGAGTGTGTAAACAAATCATTGATTGTGAGGTAGTTTGCACTAGGACCATGGGTTAGGGTTTCTATGTAAATAGATCACTAACTATGAGGAAGTTTGCACTAGGACCGTGGTTAGGGTTTTAGTGAGAAGCACAAAAATTCTTCCATGAAGGGAATGTGGAGGAAGAGCTGGTGTTGTAACACCTGAGGTTAGAGCACTCTAAAGACAAGTGTGAGCATTGCAAGAAGAGATTCACAGAGGAATGAATCTTAATGTCAGAGATGAAAGTGAGGATGAAGCTGAAGAAGAAGATTGAGAAGAAGTTGAAATTGTGAACCAGGAGGAAGAAAGACTTTCTCAGGGCATTTCCAAGATTGGGAAAAGACCTAAGATTGAGGTTCCTGCATTTTTAGGAAATCTTAACCCAAAAGAGTTGATCGATTGGATCAATGAATGTGAAGAATATTTTGAGTATGAAGATGTTGAAGATCCTGATAGGGTCAAATTTGCAAAGGCCAAACTGAAAGGTAATGCAAAGATCTGGTGGCAAGAGATTCAATTGGAGAAAAATAGAAGAGGGAAAGATAAAATCAAAAGATGGGATCAGATGGTGGATAAATTGAAGTGATAGTTCATACCTATTGATTATGAGCTTGAGCTACTGAAGAAAATATAAATTTTGAAGCAAGTGGGATGATCTATTTAGGAGTATACAGAGGAGTTCTATCAAATCCTCATCAGAATAAGCCATGTGGAAGCTGATAAGGAGATAGTTTCCCATTACCTTAATTGGTTGAGGCCAAGCATTTAGGAGGAGCTGAATCTGGTTCGAATGAATAGTATTGAAGAGGCATACCAATTTTCCCTAAAAGTAGAGAAAAAGTTGAACAAGAAGTTCGAGAGAAGACAAAATGGAAGAGGTCGCGGTGGATGATCTAGTGGACGGTCATATGGAAGCCAAAATGAAGATCCGAAAAAGAAGGATGAGGCCAGTAGCAGTCAAAATTAGAGAGGAAACAATTCCAATCATTTCCAAGATTAGAACAATAGAGATCAGAGAGGAAGAGGAAGAGGACAAGGTTCAGGAAGAGGAGGCTTCCATGGAACATGTTTTCACTGTGGAGAAGAAGGTCATAGGGCATTTGAATGTCCTCAATGCCAAGGAAGGATGGATAGGAGGAATGAAGGACAGGCCAGAGTGGCACATGTAGATGAAGATGCTAGATCCTCAAATTCTAAAGATGCTCAAAGAGGAGAAACGTTGATTAATAGAAGAGTCCTGCTGAGTGGTGAGAATGAACCTAAACAAATGAGGATCCTATTTCACACTAGATGCAAGTGTGAGGGTAAATGTTGTGATGTGATTATTGATAGTGGAAGCACTAAAAATTTGGTGTCAAAAAAGATGGTGACAAAGTTGAAGCTCAAGAGACAGAAACACCCACATCCATATCGGATTGCCTGGGTGCAAGATGACCACAAGGTCATGGTCAGTGAACAGTGCCCAGTAAAGTTCAATATTGGTGGGTACCATGATGAGGTACTATGTGATATCATACCTATGGATGCATGTCACATGTTGCTGGGTAGGTCATGGCAGTTTGACAGATGTGTTGTACATGATGGTTGTGTGAATACCTATTCTCTGACAAAGGATGGAGTGCGACATAAGCTAAAGCCATTGAAGGAGACTGAAGAAAAGGTATGTGGTAATGCAAGAATAACTTTTGTTGATGGAAGAAAATTCCTAGATGGTATGAGGCATGAGCATATGTGTTTTTCTTTAATTCCAAAAGCTGGTAAAGAGGAAGTAGAGGATGTACCTGTAGAGGTTGCAGATTTGTTGAATGAGTTTTAGGATATTATATTTGATAATGTACCTGATGGATTACCACTAGTAAGGAAGATCAGTCATCAGATGGATTTGATTTCAGGAGCCAATTTGTCAAACAAGGCAGCACACAGAATGACACCAACAGAAAGTGAAGAGTTGAATAGACTAGTACATGAGTTATTGTAGAAGGGGTTGATTCAAGAGAGTCTAAGTCTCTATGCTGTACCAGTGGTATTAACACCAAAGAAGAATGGAGAATGGAGGATGTGTAAAGATTCTAGAGCAATAAAAAAGATTACAATCAAGTACCAGTTTCCATTTCCATGAATGGATGATATTATGGACTGTTTGAGTGGGGCTATGTATTTCTGAAAGATAGATCTGAAGAGTGGATATCACCAGATTTGGATCAGAGAAGGATATGAATGTAAGACTACCTTCAAGACAAAGGAAGGAATGTATGAGTGGTTAGTCATGCCTTTTGGGCTAACCAATGCACCGAGCACTTTCATGCGGCTCATGAACGAAGTTCTAAAATAATTTTTGGGTAAGTTTGTCATTGTTTACCTAGATGATATTTTGATCTTTAGCAAGACATTGGAGGAACATATGATGCATATTCGTATGGTGTTTGAGAAGCTGAGAGATGATAAATTGTTGATTAATTTGAAGAAGTGTAGTTTTGTGAAGAAGGAATTAGTGTATTTGGGATTTTTAGTTTCAACAGAAGGTCTGAAAATGGACCCAAAGAAAGTACAGGATATCCTTGAATGGCCTACTCCAAGGAGTGCTACTGAGGTAAGATCTTTTCATGGTTTGGCTAGTTTTTACAAAAATTTTAGCAGTATTTGTGGACCCTTGACTGAAACAATGAGAGGGGATAGAAAAGAGTTCAAGTGGACTAATGGGGCAGATAAAATTTTTAAATTGTTAAAATAGAAAGTTAAAAAACAACCTATTTTAGCACTTCCAAATTTTAATAAGGTGTTTCAAGTAGATTTTGATGCTAGTGGTATGACAATAGGAGTTGTTATGAGCCAAGAGGGTAAACCTATTTCTTATTTCAGTGAGAAGTTAAATTATGCCAAGAGAAAATATTAGGTTTATGATCAAGAATTTTATGCTATAGTTCAGGCATTGAAGAAGTGGAGACACTATATGCTTCCTAAGAAGTTTTTTTTGTATACTGATCATCAAGCTTTGCAATATTTGAATAGTCAAGGAAAGCTTAATCAAAGGCATTTGAAATGCGCTGAGTTTTTGCAGAGTTATACATTTTTTTTGAAACATAGGAGTGGAAAGTCTAATAGGGTTATAGACATGCTTTGCAGAAGGCAAATATTGCTGATAGAGATGCAAATTGAGGTGGTTGGGTTCAAGGAACTCAAGAATTTGTATCCAGAGGATCTTGATTTTGGTGAAGCTTGGAAAGCTTGTATAGAACCTATTACTCTAGATAGGATGAAGTGGTTGGATTTCATCATTTAGGATGATATGCTATTTAGAGGGAGTCAGTTATGCATTCCAAGAAGTTCTATGAGAGAGAATCTCATCAAGGATATTGAAGACATACTAGATAGTCATGTTTGTAGAAGCACAAGGAATAGGACATATGAAGAGTATTTGGTCAAATGGAAAGGATGACCTATTGAAGATTCATCATGGCTAACAAAGGAGGAGGTTAACCATCTTGGTTTTCCTTTGCACACCTGAGTCGTGACAAGGTCACTTCTCAAATTACCCTAGGTGTCTAATGCAGGAGCATCCTAGGTGTAAGAGAAATCTTGCATCACCCAAAAATATTTCTATTTTTGTATTCAATAAGGGCTATCTTGTGCAGAGCTGCTATTTATGGAAACTTGCTATTTTTAGTAAGTTGGTCATCCAATATCAAAATGTTTTGATTTCTTCCCTAGAGGTTCATTTTGGTCATATTAGCCTGCCAGTAAAGTTTCATTGATAGATCAAGTCTAGCTTTGTAGATATTGAAGATTCTTGGTATTGGCAACAGGGTATAGAAACTTTGAACTCAGATTTGAAGGCTTTAGAGGCCTTGGATGAGGTCAAAAAATTAGGTGATAGGCGCTTGTGTGAGTCAGGCCTGTAGAGCACTTCATGGCCTTTCTGGAATGAGGTCATAATAGTCAATCGGGTCAACTGGCGATGACTTATGGTGTTCGAAAGTTGGGTCACCTGAAATGGCAGAAAATGATTTTCATTCAAAATTTTTGTTTGGGTTTCAAAAGTTATTTTGAGCCGAATTTGATGTAATAAATTGTAAAATAAAATAATTCTAAGTTTGGTCAGCCTTGTTGGCTAAAATTCTATAACCTTCCCAGGCGGTGGAAAATTTCCCATATAAGGAAGGCTGTAGTGTTGTCTTAGGTAGCTCAGGACAGTTCTGGGTAGTAGATCTAGGTAATAATTCAAGGCTTTTTCCTATAGAATATTGTAAGGGAATGCCCATTTGGCTTTGCATATTGTAATTCTGATAGTTTGTAATTCCACATTTGTGGAGATAATAAGAAGCCCATTTTTTGTTCTTGCAAATTGTTGTTATTTCTTTGTTTCTGTTATGTGTTTTTGGTCTTAAGGGGAGCACCCTTCATCACTACCAAGAAAGACAAGACAAATCCAAAGACCAAAGCTCTAGTACCTTATAGAAAATCCCCCACACCTAAGAAAAGAAAAAGAAGAAACATGGTAAGGGTCTAGTCACATTACATGAAGTCATAGAAATTCTTGCATGTGACCCTATGACTCTAGACCCCGAAGCCTTAAGAAGGTATGGAGAATTGTGCACAAGAAAGGCTGCACATGAGAAACTAAGATAGGAAAGTAAAATGAAATAGGTCTTAGAGGATGTTAGAAACATTTGATGCAAGTAGTCCTAGATATCAATGTTGATGAGGCAACTCCCATCATTGATCAACTTGCTACTCTAACCAGCCACATCAATGCCCCTGATATTGATGCAGAGAAATGAATTGAGAAAAGGGTGTAGAGGCCAAAATTCAATTGAAGCTAGTGGAGAAAATAAACTAGGAGCGCACCATACTAGGTCTTGGATGAATGGCAAACCCTTTTCTTGGGAAAACTAGGCAAACATTTTCTCCTCAAGGCCTTTTGTGTAGCCAGTCGAAAACATGCAAGAAGGTTTCAGGTTTCAAAGGTGCCTTTTCAGGGAAGCACATTCTAGCAAGTGGGAGAAATCAATTTTTCATGGTAAAGTAGTAGTTCAACCGGTGAAACCATTTTTCCTCAATCCCTGCTTTCATGATCATTAGGGGAGAGAAAAGCCAAAATCTCATCCCGCAAGGCAAAGGATCCTCCTTTGGATCATGGGGAAAAACCCTTGCCATGGCAAGGACTCTTGACTTTTGAAAAAGGGGAGTCATCAAATTAGTCTCAGAAACAAAATCCGCAAATCATGCAAATTTGAAAATAGTTTGGGTGGGATTTCAAAAATTCAAAAAATGTCAAAGGTTTTAGCCATGCAAAAGATCAGTGGAATAAAGGCTTTCCTTGCTCAACTCGGGGTCGGAAGAATGGAATACATGGTTACAATAAGCATCGTCTCACCGAGAAACAACCTATTTTTGATATCTGTGAGGGGACCCCACCTGGATCTCCCCCTCACATATCCTATTCCTTATTGAAGGTCATGGGTAAAGATTTGAGGTCAGATCAAGGAAAGGTTAATTCATACTCATTTGATTCTTCAGGTGTAGCAGGATTAAAAACACAACCACCTCCTTCTTCGCTGATTTTGAATGAACCCATTCAGGGTCCACCTAGGACTCCCTTCAATCCAAATAAACAGCGTCAGGTGTGGAAAGAGAAGCAAGCCATAGGAGTCAACCCAAATGAGCCCCATTTATCTATTCTAGATCGGGTTTCAATTACATTACTAAGCCACCTGCTGTAAAATTTGATTGGATATCTCCATCAAGCTGCTTTAATAGGTAAGTTTTCATCTGATGTGCTACTTTATTCAAATTTGAAAGACTGGGATTTTTCTTCTTGGCCAAGTCTTAAAGATGTCTTCTTTATTGATTTGGAATCTCAGTATTTTGTGGCTATTTTTGACTCCAAGAGTTCTAGGGACTGGGTCCATAAGAAAAAAAATTGGTTCTATTGTGGTGTGGGCCTTTCCATAATTATCTGGATTCCTAATTTCAAACCTTTGCCTATTGATATCCATTTTTACCCCTATTGGATTTCCTTTCCAATCCTGCCTCTTGACTATTGAGATCCTCAAATTATAGAAATCCTTGCAAATAAATTGGGAATTTTCCTTCAGCATGATTTGATTCCATATGATCATCCTCACTTGGATGTTAGAGTTTTCTTACTCATCAACATGTGAAAGCCTCTTCCAAGTCACATTTTAATCAATTCTCAGTGGGGTTTGTGGGAGCAGCCCATTAAGATTCAGGATGCACACATCGTTCAAAAATTTCAAACAAGATTGGGTCATTTCAATACCCAATGTCAACATAAAGTCCAGAACGTTCAAGTAGTATGTTCTGATTATAGCACAGACCCTAATTTGTGTTTGCTGAAAGTTCACTTAGAGAGTGCTTTATCTTGTAAGGATTTAGTTCAAGAGCATATGAGACTGGTTATCCATAATTGCATAGGAACGGAGTAGCCTAATCACTTCAAATTGGTTGTATCTTCCACTCAACACCCTACAATTAATCCAAAAGCCATCTCTAATATTCTCCAACATGCCTAGCAGAGTCCATTGTCTGATATCAAAGATATTGAGTTATCACAAGACTTTTTAAGTCAAATCAGGATGGAATTTGGTAGTAGGAGATCGCAAACTTTCCGTTTCAAATGCCAATTTCCTCTAACTATTCAAGGGGATTTGACTTGTCCACCTCAAATTCATCAGTCCAAGGCCCGTCAGATTAGTGATCAGATTGTATCTAAAATAGCTACAGCCATTATTTTTTAGATATTAGATGAGGAGGGTTTTCCAGTTGAACCTCATAATTCCAATCTAATTGATGATCTTAAACAATTCCATTTTTGGAACACTAAGTATCCTTCAAAAGTCTCCAACAATTCTTGCCACATTTCAGAGGTTGTGGGGCCAGTATTTGATAAGCTTCAGGATTCAAACATAATGGCTACTATCTCTAATAATGAAGATTCATTAGGCTTGGAGAAAATCTTATACCAACAAGCTCAAAATTTTCCAATATCTGATTGTCTGGATAGTACTTCTGGTTCGCTTGATTCAGAAGCTAGTTTCAAGCCTATAGACATAGAGGATGTCACATCCACACCTCTGTTTGATCATCATCAAATTTTATCTATCCATCAAACTCCTTCCATGTGTTTGTTGGTTACTAAAACTCCCAAATCCAAAGGCAGACCGAAAGGCTCCAAGACTAAAAATGAAATAGCGGCAGGCATTCAGTCAACTCTCGATGGATCTTTCATAGTTACCAAGCATGTGACGAGGAGAAAAAAAGGTTCTCCTTTTCTGCAATGAAGATCAATTCTTGGAATGTCAGAGGTATTAATGCCTCTGACAAAAGGAGTAGAATCAAGCACCTGATTGATTCTATGAAGGTAGATATTCTATTGATTCAGGAAACGAAGCTTTCACAAGAGTCATTTGATAAAACAATTTCTAAATGGTCCTCAATACATTCTCTTGGGATAGGAGCTTCAGGAGGATTAGTGGTTTTATGGAATCCTCAAACACTTCAAGGTCATCTTATGGAGCAGAATTCCAATTGGCAAAGTTTAAAGATGGCATTTTCTGATACATCTTTTATTTTGGTAAATGTTTATGGCCCTTCCTCAATGCAAGACAAGCTTAAGGTCTAGTCCAGCATCACTCATTTCATACAATCTCAAGACTCTCCAAATGTCATTGTTAGAGGTGATTTCAATGCTATATTGGATCAATTAGAAAAGTCTGGTGGTATCTATCCTCTAGTAAAAACAATATAGGATTTTTCATTCTTTGTGGACAGCAACAATCTTATGGACATTCATCCCTCAAATGGATCTTTCACTTGGACTAACAGGAGAGCTGGATTCACTCAAATAGTTGTTCAATTGGATAGATTTCTTATTTCACAAGAATGGAAACTGTAAAATCTTCAAATCGGGTCAGAAATCCTTTCTTTGTCGGGTTCAGATCATTTTCCCATCTCTCTTTCAATAAAACAGGTAGAAGATGAAGAAAAGAATCGACATTTTTCATCTTTCAAGTTTGAAAGTATGTGGCTTCGTCATCCACAATTTCTTCCTCTGATAAAATAGTGGTGGGTAAGCGCTCCATGCATTCAAGGATCTAAAATGTTCCAATTTGCTAACAAACTTAAGCATGTCAAAACCCTTATTAAGCACTAGAATCAGCATGAGTTTAAAAATGTATTTAAGTAGAAAGAAGTAGTCAAATCATAGCTGAATGACATATACACAAATATCATTCAAAATGGAATGAATAATGATACTTATGAACAGCAAAAAAGTCTCCAATTAGAATGGGAGGAATTATGTAGCAAAGAGGAAGAGTATTGGAGGAAAAAATCAAGAGAACTATGGCTTCAACAAGGTGACAAGAATACTAAATATTTCCACTCTTCTGCCAAACAAAAAAGTGCTGCAAAAACAATATTTCAAATTCAAGATGTAGAGATGGGGACTATTCTTAAAAATGCACAACACATTCAAGAAGAAGGTGTCAAATTCTTCAAAAATCTTCTAGCTTTAGATGAACATCCAATGCCTTTGGATGGTCAAGTCAGTGAATTACTCGAGGCTATTCCTCCAATGATCAGTCATGCAGATAACCTTCAGCTCATGGCCCCATTTACTATCCAAGAAATCTAAAAGGTTGTATTTTCATTCCCTCCAGATAAAGCGTCGGGCCCGAACAGATTTACTGCGTTGTTCTTTCAAAGTTGTTGGGAAACCATTGGGTGGGATTTGTTAGCTGGTGTTGAGGAATCAAGAAAGAATAGATCCATGCTCAAATATTTCAATACTACAAATATTGCATTAATTCCAAAAATTAAAAATCCTAAAACATTTGCAGACTTCCGTCCTATCTCTTTGTGCAATTTGACATACAAAATTGTCACAAAAGCTATTTACATGAAGCTAAAACATCTTATTCTGAGCATTATTTCTTCAGAACAGGGGGGTTTTGTTCCAGGCTGGGAAACCATGGAAGGTGCTCTGGTTGCACATGAAGTTTTGCACTCCATCAATACATCCCAATCATCTTCATTTGTGGTAAAGCTTGACATGATGAAAGCATATGATCGAGTATGTTGGAGCTTTTTGTTTCAAGTGCTTCATAAAATGGGATTTTCAAATAGTTGGTGCAAATGGATAAAAGCATGCATTTCAGAAGCTTGGTTTTCATTTATCATCAATGGTAAGGCTTCAAGTTTCTTTTCTTCTACACAAGGTGTACGACAAGGAGATCCATTATCTCTTGTCCTTTTCATCATTATGGCTGAGGCATTCAGTAGAACCATTAAGCATAATAACATGTTAGGTAAATGGCAAGGAGTTAACATTCAAGGTACCTCTATTTCAATAACACACTCCTTATTTGCAAATGACACTTTGATTTTTGGAAAATCACAAGTCTCAGAAGCTAGGAAAATCAAGCACTTATTGCAGCTTTATTCAGAAGTCTCAGGGCAGAAAATCAACCCACAAAAATCTAAAATTTTCCTTTCTAATACCAATAAAGTTATCTTAGACAAAATTGTGAGAATTATGGGTTTCTCTGAGGACTTTTTGCCTTCAAAATATCTGGGCATACCTTTCTTTATGGGCTCTAATAAGGCAAGCTACTGGACGTCGGTCATTGAGAGAATTAAAACTAGAGTGGTTGCATGGAAGGCTCGATGGCTCTCTCTATCAAGTAGAATATTGCTAATCAAGTCAGTACTCTCAGCAATACTAAACTATTATTTAGATGTACTTAAAGCACCACCATTAGTCATACTACAAATTCAAAAATTAATCAAAGGGTTCTTTTGGATGGGCAACATGTCCGAAGAAAAGAAGATCCCATTAATTTCTTTACAAGACATGGCATACGCTCCTGCTATAGGTGGTGCGGGAGTTCATGATTTGTCACAACGGAATGTTGCTTTTGGAGGCAACCTAGCCTGGCAAATGTATAGCAAGTCTCACACTACATGGTGTCAAATCATGTAGCATAAGTATCTGGACTCTAGTGATCCATCAAGGATTTTTTCCATCATTGATCCTCCGAAGGGATCTATTATTTGGGACTTTATAGTATCTTCTAGAGACTTTGTACTTAAACATGTTACATGGAAAATTAACCAAGGAGATAGGGCCAGTTTTTGGAGAGATTCATGGAATGGTCAACCTCAACTGCAAACATATCCTGATGTCCAAAATATCATCTCAGTTTCAGAGAACATCTGGGGAAGTCAAGTCATTCATTTCATATCTGCGGTGTGTTTATTTTCAAGAAGAGTTATTTGGAAGGATCCGGATCAGCTCCCATTATCAAATCAAGACAAAATTTATTTTCAAGCAATTCTTCATAACAGACAAGCCTTTCTTTCTCAACATGAAGATAAATTAAGGTGGGCACCAGCAAAGGATGGCAATTATTCAATTAAAGAGGGGTATAAGATCATTCAGAGAATGGCATCAGATAAGACTCCTTCCTGAGAATACTCATTTTGCTAGAATAAGTTTGTATTACCAAAAGCCGGCTGCTTTGCTTGGCTTGCAATCAAGAACAGGATTTTAACCAGTGATAGGTTAGAAAGATTAAACATTGCTTCGGCTTTCAATTGTGTGCTATGTAATGAGGAAACAGAATTAGGAGATCATCTCTTTTTGAGATGCCCATTTGCATACCAGTGCTGGACATTTGTTCTAAAAAAGCTTAATTTTTTAACACCTCTTCAAAATAATATCAGGGATGTATTTCAAGCCTAGCCAACTCTGTATTCTGGGGCTTTATTTTCAGGTCTTGGAAATGTATCCCAGCAATAGTCATATGGGCCATTTGGTAGGAAAGAAATAAGAGGATATTCAGGAAAGAATCAGCATCTTTAGAAAAAGTGTTGGAAGGAATTAAAAGATCAATTGTAGAGATAACTAATGCGAGTATTAGTCAATGTAAGGTAAATCCTATCATTACTCAGTGGGACAGCAAGATCCTTAGAGAATGGAAATCATTGGTCATACCATCAAGATGGGCCTCTATAAATGCAATACAACCTAAAATAGATCGAGCCTTAGTATATTGGCACACACCATTCAGAGGACATGTGAAGCTTAATTTTGACGGGGCTTCTAGAGGTAACCCTGATCAGTCAGGGTTAGGAGCTTGCATTAGAGATTGTAATGGATCTGTGTTAGCAATTGTAGTGGTTCCATTACCAGATGGGATAAATAATATTGTAGAAGCCCATGCTCTGCTTGCAGGGTTAGCTCTTGTAAAACAAGGAAATTTCAATAAAGTTCAAATAGAAGGAGACTCGCAAGTAATCATCAATGCATGCATTAAGAGAGAAATCTTCAATTGGAGGCTCAAATATATTATGCAGCAAATTTGGAGTCTCCTCGATCAATGTCAGGAAGTTTGTATTTCCCATATTTTCAGGGAGGGAAATAAAGTTATTGACTGTCTTTCAAATTTGGGTTGTGATGGAGTCAAAATTTCAACTCTTCAGCCGAGATCGTTCATCGAACAATATGAATATTTAAAAACTTTAATTAATATAGATCTTGACAAGTGCCACATCTAGTTTCATTGCATCTAACACACATGATGTCAGTGCAGCCACATCATTATCTCTAATTTATGAGTATGGTTCATTAATCTCTGCTGCCCTGAGGATGTCACTTCGATATTTCACACACATTAGAAGTACGAGTGCATTATGTTATGTTGTGCCCATTTGATAAGGTTTCAATTTATTCATTATGATCACATAGCAATTGGTACTTCACATCTTCCAAACGTGTTGTGGGTGATCACATTTTGCCTTTCTTAGAGTCTGGATCGATTATTTATGTCTCTTCAAACTTCTATTTTTAGTGCCTTATTAATAGTTTTCAGTGCCTTTACAAGTTAAATTTTTAAGATGTCACTACCTTCTGACGTATGTGTCAAGTGTGACTCTTGTCATCAGTTTCACAAATCGATTATGCCAAGAAATTACTGAATATGGTTATAGCCGAGGATCGATGAGGAGGCTCTTCTTATTTGGATGACTCTGCCATGGATACAATGTTCTTCATTTAGGTCACGTCAACTCAGAGGGCAATTCGACATGTTATTGGGGAAGAAATCTTTTCTCCTTCTCCAAGGCAAGTCTTATATCCATCAAATTTAGTGTCAGTTTTCTTATCGAATGCAATGGATTTATTACAGTCAGCCTTGCTCTTGGAAAGCATTGCAATGAAAGTTGTTCATCCAAAATTTTGGAATGAAGGCAAGTTGAAATAGACATTGCATCGATACAATTTGTGGGTTGGAAATGCTTTGGTTGGTGGCTTGTTCATTAGGTCTCAACTCCTCCAAAAACATGAGGTTATGGCTACTTTTGATGCACTCCAAAAGACTTTCAAAAATCAGAGTCCACGTTTCCTGAAATCCACTCTGCAAGTCACTGCGAGAGTGTTGGGGTATCAATTAGAGGAGGGTGTTAAAAGAAAGGGATCAGCATTACTCGATCTCCTGGTGCTACCAAAAAGAAGTGCTTCATTTATATATGGGCAAAGGGTAATTCCAGGGCAGTTCCTAATTTCCCAAGTTGGGAATGTGGGTGAAGTTGCAGTGTGCTCGACTAGTATGGGGTCCAGTTTATCAGCTATTCAAGGTCCTTCAGACAAAGGCAAAGGAATAGGGTGGGATGCGACTCCAAGTGTGAATTGTGCAGATTCTAATGTGCATGGTGAAGGTTCTACATCTGGTTGCGATTCCATCTCCCCGCCTTGCTTAGATATTGGTTGGGGTTCCACATTGCATGATGCTAAAGTCTCAATCCCTGGTGATGTTGAAATGTACAAAGATATGGAGGAATGAAAGTAGATGTATTTGATTTTTTGGTTGTTTGAAATTTTCCCAAAATTGTAATGTTTTGAAAATTTTGTGGGTTCAAATAGGACTTGCAATTTTGAAGATTTGGTGCCTCTCGGATATATAACTGTTGAAAACTTGTATTATTGTATAGTTTAGATTATGTTCAAAATTTGGAGAGAGGCTTATATTCATAGTTTTATTAGGGATCCTGATCATCGATATATGTATGTTTGTAAATATCAATGCTTCAAAATATGTAAATAGTGCGACGATGTTGGGTTTTCTTGCTAGTTCTTTCCCAGTTGAGCATTTTTTTTTAATCAATTTTTAATAAATATATTCAGTGGCTAGCCCACTTTTGATGAAAAAATAAATAAAATAAAGTCAAGCTATCAGATGTAATCACCGAACTTGACACTATTATTCAATAAATAATTATAATTTTGTATAACTTATGCACTATAGACCACTTCACTACCGAGATTAGTGAAAAGATAAATAAGCTCAATGAAGAAATAAAGGTTAGTGAAAATAATTTTTTAATCGATCCCAATGCATTTCATAAGTATTATACAAAAATTCAAGAACTCTAGCGGTTAAGGATTGACTTGAGGAAGCAAGAAGATACAATCAGAGAGCAAGTAACCGAGCTTCGGGCTGAATTGCCTCCACATCTCAAGGTAATGCAGTGACATGTGAATAAGGAAAAGGACTTAGTTTCCACCCCAGAAATATCAATGTTTGATAACATTTTTTACATGCATGCACAAGTCAGTAGAGCACATTGCTCTTGAGAACCTTAAGGAGGAATGGGAATGTAATCACCTAAAATTGGGCTAATAGAACCTAAGGCCCTATTTTCCCTAATTCGGGATAAAACCTTAATTATTTTAATTCAATTCTTGATTATTAACATAAATCATAAAATTCAATAAAATCAATTTAATCTCAATTCAAGCATTTATCATCAAGGTATTAAGCAAAATCAAGTCAATTACCTCTATGCCCAATTAATTAAATCATCCCATCAAATTCATGGCTAGACTAATTAATTAAAGGAAATAAATAAATCCCTCGCAAATTATAAAATACAACAAACACACCTTAAACATATGAGAGGTAGTCACATGGATCATGGATCAAGCTTGAATGCATCTCAACCACTCCTCATAGATGCATCTCAACCATCCAAAACCTCAAAATTTCTATAAAAGAAAGTTCTCAAATCTTCAATTGGTCTCAATTTCTTTGATCTTAGCACTAACTCTTTGATTTTGATAGTTAATTCATGCATTCATGCTTTCATTTTGATCTCATATGCTCTTAGATAATTAGAAAACATCTCAATTGGGTTGATAGTAAAGGAAGTCATGATCTAATGGCTAATTGTGATGTATTTTCTAGTTTTAGTTTCATTCTTACATAATCATCTTGAATCTCTCATTTTAGCATTACATTATCACTGTTTAGGGTTAGATCTGAGAGAAATCTCTAATTCTTTCCATACTTGTGCTAACTAGAGAGCAATAGGATGCCTTCAGTTGTTTGTTTCTCTAAATTTGGTTTAAATTGCTCTAAAAATTGATACAATGTCCTATTGAAGTGTTGTGTTGCAAGTCCATAATTCACACACACATTTATGGCATCCACCATGGGGCGTAGCCCTGGATTCCTATTTTTCTATTTTTTTTACTAATTTTTGTCATGTCTTTTTCTTCTAGGGATCGCATATAGGAATAGGATCTCATCCGAGAAGAACAGTTGTACCCTACATTTCTTGGATCACATTTGGGATTTCCTGGGTCGCATCTAGTCAAGTATCATTTTTGGTTAATTTCAAGATCTCATCTGGTGATTAGGGTCACATTTGGATAATGGGGTCGCATATGGGAAATGGGGTCGCATCTAGTTAGATCCAGGATTGTAGTTGGGGAAATTTCTTGAATTCTTGGTTTTGCTAACCCCTAATGATTTGGTTTGATGTTTCTATGGTTTTAAAAGAGCCTAACTATGGTTTGTAAGATGAATGATAGAGACCCAAATATTTAAAATTACTAACCATTTCTTGTAGGTTGCCTTAGAAGATCAAAAAGACATCATTTCTTTTCTTTTTAGGAACCAAACTGTAATTTAAATTCATCTTGCAAATTAATTAGAGGATTATGCTCTTTTCCCTTTGGGAAAATCAAAAACTCAAAAGTTGAATTGCATTTTGAAGTTAAATTGATAAATGAATGATAAATCTTACATAATATGTCTTGGATTTGCAATTTGAGTTAGGAGATTATGCTCTTCTCCTTCATGGAGAATCAAAAATCCAAATCTTAAGTTGCTTATCTACTTTCTTTTAAAGCATTACCTTTAGAGGACTTGCAAATTTGAGATTTCTAACAAGCTAATGGGTGAATGTTGTGATTTTGTTTGATCTTCACAGCTTAATAGTGGTTTGCAGGTCGATTGTCCAAGATAAACATCAAGAAAGACTACTAATGCTTGTTTTGTAGGTTGCCTAAAATAAAATCAACCAAACTTCATGCTTACTTTTCTAGGAACTTAATACAATTTGAGGTCAATTTACAAACTAATCAGAGGACTATGCTCTTTTTCCTTTGGGAAAATCAGAAACTCAAAAGTTAGCTTGTAATTTGGGGTCAAATTGGAGTAATTTGGTTAAATTTGCATAATGTGTTTAGGATCTTTGATGTGAGTTAGGAGATTATGCTCTTCTCCTTCATGGAGAATCATAAATCCATAGCTAATTATCACTTATACAATTTCTTTATTGTACACCTTTAGAGGGCCTATCGGTTGAGGAAAAAAGCTCCCAGAAAGGACCCAAGTGGGGACAAGTCTTAAGCCAACTCTTCCACCCCACTATAAAATTTGACGCTTCCTTAAGGTGAAAGCCTCAGAAGACATAATCTATCTTGTCTTGGGAAATTGATGATCAATACCAATGATAGACTTGGATCTCATGTAGAGCAGAGCCGCTTAAATCTCTCTTGTGAGACTACAGATTTTCAGGTTCCTATAGGGCTTACAGCCTAAATCCTACTTGTGAAACTATGGGAGATGGTTATGAATGGATGCCTTTATTAGACACCTTATGTTAGATGCTACCTGAATCACCCCCAAAAGGTTTTTATCACTTGTGCGAGGCAAATAGTAATTTCCCTAAGACATTCACCATATCAAGCCCTCATTGACGTTACTACTCAAATAATATGGGCTCCAATATCCATTGCGTGTTATTGGACTTCCATATTCTAAGGAGTCTTTGAGTGTGTTCCTAAGTCAGTGAACAAGTGGTACTAATCTCTGCCTAGCATAGGGAAGGATAGGTGTGTCTTCTTAAAAATGATTGCTTGATGTGTTTTTATTGCAAATTTAGATAATTTCCCTCAAATGAAGAAACACGGAGCATTTACAAGAACCTACAAACACCTGGAAGTTACTGGAATCTGACAGAGATGACCCATTTTCCAAAAATTCACTAAAATTGAAAAACTCTTGACAACATAAAATTGCATATGTGGTTCCCAGATTGCATCCCGTATTTTGGATCACATATGTTCAAATTTGGATCGCATCTGGTGAACACATCATTTCCTGGATCGTATCTAGTGACTGATGTATTTCCTGAATCATATCCCATATTTCCTGGATCACATCTGGGGTCCAAAAGTTTTATAGTTGCCTGTAAAAGATCGCATCTGGGATAGAGAGAATTTCCATACTTTCTAGAACCAAAATTTTTGCATTTCCAAATACCCATTTGGCCCAATAGTAAGGTTCTATTGTTAAAACACATCCATCTAATAACTCGAAAGGGCTATTTTTGAGAATGTCTTGTTACCTTGCATGGGCTTTTCTGCATTGTCCAAATTGTGGAGTCAATTTATCCCATCAATAACAATCAAGTTGTCATGAGCCGTAATTGATACAAATACAATACAAATATAATTGGTTTAAAATACATTTCTTTTCTTGAAAATACATTATTAATCAATATAATATCATTATTAATCAATATAATTAATTAATAACATATTATTGAGCAATATATTGATTAATCTATAATATTAATCAATATATAAATAATCAATATAATATTAATCAACATATAGTTAATCAATATAATATAAATTAATAATATTGATATTATTAATCAATATAATTTTAATAATAACAATCAATATAAATACATATATATAACTACATCAAATGACATTGAATTATATAACTATAGATATCGCAACAAATATAAACAAGTATTATAATAGATAGAAATTGGCAGCATTTAACTAATTTATTAATTATGAAATGGTGCAATGATGAATGAACATAAAACATATCCTTTAGCAGCGTGACTAATCATTTCAAATTCACTCCAAATGCAACATATAAGAAGGCATTCGCAATCACATCAACAGAAGAAAGGAATCATCTAGGAAGGATATAGAATAAAGAAGGGAAATTATAGATATATTTAATTCTGACCATAAGAAATAGATTAGAAAGGGAATTGTATGTCCCTTTCTCCATGGAGACCGATGACTGTTGCCAGCTGTTATTAGTTGATGGACATGGAATGATCTTTGTTTTTATCATTGCTTATCAATTTGATTTATATTGACTATTTGGGTGAAGTAAGCCCTTCAATAAGGGAACATTACAAGGAAGGATGGACAAAGGATTATAGTGTTATAGTAAATATATTTAAATAAACAAAGAGGAATATATATATATATATATATATACAAAATTGGGATGATATATATGCTAATAAAGATGGTTATGGTAGAAATACATATAATAGTAATCAAAAGTATATATTCATATATGTATAGATCTATATAAGCAAATCAGAATATGATATACTTATAGAGAATCAAAATTATATAAATATATTATATATATCTAAGACATATATATAAGGTACATATATTTAGTCTATGTGATAGAAAGATTGAGTATATATATTTGGAATATAAGGATTATCATATATATATATATATATATATATATAAGAATGAAAAACATGATTTTATATATATATATATATATATATATATATATATATACATATATATATATATATATACATATATATATATACATATATACATATATATATATACATATATACATATATATATATATATATATATATATATATGTATACATATATATATATATATATATATATATATGTATACATATATATATATATATATATATATATATATATATATATATGTATACATATATATATATATATATATATATATATATGTATACATATATATATATATATATATATATATATATATATATGTATATATGTATATATATATATATATATATATATATGTATACATATATATATATATATATATATATATGTATATATGTATATGTATATGTATATATATATATATATATACATATATATATATATATATATATACATATATATATATATATATATATATATACACATATACATATACATATATATATATATATATATACATATATATATATATATATATCTATATATATCTATATAATTCCTGATATGTTAAGATATTAGTACTTAGCTAATTTATTAATTACTCACTAACACAACCAAGCGGGTAGGGAGTTTGTGAAGGGAAAGGAGTAATTCGGTCATGTTGAGGCAAAGATTCCCAAAACGGGCTGTGTTTGTGAGGGAGCCTCAAGTAGACTGTTTCCACAATCGAGAACAGTAACTCTACCATCTGCCTTAGGGTTAGTTATTAGGAGAGGATTAAGGAATTGAAGCTTAAGTATGTATTATTTCCAAATATGATGACATGTGATAATTATTGAGAATTGACAGTCTCTTAGCCTAAAACACTGCAAATTACAATCCCCAAATACAATTCAAACCCTAATTGAGAATTTTAGAACAAGTCAAGTAAGGCCAATAAAGGGATCATTACACAAGTTCCCAGCTCATAAACAAGGCACTTTGACACCCTTTGATGTTGGATCCATAAAACAATTTCAAACCCACTCTTGCATCCTTTGATTCACAATCAGACATTGCAAACATTTAGACCCACTTTAAATTCAAGACACTCATTGATCCCGTAATCAAGTTTTCATGGTTAATACAAGACACAAAGCTTACCATTTTCAAAAGAACCCATTCTCAGATGAAGTACCATTGCTCACGCTTGAAACAGGAGAAACTTCAAGACTTAATCCTTTATTTGGAACTACACCTAGCACGACCTATATAGTGACACCTGAACAAACAAACATGAATAGCCAGAAAGATTTGTGAGTGATCCCTCGTATCAATAGGGAAATTGACATGGCCAATGGTCTTTATATTTCAGATCAAACTATAGAAAGTTGATAGGAATTTTTAGGATGCCATACAGTGGTTCTAGTGGGCTCCGTCGAACTCATTTGGAGAGTTTATTTGAATTATAGTGAAGATCCATTGTTGTTTTATAAAAGATATGAGTCCTTCAGGGTAGGTAACTCTAGCAGGCATCATAGCAAATACAATCAATCTATTTGAATCAATCTCCCTTCTTTTGAGGTTTAGTTCAAGAACAACATTGTCTCATCCTCCACGGGTCCCTCAAATCACACGGTCTCTGACAGATGATGAAGACAAGGGTAAATGTAGAGGAAGGAAAATCCTTGTGGGTGTTGAGAAGTGATGACCAATAAGGTTGATGTGCTATATGGTGGAGTTTTGGGGCTTCATCAGGGTTGGTGTGTGGTCTATTGTGGCAGATTTTGGTGACTTCTCAATTTTTTTGGGCACGTCTCATGCATCTTATTTTGGTAATGGTCATGGTAATGGTCATAAGTATTATTTAGGGTTACCCATATGTTGCACATGTAATTCTAAGTTTTGGTGATGCACATTTTGGTAGTGTGAACATTCATACATGTAGATGGTGGCATTATAATGTTTAGTACAATATGGTTTTCAGGGTATTGATATAAGGATTGAAATCAATGATTATACTTAAATCCTTATTATAAATATTACATTTATTCTAATATAAATTTCAAGTCTTTAACGTCTTATTGAAAAAATAATATATATTTTTAAAAGATTCTAAATTAATATGAATATTTAATAAACAATATAAAAACATACATATTAATGATGTCACTTAAAAATTATTAATAATAGTAAGTTTCTAAATTCATATTGGAATATTTTAAAATATTATAAATTATTTACATTTTACAAATATTATAAAATAACATATAATGGATCATAATGGTGGCAAAATAATCCATCAATTTCTATTTTTGCAACCAGATACTATGGAGAATATCACGAACCTAGAGGACAAATATGATAAGATTTATCAAAATTAGGCTCAAGTTGTTGATATTGATGCGGTTGATAAGGGAAAACATGTGCCTACTTAGGAAAATTAAGTATTGTGCATGAAGACTTGGGGCAACTTGAAGAGGATTGTTGTTTATTTTTTTCAAGATGTACAAGACTTGAAGAAGTTGGCACTTTATACTTCCCAAATGTAAGTAGAAGTTGTTGAGACCTTAACGAATCTAAATCAAGTCTATTCTATAGATTTTTTTCTCTATTTTTTTGTTCTCTGGGATTTTCCTAGTTTTTGTTGATGGCTGACTTCCAATTTCTTGAGTATTTTCTATTGTGATCATTTTGTAAATAAGATTTTGGGTCCCTTCAAAATCTATTTGATCCCTAATAAAAAAAATAGATAATTTTAGAGCTAAATCTCATGGGATATCAAATTTTATTTGTCAGTTCAAAGGGAAATGATAGAACTACTATAAATTTGAACTTATACAAATATATTATAAGGAGGAATATGAGGATAGGAAAAATATTCATTTTGATGTTGAGTTTGAAATTTTCCCTTAAGATCAAAATGATTAATAAATATTTTTTTACCTTGGCTACTCATGCATCAAAAGGTATACGGTTCATAGAATTTTTTCTCTTTCCACATGACCTCTCACTCTGGCTGGTTTGAATGTATGAAGAGTATAATGTTTGGAAGTTTTACCTTATATATAATCCTTACCTAAAATTTATTAGCTAAGGTAGATCTACAATTTTATTAGGTAATGGCACTTTCTTGAGCAATGCGACACCTTTATAATCTAATCTCCTACACAATCAATCACATGAGAGATAGCACTATCATTATTAACATTAACCCTTCATACTATCATGTTGTTATCAAAGTTATACTACAAAATCTAAGAGAAAATCTACATTATGCATTCCAACAATATCAAAGAAATAATGAAGCAATCTTAGATCTTTTTTGTGGAATTATTGTTTATCATTTTATTTATGCATAAATGTTAGGCTCTATTTAGTAAGTGTGAAACTAGTTTTTGGATCTTCCATTAGTTTCTCTCCACTTTATTTTGATTCACATTTTTATACAGGTCACAAATAATAGTCTCTTAAAGGGGTTTTTTAGTGTCATGAGGATTCAAGATGTAAGTACAAACTTAGGAACAAATGATATTGATTTTTACTAGCTAAAATTTAATAGTGGATGGTACTACAATGGGGAGAGACATCAAAGTGTATAATTACAATGAAAATTAGTCCTAGGAATCATCTTCCATAGCTTTTTTGCCTTAGGTCTTCTTCATTGATCTAATATCTATTCTTGGTTTCTTATTCTTTTGCATCATATCAACGAATCAAAGAGATCAAAATTAATATAAAATCATATACTAATTAAGATCTATTTCTATCAAATTATTTTACTATATATTTGAATTAGATTACTTAGAATCTACTATTTTCATTTTCTAATCCTTTCAATAGTCTATTATTTAATGATTCTAAGTCTTTCATCCTTAGATTATTTTATATGGGGTTTCCTTTATTTGTATATGATTATTAAATGTCCACGCCTATCATTCAGAGGAGAATATTAAAATCTATTGAATTCAACTTTTTTTGTGTATTTTTAATTTAGAATTTATAAAATTTAAATTTCTATGTTGAAGAAGCTCCAAGGGCCCTTAGATCATTTTCGTTGAAGTGATGGATAAAATCCTAACTTTTCACATTGACTAGATCTTCATTTCTTTACATTCTTTGATAATCGCATCCTTAATTCTTGTTTAGATGAAGAATAGTGTAATTGAAAAAAGTAGAAATTATTAAAAGTCAAAAGAAGCTTGAGATAGATGATAAGTTGAAATATTTTCAAAATGAATACTTGTAACATAGATGATGGTGCGAGATTTTTCTAGATGTAAATACAAACTTAAGAAATCCAACAAAGTAATAATCTATGGCCATTCTATAAGAAGATGTAAATATAAATAATGAATGGTATTTGTTGGACAATAAATATCAAAGGTGTTTGAAAACCATGAACAACATTTTTCCATTTAGGAAGAAATAAACCCAGAGACATACATCTAGGATGTCTTCTCATTAAACTTATGGAATGATCTTCCATTTACTATATTTGTTTTATTACGTATTTTCACCCATTATAAGATGAGTTTGCTTAGGTACGAGTCTACTTGGGTAGTTTATGTATGTAGCTTGTAATTTTTAATTTGTTGGAGATGTTGTGTATGCGTGTAAGAACATATTGTTTATCCTTCATTGGTTGTACATTTGTATATCTTGGTGGTTTATCTAATAAATGCCTAATTGTAACTTAATTATTGAGCATGTATTGTGCACATGCATCCTTGAATAAAATTAAAATTATTCTTGAATACTTAATATATCAGTGATGTCATTGTGATTAATTTTCTTCTAAAATAGTATATGGATATAATTTAACAATACACCATTTTCTCATAATGGATCATATCTCTCCAACCATCTCCCAATCCCTATGCTCTATTTACCCAATTTATATGTTTATTATGATATATCCAGGCCCTTTCAAACCCATAGGTGACCCAAACCTTTTAATACCATAATGGATGAATTTTTTTAAAAAGCACCAATATTAATCATTTGGAAAAAGTGTCCTAATTGGATATAATACAAAAGATACTACAAAGTACATTGATGAATGTTGTACTAGCTTTTCTTTTAACATATGAAGTTGTGGAACATTGATTTATGGTACATGTTGGTATTGACCAAATGATTTGGCTCAACTTCATTCTATCAATGCAAAATGTCATATAGACTACATTCATGAATGCTTTCTTGCTAAACCATTTTCAAAATGCTTGAAATAAAATAAAACCATTGTGAATTTTTTCCTCATTGCCATCAAAATATTACAATCAAAATAAAATGAAAAATAGATGATTTAAATTCTAGTTTTTAAACAATGAGCTACCTAAAATGAGCTATTAATCACTAAAAATTGAGATGCAAGTTCTATGTATAGGTCTAGTCTTTTCCCTCTCATTAAGAAATAGTTCAATTTTCCCATAGTAACTCTTCATTTTTTATTTGTGTTATGTGCTACTTCATTTTTTAATTCATGTACAATTGTATGTAAACTCATTTTTTATGTCTTATTATATTCATCTTAACTTTTATATGTATATTCTAAATTATATGCCCCTTCATTTATTTTTTATGTGTTATTATATGCAACTTTATTTTATATTTATTTGCTACTATATGTCACTTAATTTCTTATTTTTGTGCTATTGTATGTCATTATTAGCATAAATTCTTAGAAAATAATGTTGTCACATCCTCATTCCCATATATTTTAATCAAAGTCCATTTCTAATAATACAAACTATTCTATAATTAGGGAGAGAATATTAAAGTCTACTATAAATTGAGAGTATTTTAGATCATAAAAATGCTTTGAATTTGCATTAATGTAGACTACACCAACAATCTACATTCGTGTGTCTTAATTATATTTTATTTTAATTAAAATTATTGATAAAGTTTTTTATTAGTTAATTACATATTTTAAAAGGGCCCTAATCCCTTGTACAAAGAGAAAGATGGAGCATTAATCCCAGAAAATAACAAATATATATAAAAAAAATAGCACAATAGAACAATAGGAAACACAATACTAAGAAGAAACTTGAGCAAGCCTAAAATTACAGTGGCTTAAATTCTTTGTCCAAAGAGTTTTTTGATTGAGCATAGTATAAGGATTCTTCTCTTTGAATTGCATTCTCTCAAGCCAAGGAGGAGACATAAGATCGTTGGCATGTCCTTCTTTAGGCCTCAAAGCATTATCAATCCTCCAAAAATCCAAAAGAAGAATCTCTTTCTGAGAATCATAATTTTGAGCCTCCTAAAACCTATGGAGAATATCATCCTTTTTTGTCCCCTTCCCTTTCGAAACATAGCATTGTTTCTTATTTTTGCAGCAAGAATCTTAGTCATGACCTACCAAATTACAAGCATGAAAAATATCTGGGGATTCCTAATACTAAAAGTGTTGCAACCATTTCCCAAATTTAGAGCATGGGATGATTTGGGTAGGGAGAGCCTAATTTTTCTCTACAAGTACACAAAATCTAATAAAAAGTAAGTGCTTCTTGAGCTTGGTAATCTTATCTATCTCACTATACTTACCAATAGAATTGATAATTATCTTGAAAATATTTTCATTCCAAAACTACAATGGAAACCTGGGTGACTAAACCTAGATAGGAAACAATAATTTTTCCTTCCACGAGTTGAGGCTAGGAGATAAATATTAAAGATTAAGACCATTTAAACCCAAAAACTAAGGTTCCCCATATATAATCCTTGAATAGTCCTCTGGAAAGAATGGGAAAAGAGGAAAAAACTATACTACAAAGTAGAAATCATTACCTTGGTTGAAATTTTCCAAGCTTGATAGATCTATTTTCCAACTATATCAATATTAGGACAATTTCCACATAATCTCCCAACAAGAGAACTCTTAAGCCAAGAAATTAAATTAGAGAGAAGGGATTCAAGAACATCAAAGTAGACGAGCGTCCTCCATAACCATTCACTCACCACCCCACATAGAATAATCAACTACAGCCTCATCATGTAAAGTTACAAGTGTTGAGATACTTGCAACAACCAATGCCTCATAATCAGTAGCCAAAGTAGTAGCTTCTAAAATAGTAGATCCTAAAAAAACTTCAAACTCTCTAAAACCAAAGTAGAAAATTTTAAAATAAAAGAGCTAGAAACACATTTCAAACTCTCCAAAGGAATATCCAATCAAGAATGGTAGAAGGGCATCATACATTAGTAGCAATTGTATGCTCATAATCAGCAACTAGATCAAAATCTTCTGACACAATAGATCTTGAAACTGACTTCAAACTCTCCAACAAAATATCTCCCTTAGAATAATTAAGAGTAACATTTCCCACCTTTTTATTAAGAGTAGAACATCCTTTGAAACTATATCATCTAAAGTAGTCTCCTCAAAAATGCTTAAGAATGCTCAAATTTGGCACCATTTGTGTGATGAAGTTACTCACCTACATGGAATTAAGATCTACTAACATCAATTTAATCAAATACAATGCAAATTTAACTAGAATTGAAATTATGATCTATATTATCCCATAGATCTCTAGAAAGAAGTGGTAAGTGAAGCTCTCAGCTACAATCCTCACTAGTGACACCTCTAAAATGAGAAATGATGTTGCTACTATGCTTATGCTATGCTGCTATAATGATTCTAGCTCAAGAATGATGAAATTATGATACTAAATGCTCAAGAATGCTCAAATTGCTCTTGGAAATGATCTCAATTGCCTATAGTAACAATGCTATGCAAATGAAATTCCAAGATGGAAATGCTCTCCAAAATGCCTCATACTTATAGTAATTTCCCAAGGGTAGGGGGTGGAGTGAAGTAATCATGGTTATCCTTCAGTTGAGTCAAAAACTTTGCATTGTCCATAAATGGGGGGACAAATGAGGGGACAAGCCTTTAAATGGTTTCAAATCTTTGGACAATTTAAATGTTTTGAGTGATTTGTGTCCTTTTTGTCTCAATTTCTCATTGGTTAATCACTTTGTTGAAAGAAAATAAGGAATATTAATTCAATTAATTAATTAAATTTAGCCATGAAAGGGTAATAGGTGCATTTTGATTTTTGATTAAACAACTGTATAATTAATTGATTAAAATCAATTATATATTGTTTTTGTCCCTTTTAAGCTTCAATTTAATCATTTAACATCATTATTTAATAATTCCTTTGTTTTAATTGTTTTTGCTCAACTTTATTTAATTATGTCCATTTTGATGATTTTTTATCCATTTTGATGATTTAATGCATTTTATTGATTTTTGAGCCATTTATTGATTTATTGCATCTTGAAAAGTACTTGTCCAATTTTACATGTCTACAGTAGTCTCCTCAAAAATATTCTCATCACCATTTTCCTCCAAATTTATAGGATTAAAATCCTTAATCACTTAAGAAAAAACTTGATTTTTTTTGGTAAATCAATTGCTTTTTTATTCAACAAGGGAGACAATGGACTAGTAGAAGGGGAAAGAAACCCTCTTCTGACACCAAAAATCTAATCACCATCCTCAACAACCATCACTAGCAGCTTGAATAACATGTTAGCTTTAGCACAAGCCTCCAAAAAAATATTCATGAGGAAGTCATCCCCATCATCTAGGTCATCTAGGTTGCCTCCATCGAAAGGAAAGAAACAAAGGTCTTCATCATCCTTAAAGACCTCAACCTCCTTGGAATAAGAAGACTCCGAAAAGACCTCCAAATCCTTGGAAACGCCCTTAGTAAAAATAGAACCAACAGTAGGCAACAAAACGCTCAAAAGTCATCCAAGGATCATCCTCATCCTCATCTAGGTCATCACTATCAGAAATTGCATTATCTAAACCATCAACACTATCACCTATAGAGGAAATTTCCCTATGATGAACTCCCTTACTGAATCTCTTTCCCAAACTCCGTGCCTCAATGAAGAGTCGTGACACCAAACATCTTACATAGCTAAAGTAAGAGAAACAAAGCTTACCTCAACCGACCAAGAGTTGCAATAATTTCCACCACATAGCAATACAAGCAAAAACTGATGCCCCTCACACAACACACATACACAAAGCCCTACTTAACCCCCTCTTTTTCGAACCATGAGAGGGAAAAAAAGTGATCTCCACTTCATTCGTTGGGCACTTGCTACTCACTTTCATCCAATGTATGGTGTTCTTTGATGGACAAATGTGCAATGGCGGCACTGTGGTCCAATAGCAAACGTTCTTGGGGATATTTGAAACAACACAAATAAACACAAGAAAATCAAACAGAAGTTCCTAGGGTTCCACCAAGGCACAAAGAAATGCAAAAAATATTTGATATATGTATTATTTATTACTTATTGGTTCTAACTTGTGGTTTTAACTCATGAGAAAGCTTAATATTTCAATCCTAATAAAATAGATCCCAAAAAATCTTATTACTAACTACAAACATTCAACAACAATTAAATTCTTAGGCCAACAACTTGTATAAAATAATATTTTTTACTAAGTAGGCAAATCCCCTAACTCATACAACCTACAAACTAGAAACTAAATTTAATAATTACAAATATTAAGCGTACAAAATACAATTTAAGAGAAATACTACAAAGTTTAGAGACATCAGTTTAAGAAAAAATATTTTTCTGATAATTTAGATCATAGAATATGATTTGAAGCTTGATACTATAAATTTACACACAATCTTACTCACAAACATAACAGCTAAATATTTTTATTTTATTTATGCACTCTTTCAATTTGATGATAGTTCAAAAGTGTAATCCACAACTTGATTAAAAAACTATCACAAAATCCAATCTAAAAATAATAACATAACAATATAAATCGTTAAAATCTAATATCATTAATTAGCATCTCTCATAGTTAAATCTAAACCGAAAAAAAAAACGAAAATAAACAGGCAAGCAAGCGCGCAATCCACACTCCAATGATAGATCTAGTCCCAGTCTTCCACAAAAATTTGTAGACCACTGTTTCTAAAAATCTACCTCTGCAATTTGTAGATCAAACCCATTTTATTACTGTAAACACAATGCACCACTCTCTATAAACAATATACAATTTCATATAAACCCAACAAAACTAAACCAGTGAAACAAACTCGTCAAAACTCAAGGAAGAAGGCCTTGTTGGCTGAGGTAGTAAACAACAGATTGTGCACCGCTAGTCAACAACGTAAGATTTTCAGTTGCGATGGTAACATTGGGAATTAAATCTGTGTTGCCCGCTTCCTTCAATTTAACATCACAGTTAACGATGTTTAAATCCACATCGTCCAGCCCTTTCTTCACGTCCGCTATGACCGTCTGGAAATTAACACCATTAATTTCTTTCAATGTTGACTCCACTCTCTCCATCTCGGACGCCGTGCCGCCTATAAGCTCAACGCAAATGTTATAACGAGGATCTGAAGCGCGCAATTGTAACTCCACTCTATTGGCCTCTATGTGCGTCAAATCCACAGCAGTCACAGAAATCTTAGTTAAATCACTGCTCGAGCCTCCCATCGCAGTCGTCAACGACGTAATGCAAAACTGTGGATCTCTGGCGAGCTTGCATGCATCGGATATCGTATCTGCCTCGCCGCCGCCAATTAGATTGCATGCAACCCACGTAATCGCCGCAATGCTTAGCATGCATCTGTAATATGAGGCCATGATCGATTGCAGGGAATGAGAATTTTGTTCAATGTTTTGTTTCGTTTTTGCCTGTATTTAAACCAGATTGCCTGCCTGGATTAGCTGCTTGCTTAATATAGATTGTATATTTTATGCTAAATCTGAAGATTTTCTTAGGGATTAACTGGTCTGGATTGGATTTTTCCTTGTTCGGAGTGCATAAGGGTCTGTCGACTGGCTCTTTCCTTCCCTTGGTTGTGATTTTTCCTTTCTTGAAGAACTGTTTTCTCGGTTTTGTTAGATATGAGAATAAAATTTGGATTATCAAGTGGCGGTTGGGGATGAGGCTTGGAATTTGATGGCCGTATCATTTTTGAATCGTATATGGCAGCTTAGATCGTATACATTGACAGGTTACATGTTATAATTATGACATTTTAAATTGTTAACAAAACTTAAAAATTTATTAAAAGAAATATAGTATTTTATTTTTTTTATTATAAATATACGTTATTTTATAATAAATAATATATATTAAATTGAATTTTAAAAACTTCATAAGTAAATTTGATTTTTTATTTTTTTATTTTCATTTCATATTATTATTTCTTGTGGTAAGGCTATAGAACTATAGGTATCAACAAAATTGAACTAGTGATTACTAATCAATTTCAATCAATAGATGTTATATATTTTTCTTATTTTAAAAAATATTTATGCATGTAATTTTTTAACAAAACATATTGTCTGAAACTTGGATTGATATGAGCCTTTTTTTCAGAAATATTTGCCCCTTCTCATAGTTCTTTATATGAGTCATTTTTGGGGAAATATATGCATCTTCCATAATTTATGTTTAATTAAAAATTTTTAAAAAGTTTTTTATTTCACAATTTAAATTTATATTTATATATTTCTTTTATTATTTAATTTTAATTTTTTATATTTATTTTCTTTATAAACATGATTTAAAATAGTCAATTATATTTAAAAGATTTTAAATAATATTTATTATTCTTAAGATTATTTAATAAATATAATATAGAAATAATTAATTATATGTTTAATAATTTTTAAAAAAATTATAGTTATTATATATTGATATTTTAATATTATTTTATAATATGTTATAAGAAAAAATAACATTATTACTAATTAATTTTTTTAAATATATAAATAAATAATTATATTTTTAATAAATTATAAATTAATATTTTTAATAGATTTCATTATATTCAATAATAAATTATAAATGACTATTTTAATTATTAACTTTTAGATATAAATATACATAAATACATATCATAGTATAAAAATTTTATTTACGTAGGAATTATTATTCAATTATTGTCCAACATACATTTATTACACTGAAGATATTTATTAAAAATATAAAACATCAAACACAAAAGACCAATATATTGTAACATCTAGATAAGATAAGATAAGATAAATTTATTAATGTCCAACAAGAGACCAACAAGGGTCTAAGGAACTGAAAATGTACAACAAAAGGAACAGGGAACCAATAGACCAACAAATAGTGGTCGAGAAAGCAACCAAGAGCAAAAAAAGAAAGAAGAGAACAAGAAACAACAAGCAAGAAGAACAGACACAAGAGAAGGATTAAGGATCATTTTTAGGTAGAAAGAAATCCAACACTGAAGGATAATGATCTAGATGAGCAGGAACCCTGGGTCGTTGTTGTGAGCTACTAGAGATGTGTCGCTGATGGGTAAAGGTGTTGCGGGGTCTCACAGATCTAGAGTGACCGATGATGGAGGCAATGTGAGGCTGCTTCACCCCCCGTAAAGGAGACTAGGGCGAGAAGAAGGTCGTAATGAGCTTATCAAATATCTGCCTCTAGGGGAAAAGAAGTTGTAGAGTATGCTCACGGAGCTGTACAATCTCATGGAGATAAAGTGATAGGCATCTCTAATCAGTGTAGCTGAAGAAAGCAGTCAAGGAACTGCACCCTCTGAATAAATAATATAATATCCCTCTGATCTCATAGTAAGTAGGACAATGGAAGATGAAATGTGTCTCAGTCTCAATCTCGGTCAGGGCGCATAACCTGCAAATCTAATCATCTATGTCAATGTGACGGTCTTTTTGGGCCTGAAGGCGGTGAGATCCAACCCTGAAATATCCCATTGTGATGCGAAGGGCGTGGCACCAACGCTGAGATAAGTATATAGGATGAACAATAATCCCATCCTGAATGTCTAGAAAGTGCTCAGCATAAAAAGCCATCCTCGAGTGCAGACCCCCACACGGGTTGATCCAGGTCATGGTGATATATTGCTTGTATATGTCAAGTCTGACATGTCTATTCAAATCCTATGTGGAAGGGAGGAGGTGAGCTAGAGTGTAAAACAAGAACTGATAGGGGGAGGTGATCAATGTCAATCCCGATGGAACCTAAGAGGGATGAGGCCTGGGCATACCAACAATGGGCTCTGGCAGAGGGGTCTAACTTGGCAAGCGCCATTGAAGAGAAATAGGCCAAGTAGGAGTATTTGTTGTGACCGTCATTGGAGTCCATAAAATAATAGAGGCGGTGAATAAACCAAACCAGATCAAAGATGGCCCCCAATCTAAAGGGATGAGCCTCGAAGTTAGCCAGAATGATGCTATGAGAGGTGGACCGATGACATATGATGATACGTCAGAGGAAGATAGTCTGAACATGCTCAATAGAGGCCCAGTCAGAATCTAGAAAGGATGGCCCCCAAACAATAGAACCATAAAGTACCGTAGGTATAACCAAGGAATCCAAGAGAGACAACTTGGACGCGGTGTCCTGAAAAATATGTTTGAAACACTATCTCTCCAACATGGCAAGGGAATCCATCCCTTTACTGATCCTAGGTAGAATCGTGGGTGTCAGGCTGAAGCAAGGGCTGGAGAACTTGACCCCAAGGTAGGTGTATGAAGAAGTAATCTCAATCTCTAGTCCCAAATAGTAGAAATGAAGATGTGAGGTCTTCATGTAGTTGAAGATCATCACCCGTGTCTTACCGAGATTCACCACCAACTATCTCAAATCACAAAAAGAGGCCAAGCTATCAAGAAGTCTCTGGAGACTTTCTAGTGAGGAAGCGAGGATAATCACATCATCAGTGAAGAGGAGAATGGAGACAAGAACCTGGTGTAGGTAGCAACCATCACTTGGAAGTGAGGAATCTCTGAGAAAAGCCTCGAGCTCATCAATGTAGATATCGAACAAGGTGGGGGAAAGGGGGAACCCCTCTTTCACTCCAATAGTCCTCTGGATAGGGTTAGAGAAACCCTCCGGAGTCTTGAATCTACCCTCAACATGCTCATAAAGTCTCATAATAGCTATCAAAAGAGTCTCAAAAATCTTGATATCTCTAAGTCTCTGGAAGAGGGCCACCCAAGGGACGGTATCAAACACCTTACGAAAGTCAATGAAGTAGCAATATACTTTCACAGAACAATGGCGATCCTCCTCAATAATTGCCCACAAAGTCAGGATGTGGTCCATGGTCTGGTAATTTGCCTGAAAGTCAGCTTGACCTCTAGCCCTATAATCTCTCTTGTCCAATTCCCTATTAAGATTAGTATTCAGTGTCATTGCGTAGAGTTTGGCAAAGTTGTGCCCAATCATGATGGTCCTATAGGTGCTGGGGTCAAAAAATGACCCAGCCTTGTGAATCGGATAGATTAAGTGTCTCGACCAGGACTCGAGGAAGCCAATGCAAACCACACTATTAAAGAGTGTCAATAGATAGGAGCTCGGCACAGAGATATCAAGCTTGAAGAGCTCTTCCTGAAAACTATCCACATTGGCCGCCCTGCTACATCTCATGGATCTGATAGCCTCATAGATGTTAGAAGCAGTAAATATATGGTTGTGAGGGGGAGGGGTGAGGTGGAGAGATGGCTGGTCAGGGATGTCATAAAGAGTGGAGGTGTGGGAGGCAAGGGATCTAAGATCGATGGTGGAAGGTGGAGCGAGATGTTGAGGAACATGGTGCGCCAGAAAAGCTTAGGATTCTGAATGAGCGTATCGTATAGGGATGTTCACTGTAAGGAAATGAAAGCACATTTCTTCAAATGAAGAAATCGGTGGTAGGAGGAATGGAGGCCAGCGAAGAAGGAAGGGAGAGTCTCAAAGGTCAAGTGAAAGGAGCGGTGGAAAGCTTTGCAGTCATCGTCAAACCACTAGTTCATAGGGCAAGTAATCTGGCATGTGGATCTGAGGATAGGGCAGTGAGGGATGGAGAGGAAAGTTGCCTCCCAAATAGATGTGATCAATAGGTCAAACATGGAGGAAGCATGGCAGAAGTCAGAAAAGCTCTTAGGTGAGAGGAGACAACAGAGGTGGAGGGTAAAGAGATCACAATCTCCCTCGGCAAACTAGAAATGAAAGTGGGTAGGAGAACAATCAAGGATAGCCAGAGAACGGGGAAGGAGAGACAAGTGAGGGGAAGGATAAAAGCGAAGTGCAAGGCTCAAAAGACCATGGTCGGCTAACAAAAGATGAGATATGGTGAAGAGGTGGATGGAAGGGATATAAGAAGCACTAGTGATAACATAGTCAACCACACTGGCGCCACCGCAGTGTGGCCAACACATGAAAAGCTCAAAACTAGGAAAGTGAGAGAGGTCATTCAGAATAACCAAATTGGAAGACTCACACAGCTGGACGAGGTGACGGCCATAAATAGATAAAGGTCCGTCGCAATCCTTGGAAATAATTTGGAGCCCCAAACTGGAAGGATCTAGTTCTAAGGTACAGGTCCAGTCAGTACCTCGGTCATGTATAGGGGTCTGCAGCTCCATAGTCTGTGCATTAAAGTCTCCCAAAATAATGATGTCCCCCAAGGTACTGAATCTGTAAATGCACTCTATCAGATCAATAAATGGATCCCCATCCTCAGTACTATGAATGGCATATGGCGAGGAGGCTAGTGGAAAGTAGCAAACCCCGATGAAGATGTCTCTCTAGCGGTGGTTGTCATGATATACGCGGATCCACATGAATCTAGCATGTGTGTCTAAATGAACCATTGAAGTAGCATTAAAGAGGTTGTCCCTAATCAAGCAGGAAACACCTCTAGAGCCCCATACACCACCCGAAGAGAAAACTTCCTCCCTGAAGACAGGCAACCACTGATAATTGTCAAAACCCAGGAGGGGACGAACAGGACTCTCGTGGGTCTTCGTAATAGCCAAGATATCAGCTGACCCCACCGCATCCTAAAAGAGACCAAGTAACAACCAAAGAGAACCGTTACCATTCTAGAAGTTAACAAAAAGAGAGCCAGAGGAGGGCCCACTCTTGTCAAACTACTGACGTGGTCATCATTTGGCCTTTGCGGCCTGCCTCGAATCCCACCAGCTGGGGGGTGAATCCTGGATCACTGCCTTGAGATTCCTAATAACTACCCATTTACCACTGCATCTAGCCTCAGCAATGAGGTTCCTGGCCTATTTCAATTCTACCACCTGTGATCTAACGAGATCCTCTTCTAGATAAATCTTAGACGGAAGAGAGAATAACTTCCTCTTCACTCTAAGAACCCATAGTCTATCATGCAAAGAGAGAAACCTAATAACAAGAGTACCATTAGGACAAACCCAACATTTTTTGAGTGAAATTTCAATAATTTTTACTATCTTAACAATTTTGACATATAATAATTTGCAAAAGAAGTTATATGTAGTCATTAAATTTAATTCAAATATAAACTTTCTTTTGGCACTAATTTTGCTCCAGCCTTGTTAATTTATAATCTTAGTATGTAATATATATGTTTTTATGTTGTTTGTTATATATTTATATTAATTTACAATTCTTTTAAAATAAATCTTATGAAGTTAGAAATTTGCTTAGTTAATTTGAAATTTCTGCATATATAATAATATGTTTTAGAATAGTAACTAGATTATTTGTATTACTTTATTAAAAATTTAATATTTATTATATTTAATATTTATTACCAATTAAATTGATAAAAATATTTAAATTTAAAAGAATTTAGTATAAATTATTTGTAAATTAAAAAAAATTGACAATCATTATTTTTCTTAAAACATAAAATGAAAGGTATTCAAATGACCAAACTGTCATTAAAAAATCATAAGTCGAGTAGGAATGACTCTCAAATTCCAAGCCTATTGGGGATTACTCGAAGCAGATATATTAATGGGAAGATTTGTATATGTATTTTCTAGGTGGATTAGTGTGCATTTCATTGAATTAAATACTATAGAATGATAAATATCATAATAAAATTGATAATAAAAGTAGTAATATTGTATCTGCCTATTAATTGGCCTTTCTGGACAAATATAGAGGTGTGCTCATTATAGTATGAGGATTGGGAGACTCCAAAGTCTGGATGGATTAAGATAAACTTTGATGGTGCATCGTAAAGGAATCAGGTCCCTTCTAGCTCAAGCTATGTAGCTAGGGACTGACAAGGAAACCATGTATCCTTTGGAGAACCTTTGGAGCTAAGTGTTTGAGTGATGGAACAAATAATGAATTTTATGTCTAGGTGGCTTTGAATGTACAGTCTATTTGGAAAAGAAATTGGTTTTCTCAAATTCATTTGGAGAGGGACTTGTTTATTATCAATGCAATTATTAAAGGAGAAATGATCACTTGACATTAAACAAATATATTATAAGATATATATAAATCTTTATTCTCTGCCTTTGATGAATTCAAGGTCACTTGTGTAAAGAGAGGGAAAAATTAGTTGGTGGACAATCTTTCTAGATTTGATTTTCCATTAAATGCCAAATCAAAAGGGCAAAATCTCTTATGATTTTTGAGACATCAGTGGAGAAGATCTAGATATTTTCTGTGCATTAGATGATAGTTTAGTTATGAGATGGGACACATGATGTATGTGGTAAAGGAAAGCAAAGGTTGTTGTTAATGAGCTTACACTAGGAGAGTTGTCACATTTTATTTTCTCTAGAGTAAAAGATTTTTTAACAAGGTGTTGAGTCACAGTAGACATGGAGGTAAATTTCTCACTCGTAACCCTAAAGCAACAATTGTGTTTTAAGGGCCAGACCATGAAAAAGTGCCTAAAGGGGATTTTTAAAATTGACAATCCCTTATTCTAGTATAACATTGATCTTATTTAAAGGGAGGAATGCATGTGGTCAAATCATGGATATCACTCCAACATTGATATTTCCTCAATTTTAGTACCTTAGAATTTGGAGTTAGGTTTGAAGGAGGAGTCATTGTGGGTTATGAAGGAATGTGCCACCTACAGTGTTTTGGAGAAATGACATTGATTCTTACAATGCTTGAATCAGAGGTAGGTTTGAAAACCCATCAAGGTGAATGGGAAAAAATCCATAGTGCAAAACCTCTAATATATTGATTTATGGTTTGGTGTACCACTTTGAATAAGGATGAACACTAAGATAAATCTCAAATTGGATGAGACTTTCTTAAAGATTTGATCTGAGCACATGAGCTAGAATTAGAGGAGAGGCTAGAATGCAAGAATAAGAGAGAGACAAAGGCAAAAATTGAGCCAGGGGGACTTCTAGTTCAATAGACCTATGAGAAAGCCGAAATGATGGTGAAAATGGTGTGGTCTCCTTGTTGTGATTTTTGGGTTATCTTTCCTTTACTTTCTATGATCTTAGGTAGATTTTTTTGCATTAGTAATAGTTTGGGCTTTGCCCTTTTTTGTTTATTCCAATTACCCACTATGAATGGAGAAGATTTTTTAATGCCCTTCTAGTTTTATCCCTTTTGTGTAGTGTTGTGTAGATTAAATATGTTGTTGTTTAGGCTGAGATGGAAATGGTAGGGATGTTAGATGATTTTTTTGTTAAATATTTTTGGATATCTAGAGGTTTAGGGTGTTCTAATGTAGATAATCAAGGACCTGTGTTGATTCCTATGATTTTGCATAGTTTTGGGTCTATGGATCTGAGAATATGTAAATAAGTTATAGATTTTGGAGATGGATTAGAGTTGGTGAAATCCTACTCTTGTGTAATCATTTTTACTTATAAATAATAATATGGAAATATTTACCGATCAAAAAAAGTTGTGATGGTGTATAAGGTTATATAAAAATTTGAAAAATAAGTCTGAATTGATTAATTATCATAGAATATTTTTTAAAAAATTCATGAAAGGGAAGCTTGAGAAAGAAACCTACTACATATAAGGGACATTATTTATCAGAACCTAACCTATTTAGAACAGGTGTAGAAATTCAAACATTAGTAAATCAAAGTCTAACAGCATATTCCTAAACATATAGAAAATTATATTCGCAAGGACATTCAGATAGAGATAAAACGGGAGCACCCTATCACTGTTTGATTTTCTCTCACTTTAGGGATGTGGGTGTGCTCTCAAAAAACTTCAAGAAATTCCCTAATTATGATTAGGAAATATTAGGATGGATTAGGGACTATAAGAACCCCATAATGGCATAAAATCAGGTATAGTTCACCTGATTTGCCCCTAAGGCCTTAAGGATCCTAATGAGGATGGAAACCTGATTAAGCTACAAATGACTAATCTAGAGTTGATTTTAAGCCAAATGAAACATGATATGATGAGATGAAAAGCATAAATATGAAATAAAATAAGTTAATCCATGTTATCTAAGATATGATGTGTGTTAAGAAAGCTTAAAATGAACTAGATTAACAATTATGCTAAAAAGCTTAAGATCTAGAAATAATATAACATTATATCAATACTATGAAATGAAAGGTGAATTGGTGTTTTTCTCTTAGGAAGTGAGGGTATTTATAGGATTTTGGGAAGGGCTTGGGTTAGGAAATGGAGTTAGGGTCAGAGTCAGGGTTTGGGGTAGAGTCTGAGGTAAGGTTTGGGGCAAGGTTAGATTAGCCTTGGTTAAGGTTGCTCACACATGTATGAGAAACACTAGGGAAGTGTGCTTAGGGAACAAGAGTGGAAGAAGAGGTATGGGTCTCTTTATGAGGTTGTAAGAAGCCTTAAAGAGTGTGTAAGAGGCTATTAATGAATCTGTAAGGCTCATTAATGGAAGGGTTTGACCAAAAGTCAAAGAAGACTTGATTAGGCTAAGAAATGTAGGAAACACCTCCTAAATAGTTTTATGAAAGGTTTAGGGAAGTTTAGGAAAGATTGGAAGGGTTTAGGAAAGTCTAGAAGATTCTAGGGTTTTGAGGCTTTAAATATTTCATTTATTTAGGGAATGTGACATCATTTATCAAATATTGATTCAATAAATGTGGAAAAATCAATCAAATTTGATTTGAATGATTTGGAGAGGGATTCGTTAATTAAATGTGTCTAATTAAAATATGAGGAATTAATGGCATAAAAATAAATTAATTAATTAAATAATTAATTAATTAGGAAGCTTACTGGGAGAAAGTGGGAAACAATTGTGTTGACCCTAGAAATGATGGCATTGATGCAGAAGCTTGAGTGAAGGAGTGGAACAATTGTGTTGCCCCCAAAAAGGGTGATGTTACTTGGCTCATGGATAGTGGAGGAATTGTTTGTGTAGTGGCTTGTGTGGAAGGTGGCGGTTGGTTTTGTGCAAAGCTTTGGGTATGAGTGATGGTTTGAGATGCTATGGAAGATGATGGCATTCCCGTGATGGAGAATGGAGTAGATTGCAAACCTAACCTATTCGAAACAGGTGTAGACATTTAAACATTAGTAAATCAAAGTCTAACAACATATTCCTAAACATATAGAAAATTATATTCGCAAGGACATTCAGTTAGAGCTAAAACGAGAGCACCCTGTCACCATTTGATTTTCTCTCGCTTTAGGGATGTGGGTGTTCTCTTAAAAAACTTGGAGAAATTCCCTAATGATGATTAGCATGGATTAGTATGGATTAGAGACCATAATAACCCCATAGTGGCACAAAATTAGTTATAGTTCACTTGATTTTCCCCTAAGGCCTTAAGGATCCTAATGAGGATGGAAACCTGATAAAGCTACAAATAACTAATCTAGAGTTGATTTTAAGCCAAATGAAACATGATATGGTGAGATGAAAAGCATAAATATGAAATAAACTAAGTTAATCCATGTTATCTAAGCTATGATGTGTGTTAAGAAAGCTTAAAATGAACTAGATTAACAATTATGCTAAAAAGCTTAAGATCTAGAAACAATCTAACATTATAACACTACTATGAAATGAAAGTTGAATTGGTATTTTTCTCTTAGGAAGTGAGGGTATTTATAGGATTTTGGGAAGGGCTTGGGTTAGGAAGTGGAGTTAGGGTCAGAGTCTAGGTTTGGGGCAGAGTCTGAGGTAAGGTTTGGGGTAAGGTTAGGTTAGCCTTGGTTAAGGTTTCTCACACATGTGTGAGCAACACTAGGGAAGTGTGCTTAGGGAACAAGAGTAGAAGAAGAGTCGTGGGTCTCTTTATGAGGCTATAAGAAGCCTTAAAGAGTGTGTAAGATGCTATTAATGATTTTGTAAGGCTCATTAATGGAAGAGTTTGACCAAAAGTCAAAGAAGACTTGATTAGGCTAGGAAATGTAGGAAACACCTCCTAAATAGGTTTAGGAAAGGTTTAGGGAAGTTTAGGAAAGATTGGAAGGGTTTAGGAAAGTCTAGAAGATTCTAGGGTTTTAAGGCTTTAAATATTTCATTTATTTAGGGAATGTGACATCATTTATCAAATATTTATTTGAATGATTTGGGGAGGGATTCTTTAATTAAATGTGTCTAATTAAAATAGGAAGAATTAATGGCATAAAAATTAATGAATTTATTAACAAATGATGATGTCACGGGGGTTTTCGGAAAATAAAAAGACTTTTATTTTCTAAAGGATTTTTAGGTGTCTATATTTTGCCCCTCTTTGATGTGATGTAGCAAGTGGCGTGGCATCAAAGACAAGAAAATAAGATGCCCCGAGCTAGAATTTAGAAGATAAGGCGTTGTGCCCCTCAAGAAAATAACGCAAAGAGGAAACATTGGGGAATTTTCTCAAAAAGAACACAAAAAGCAAGGGAAAGGATCAAAGGAAGAAGGGAGGATAAATAACCAAACTGCCAAGAGCAAACATGGATGAACGCAAAATGATGATGAAATGTAGGATGTAGGATGTAGCTATATGAAAGATGCAAGATTAAGCTATATGATGTTGGATGGGGGATTTGGGGAGCTCTAAGTGTAAATGTGGAGAGCACAACCTAGTTTGATATAGAAATGCTAGAGACCTGCCAAGGATACTGGGATCACAAGGCCTTATCGCCAGTGTTACATAGGACTAACATGAAAAAGACATGCAAGGTTTCCCTAGCATCACACATGAAGTGAAGAGGAAGCATGGTAGAAATGATGCTAGAGAAACCAAAAACAAATGACATTTCCCAAGTGCACCATGTAACCCAAAAGATCACATGTGAACTGTGCAAGGGTCATGTCTGACTGACTCATAGGTAGAAGTAAGAAATCAAAAGACCTTTCCCCAGATTGCCCTCATTTGTAGAATACCATGATATAAAGGATCATGGTGACTTTGAGGAGAGAACAATGAGAAGCCATAAAATATTAACAAGATCCAAAGGACAAAATCCAAGACCAAAATGAGAATTCCAAAAGACATCCTTTGCCAAGGAGAGAGATTGGTTTGACTGATGTGGGAAAAATGGTCTAAACATGTGGAAGGATACATAGACATAGACCTAGTGTAATTGGTGGAAGATTAGGTCGGATAAGAGGAAGGATACATACTCAAGGACCCACTGATTGATGACGAGAATGAGTGTTGTTGGCTAGAAAATGATGAATCAAGAAGAACCACTATGATCAAGAATAGTTGACAAGAGATGTTGAAGTATGAGGTTGGGTGGGACAAGATTATCAGATCAAATGTTGTTGCAGGACTGACGAGGATATGTACAACAAGACGCGATGATATGTATAATGGATGGGGAGAGATTTACACTAGATATGTACAGAAGCTCAGGAGTTGGATAGGAAGATCTCGCTATATAGGATATATACAAGAAGGATTGCGCTATAAAAGATATATAAAAGAAGCTCAGGATTGGGGATAGGATCTTAGTGCTGCATTGGATAGGCTTGAGGATAGAAAGCCTTGGGAATGAATGGGATGGTGGTGGGGAATGGGAGTTTGAATAAAGAGGACTAGGATTTGGGATGGGTGGGGAATGGGAGTTGGATAGATAATGACTTAGTCCACTATGTATGGAACCTTTTTCTAGGTTTTCACCAACATACTTGTCAAAGGCACTTGAATTGCCAAGTTTTCACCATTGGATGATTATTTTTCTTTTCTTTTTTCTTTTTTCTTTTTTCTTTTTTTGTATTTTTCTGCTTTTTCCAATTTTTATGGATTTTTTGAATATGGAGGATCTGGTTCAGGCATAGAACCTCTTTAGATGTATAATGTTGATAGGATCATTCAAGGGCTCACCTTCTAGTGTTGATAACTGATAGGCTCTAGAGTTGAAGCATGCAGTGACAACGTAGGGGCCCAACCAAGTAGGTTTGAACTTTCCTTTCTTCTCTTGATGTGCTTGGACTTTCTAATTTTCCTTTAGGACCATGTTGCCCACTTGGAATTAGCTTCGATGGAATTTCTTGTTATAACTCCTTTTAATTCAATTTTGGTATGCAACCAAGTGATCATATGTGTGTTGTCTCTTTTCATCTAGTAGATCCAACTATGTGAGGCGTGCCACATGATAGTCTTCATAGGTGGTATAATTATTCATAGAGACACACAATTATGGGAGCTTGACCTCAATGAGTAGAATAGATTTGGCATCATATACAAGAGAATATGGGGTGGTGCATGTGGGAGTGCAATAGGCCTAGAGGGAGGGATTTATTTGGAGGTACCAGTCATGATTAGAATCATTGACAACCTTCTTGAGGATTTTGAGGATGGTTTTGTTGGTTGCCTCATCTTAGCCATTTCCTTAGGGGAAGTATGGATTGGAGAAACAGTGATGGATGTAGAGTATGGCACATAGATCATCCACATGATATTTTTCGAAAGGTGTGTCATGATCAGTGAAGATGGTAGATGCTATGTCAAAGCAGCAAACAATGGGGTACAAGATGAACTTAGATATTTGGATGCTAGTAGTAAGGATGAGCGGAATTGCTTCAACCCATTTTGTGAAGTACTCTATGGTAGTTATGATGTATTTATGTCCATCTGAGGAAAGGGGAATTATTAGCCCAATGAGATCAAAGCCCCAACATGAAAATGGCCAAGGTGGCGCAATGGGCTATAAGTATTTTGCTAGTGTATGAATCAAATTAGCATGTTGCAGACATGGTAGACATTTCTTGATAAATTTGCAAGCATTATGTTCCATTGTAGGCCAGTAGTACCTAATGCAAAGCAACTTCTTTGCTAGGACCATGCCACTCATGTGGGCACTACAAAGTCTAGCTTGAACCTCTTGTAAAGCCAGGATGACCTCATTTGAATCTAAACATCTAGAGAGGATGTTATGATATCCTCAATGAGAAATGGTGTTTTCTACAAGAGTGTAGCAGGAAGCTCTATGAATAAGGTTTTGGCATTGGTTGTTGGTGAGATGGGGAGATATGATACCATTTTTAAGATATTCAAGGATGTAGTGGTACCATGGGGACTGAGGACCAACCAAGACACACACCATTTCTGCATTGGCATTCTTATAAGTAGACGTGTGGAGCTTCTCAACTAAGAATTCATATTACAATGAGTCATGAGGGATTTCCAATAAGGATCTGATGGTTGCCATTGCATCAGCCACTTTGTTTTGAAGCCTCGATATCTGTGTGAACTGTAGATTTAGGAAATGCTCTTTTAGTCTATCGACCATTTCTTTGTAAGGTAGCATCTTGTCATGCTTTGTCTAAAATTTATCTAGGACCTTCTTGATAATTAGCTGTGAATCTCTAAACACTTGCAGTTCTATTATATTTCATTGGATAGCTATCTTGAGACCTGAGATGAGGGCCTCATATTCTACAATGTTGTTAGTACATGGGAATCCTACTTTGAATGATTTTGGAATATAGTCACCTTGAGGTGTGACGAATAGGATTCCTACCCCTGACCCATGTGACATATATAGGAGCCATCAAATTATAGCTTCCACATGGGTTGTTCTTCGATCATACATAGATGCTCATTAGGGAATTCCATGATTAGTGGATATGTATCCACCAGAGGTGCTTCTGCTAGTTGATTAGTAATTACTTTCCCTTTGATTGCTTTCCGATCTATGTATTGGATGTCAAACTCGCTAAGTAGCATGACCCATTTTTCCATATGTCCTATGAGAGTTGTTCTTGACAATAGATACTTGAGAGGGTCCACCTTTGAGATGAGCTTGATTATGTGGCTGAGCATGTAATGTCTGAGCTTTTGAGTGGCAAAGACCACTGTAAGGCATTATTTCTCCATTGGTGAATAATTGAGCTCATAGCCAACTAGAGTTTGACTGATATAATAAATGGCTCTCTCTTTGTTGTCATCATCATGTTGTGCTAAGAGTGCCCCCAATGTTGTAGTGGTCACCGAGATGTAGAGGATGAGAGGGCATCCTGACTAGTGGTACAAGGATGGGGGAGTTAGCTAGATATTCTTTGAGTTTCTCAAAGCTTCTCTGATAGATAGTATCCCATTTGAAGCTTGTGTCCTTGCAAAGAAGATGCGTGAAGGGTTGGCACTTGTCTACCAACTGGGAGATAAATTAGCACACTGATTGAAGCTTTCCTTGTAGGCTCCTGAGCTACTTTAGTGTTCTAGGATGAGGCATTTTTGTAATGGCCTTGACCTTTTTGGGGTCAATCTCTATGCCACACCATGATACTATAAAGCCTATAAGCTTTCCAGATGTTACACCAAAGACACACTTCTTTGGATTCAACTTCAAACCATAATGATGCAGATGATCAAACACACTCTCAAGGATGTATAGGTGTTCACATCAAGTTTTAGATTTTGCAAGTATATCATCCACATAGTCTTCCAGGGTTTTGTGGATCATGTCATGGAAGATGGATGTCATTGCTCTCTAATATGTGGCTCCTACATTCTTTAGCCCAAATGGCATAATGTTATAGCAGAAAGTTCCCCATGGCATGGTGAATGTTGTTTTATGTTGATTTTCTTTTGCTATATGGATCTAATTGTATCCTAAGAAACCATCCATGAGTGACAACATCTCATGGCCCGCTATGAGATCTATGATCATTTCTATGTTGGGTAGTAGGAAATCATCCTTGGGACATGCTTTGTTTAAGTCCCTAAAGTGTGTGCAGATTCAGATCTCTCCTAAAGGTTTGGTGATAGGCACCATGTTGGAGATCCACTCTAAATAATCAATGGCTCTGATGATCTTTTCTTGGAGGAGCTTCTCTAACTCTATTTTCACCAATAGGGCTACCTTGGGATGCATTTTACTTAGCTTCTTCTTTACTGGCTTGGCATTAGGGTTCACTGCAAGATTGTGTACAAAAAGACTTGGATCAATCCCACACATGTGTGCATATGACCATGCAAAGTTGATAGTGGCTTCTTGGAGATGTGTATTGAAAGCCATTTCTTCACCCTTGGTTAAAGATCTGGCAATGTAGGTGATTCTCAAACATTCTTCTATGCCCAAGTTGACTAGCTTGGTTTCCTCAATGATGATAGGTGACTTATTTGGTCTGGAATCATGGATGGGAGGAAGAGGCAAGTCTCCATCTTCTAGTGCCTCAGAGAGGTTTTCACCAAAAGATATGCCCTTTAATTTCTCTTTTTTAGAATCAAAGTGTTCTCCAGAGGGGTTTTCACATAAGGACTCATTCTTTTCTTTTTCTTTTTCAATTTTGCAGCTAAATCTTGCCTCTTCCCCAAAATATCCTTTAGGGTCGAGCTTGCAGACGTGAGATGATTCCTGATGTTGTTCTGATTGTTATCTTTTTTCTCCCATGAACCTTAGGAGTGCTTCTGTTCTTTGGAACTCATCAATATGTGCAACACTTGGTTAGTCCCAATCTATGAGTTTGGGATGGATGATGGGAAGTTCTATGACATTAATGGTGAGTTGATGGAGGAAAGATGCATCCAAGAGGGTATCATCGTCGAAGATGTCATCATAGGATTTATTTTCTTCCTTGTTAGGGATATCTTTGATCTTTATGAGGTCATCCTAGCTATTCAAGAAGGGAGCGTTGGTCATGTTGGTTCTCCCAACTATGGTATTAGGGTCTTGTATATGCAAGAAAGGGGTATTAAAGCCAAGACCTTGATGCTTTGGATTCTTTGTTGCTATGATGGGGTCTTTACTTCCACCTTCTTTTGGTCCTAGACCACCACCTTCATATTGCCATTGTTTTGTGGTGTACTTGTGGGATCCTAGATATTTCTCTTTGAAGTAGCCAAGAAGTTTAGTGTTGGGTGGTGGGGGATCTTTGTATAGCCATTGATTGATGTCAAGGTCAATCTCTTGACTGTCTATTTTTCCATGGGAGACAAAATTCATAGGTCCCATTTGCTTGATTTCATGATTTTCTTTAGTGGGCTTGCTTTGGTGGCTTGGGTTCCCTTGTGTGTGTGGATCAAGTGGGAGGGCCCCAACTACAAATACATCATTAGGGTGTATTCACCATAGCCCTAGTTGTTGATCTTGATAGAAGAGAGAGTGGAGGTGAGGATCATCTCTAGATCGCTATCGAATCATGAAGAGCTAGTGACAAAAGTGCCAATGTCAATTCTAGGACAATGGGTGGAATGAGGGAATGATGCTTCTATCACATGGTAGTATGTGAAGGGTTGGGGATCTGCATGGATAGTAACTTCAGTGCATTGATGCATAAATTTGATGCACTGATGGTAAGTAGATGGTACAACCTTGATGGAATGGATCCATGGTCAGCCGAGGAGGATGTTAAATGGTAAGTCAAGATCAACAACATGGAAAATGGTGTCTTGCATTGCTAGGCCTAGCTTGATAGGAAAAATAATGGTACCTTCATAGGTACGCTCCAAGTTATCATATGCCTTGATGGTGATGACTTCATGTGATATGTTTGCCTCTGTGAATCCTATCTGCTGAATGAATTTTAAAGTACACAATTTTAGAGCTGAGCCATTATCTATCGTGATCCTTTTAATGGAAAAATATCTGACCATAACAGTAATGCAGAGAGAGATATTATGGTCAGGCTAAATGGCTAGTATGTCAGATGAATTGAAGGATAAAGCATGAGATGCGGATAAATTTCCCACAAGGTTCTCAAACTGGATGGTATTTATGTCTGTGGGGACCTATCCTTCATGAAGGGCTTAGTTGAGGATTTCTTGATGGATGGGTGAAGTACGGAGAAGGTTGAGGATGGAGATTTGGGTAGGTCTATTCCCAAGATGTTCTATGAGGTTGTATTGTGCATTGTGTGTTGACCTTGGAGTGACACCTGTGATAGATATTTGGCCTCGGTGTATAGTGACTGCACACTGACTATCAGCTCCCTTGACATGGATGACATTAACTGTAGGCTCGACTTGGGTTATACATCCAACAAACTTGTCATAGTTGATATGGGTAGTTGTATAGTCTTTATGGTCTGCATGGTCTTCTTGCTTTCCTTTGCCTTGGTTCTGGAGTGGAGGATTAGCATTGGCTTGGTTCTTCCCAACATTGTGTTGCAGGAACATGTTTTGATAGATCTACAGATTGGAATTAGGTGAGACTTGCACAGGTGTGTCCACTTGGATCTCCTTTATAAATGAGATCTTGGATGTAATGCTTGAGTTTCATACACCTTAAGGTTGTGTGTCCTTTGACATGATGATAATCACAATACTTTTTATCTTTATACCAATTAGGCTTGGGTGTTGCGTCATCAAACTCTTGGGTTGGTTTGTATGTGATTAGATTGGCCTTGGCCATCTAATGAAATATTATGTCTAGAGGTTCACCAAGAGGTGTGAAGTTTCATCGCTAATGGGTTTGGACTCAAGGCTTGTTTTGATTTGGAGTAGTAGTTATGGTATTGGCCTAATTGGTTTGGTTTTCTTGTTGTGCTTGTTGTTGATGGTGTTGCTGATTATTTTGAGGTTGATATTGTTGTATAGGTTGTTGATGGACTTGGGTTTATTTTTGTTGATATGCAGGAGTAGGTGTAGGACCGGCCACAATGATTTGGACATGCTTGGTGTCTGTGGCTCCATCAGTGGCATAATTTTTGTTGTTATTCTAGTAACATGGTTTATCATTGCTAGGCTTGTTGTGGGAATCATCCTTGTAGTGTTAGATTGTGCCTTCATCTAGGAGGCCTCTTTCAATGTCTATCCCCTTGCTTTTGATATCTTGGTAAGTTTGGATGCAATACATCCTCATGAAGTGGGATAGTTTGGGATGCAAGTTATCGATAAAGATTTTGGTTAGATGCTTCTTAGGTTGTTTGTATGATAACCTGGTAGTGAGGTTCTTCCATCATTGTAAATAGTTGGCAAGGATTTCTCATCCTTTCTACTTTGATTTACAAAGGTCTAGCAAAGATAACTCATTCTCAACATTATGGGCATACTGGGAAATGAACTTCTCAGAGAGCTTGACAAAGGTTGAGATTGTCCCATAAGGTATTTTGTAGAACCACTCAATAACATTTCCTCCCAATCTTTTGGGGAATAGGCGCATAAGGAAGTTGTCACTATAGGCCACTGCTTGGCATGCCATATAGAACTCCTTTACATGGCTGACAGGATCTCCCTTTCCATGATATTTGTCAAGCTTTGGTGTCTCAAAGTGTTTGGGAAAGGGGATAGATGTGATTGATCTGTCAAAGGGATAGGGACAGACCTCATCAAATTTGAATTTTTTTTCTATTGTTTTGGCCTTGAGCTCTTTAAGAGCATTCTTCATCTCTTCCCACTTGGTGTTGATCGGCATTGGAGTGGGTACTCCCATGGGAAAGGGATCTGATGGTATTGGTGAATATGGATGAATTTGTGGTGGAGGATATTGTAGAGTTGGATATGGGGATTGCCAAGAAAGATAAGTGGATTGGAATGGATTTTAAGGTGATGATTGTTGGGGATGATATTGCTACTAAGATGTGAGAGTGTACTATCGTGGAGGATATGAAATAGCTTGTTGTTGGGGTATAATGAGATTTTTTTGGTGTTGCATCGGATATGATGAAGCTTGTTGCTATTAGGAGATGATGGGATGTTGTTGCTTCTATGTTAGGAAGTATTTTTGTGATGGAGGAGGTTGATGGAATGATGCATCTTGTTGATAGGATGGCACTTGGTGCACTTGGCTTTACACTTGGATGATGTAGGTTGGGTGCATTCCTACATTGATTAAGGGTGGAACTGATGTTGGGAAGCTGGTGATAGTGGGTGGCTGAGAAAAGGTAGTTGGCAAGATGAGATGAATTCATTTGTTGGGGTGGTGGAACTACTTGAGATGCGGAGGGTGGAATGGATAGGTATTTAGTGTATGAAGGAAAAGATGAAGCTGGTGAAGGTTGGGATTGTTGTTGCGTTGCTTGAGGGAAAGTGACTTACTGGGTTGCAGGCATGCATATGTGAGATTGGGTTGGGATGCCTAAGGCTTGCGTTTCTTCTTGGGTGAGACCCCAACAAGAGTCAGTTCACGGTGGTAGCTACAATGCGGAAGATGTCAGAAATGTAGATGTGATGACGGGAGCTTGGGATGTGAATGGTGGATTTGGAAATCCCATGGAAGGCATGCATGTTCTGAAAGTAGTTTGTTGGGCTTATGCTTGGGTAAATGCTTGTTGGTGTGTCGAAGAAGATGCTTGAGTTGCCCATGAGAAGGGTGAAGCTAATGTGGAAGCTTGTTGGGAGAAAGTGGGAAATGATCTTGTTGCCCTCAGAAATGATGGCATTGATGCAAAAGCTTGATTGAAGGAGGGGAACGATTGCGTTGCCCCCAAAAAGGGTGATGCTTCTTGGCTCATGGATGGTGGAGGAATTGTTTGCATAAAGGCTTTTGTGGAAGGTGGTGGTTGGTTTTGTGCAAATATTTGGGCAAGAGTGATGGTTTGAGATGCTATGGAAGATGATGGTGTTCCCATGATGGATAATGGAGTATGCCTTGTAGGATTTATGAAACTTGTTTGCAAAAGAGGAGGAATGGGCGAAGCTACTTGTGATATGTCCAAATTAGGATCAGGGATTTGCTGGATGATGGGGGTGTAGGCTTCTCTTGGGATTTGGATGGTGTTTATGGGGATGTGAGGTTGGAGATGGGGTGGAATAGAAGTACCCTCTTGCATGAAGTTGGCCAATATAGCCTACCTATTTTGATCAATAATTGCACTTACCATTTGTGCATGCCCTAGATGGCTCACGAAAGTCTCCATAGAAAATGAATTAGGGGGTCCACTAGGATCATCCCATACATTGTCAATTTGTGGGATTTGGGGATTGTAAATTACCATCATGCTGGTAGGATTATTAGGATCAGATTAACTAGAGGCCAAGTTGGGATCCATGTTCCTTCTCCTCTTGGATCGAGTCTCGACAGGCATGGAATGCAGATCTAAGGATGAAGATGTTGATGCTAGATGGATGCAAGATGTTTCTAAAAGACTCTAAAAATGATGGATGCAAGTATAAGAAACTTCTAAGGATGGTAAATTTCTAGGATGTGATGCAAGGATTTGGAACAACTGAACGACGGTAGGATGCTGAAGGATTAGTCAGATGCTCTAATTTGGATCAAAGATGATGGAGGATTGGTAGGATGCTCTGATTTGGATTGAGGATGATGGAGGATTGGTGGAAGAATACTAAGTGTTGGTCAAATGAGTTGTTGCTTCCTAATGTAGGATCAATGAGGATTGTCAACCTAAGATAGACTAATGATCTTTGGAAGACTAGATTCTTATCAATGCACGCTAATCTCTTGCTTGAGATGATGAGGAAAACAAGGACAAGTAAGGATTCCCTGGACAATGCTTAGTCATAGGAAGGAGTTTTTTATTTGGGATAAGGATTTGAAGCAACTCAAAGATTGAGCAATAAGTGTTTAGGATTTGGATTACTGGATTTGGTGCAAGGATGGTGGGTCCTGATTTGGATGATGGATGCTGGATTTGTTTCAAAGATGATGGATGATGACAAGGATTCTAATTGGTGATTTTTTGATGGAAGGATGATAAAGGATGATTGAATGAAGCTATTTCTAAAAGGATGACCTAGATGCAGCTGAAATGGATGACCTATGATGCAACCAAGAAGATGATAAAGAATGCAATGATGCAGCTAAGAATTATTTAGGATACAACTAGGGATGAATGATGAGCCAAAGATGAAACTAAGAATGAGCTATGATGAATGGATGTCAAGGTAAGATTGTGGTATTATGAAGGAGTAAATGGATTTATGATGGACCAAGCTATTGTTCTCTCTCTAGATTGACATAGCAATGGTTAACCTGGAACTGGGTTGCAAACTGCTTTACTCTGGTGTTATAGTCCACATTGTCCAGTTTCTCTTGATACTTCCCTTCTACTTGGATTGCTTTTAGGATGGGTTGATGGTCTTTTATATCTCTTTCTACAATCTTCTTCTCTTAATAAACTCAAGAGTTGGGAAGATTTTCTTTCTTGTGCTTGGTCAAATCGAACATAGCTTGAAAAGCTTTTGGCAATTTGTTTTGAAACAAGGCTTTGGGTGCCTGATTTTGAAGGATCTCTTCTGCAAGGTTTTGTTTAAAATTTTGTGATCAATTTCTGGATCATTTTGATGTCTCCAATGGCAAAGGAAAAACTTTGATAAAGACGCTTTGAAATAAATCCTGACAAAAGACAAGACAACTTTATGGGATACAAGAAATGATTGACCACTGAAAATGATATTTTTACCGAAGAGAGTGTATGTTCTAAAAAATGTTTGAACTGAGTTTGTAACTTTGAAGAACACACCAAACATAACTACCTAAGGAAAGGTGAGTATCATAATTTTTTCCCACATCTTGATACCCCAAAAGAGGGATACATATGGTGAGTGTCTTAAGGTGATCCAAGAAACCATAGGGATCAGTCCTTACACAAAGATTGTGATACCTTCAGGATTAGATCAGGTAGCTTCTGATTTAATAAGTTTTTAGTTTGATCCATGGAGTCCTTTCAATCAGTTTGTACATGCATGACTCACTTAAGAGCCTAGTTTGACCATGCCTAAATAGTCAGGATATTCACCTACCTTGGGCTACCATCAACACGCATCACCCAAGCTTGAGGGGATGAAGTGAGAGTTTACTCAATTCTTTATTTATATACCAACAGGGGAAGTATCAGTTTAAAGTCATTCTTCAAAAGAGGAAGCATTTTTCTCTTTGGACAGGCTTTGCTAGAAGTAAGACAAATGAAGTTGTCTAAGTTCAAGTGTTTTACGTCACTTAGATTAAGGATTTTGCAAAATTGAAACTCCTAAAAGCATAACAAAAAAAGATTCTTTCCCAAATTGATTAAGTGGATGAATTTGAAAAATTGCAAGCATAAATGTTTAAGTTTTGAGTTTTTCTTTTTTTCTTTGAAATAAGAAAATTTGAAAGATTTATGCAAATTTGGGCATTCAAGATTGAGTTTGTGCTCCACTTTTAAGAACCTATTTTGAACTCTAAAAGTAAAATAACTTTCTTTTTTTTCACCTTAATTCATTCAAGATTGTGTTTTTCTTTCTTTTGACAATTTAAATTAAATGACTTTTGGATTTGGATTCATTCCTTTAGGTTCACTCAAGATTTGATGTTCTAGATTTGTATTTTTAAGCCCAAAATGAGATTCCTAGATTGAATTTATGCATGAAAACTTTGGAAACTTTCAAGATTTTGCAACAAGACAATTTTTTTTACATATATCAATGCTTTAGGATTGAATTAGGAAATTTTAGGAACCTTTAGGACTATTTAGGAAACCATTCGAAATGAAATGCAGATTTGCTCCTAGATTGCATGAAACTTTAAAAGAACTTTGTGATTTTGCAAATGAAGTTCATTTTAGCTTATATTGTTGCATTGAGTTTTAATTAAGACCATTTAGGATGCATTTAGGATTTATTAGGATCCAACTTTGAAGCAATATGCATATGTGAGGTTCTTTTTATGCTCCAAAAGATAAGAGTGTTTTCCTAGTTTGCATGAAGATCAAAAACACCTAGATTTTGAAAGCATGAAGGTTATTTTTATCCAACTAAAAGATCTTAGAAGTGTGTTGGAGTATTTTAGGACCAAATAGGAATAATTTGAGTTGATTAGGACTGATTATTAAGTGATTAGGAACAAGATTTGCATATTTTTCTTTAAGGCATTCGAGATTGCATTAATGTTTGTTTTAAAGAAACCAAATGAAAGATTGAAGTTCCTATTTAGCCAAGAAATTTGATGAGCCTTAAGGTCTTAGGGTTTTAGTTATTTTTATGCCTCCAAAGTGTACCTACAAAAAATGGTGTTAAAAACTTGAAAAAAATAGTCAAGAGGGCCTTAAAACCCCTAGAAACCCAAAAATCCAACTTTGGCTTGGCTTATGGCCTTACAAAACCCCCTTGTTTCCCATATGAGTAAATAGGGAAGGTTATTTTCATTTCTTTACTCATACGAGTATTGGGTAGGGCCAGTATAAATTAGTATGACTCCTGCCATGAGCAAACAGTGCCAGTAGGCCAAAAACACCTAGAATGTTGTCATAGAAGTACTAGGTGATCCCAGTACAAGTCTAGGTCTTTTATCATATGAGAAAGTACTCGTGTGAGTTTATTCATATGAGTATCCTCAAAATACAGGATGATTTTGCTGAGAAAATGAGTTTTTTTCTTGGAAAACCCTAGAAAATGCAATTTAGAAGGCATGTAGGGTCCCACCATGCATGCTAAAATGTGTGCAGAGTGAACCTAACCTATTCGGAATAGGTGTAGACATTCAAAAATTATTAAATCAAAGTCTAACAGAATATTCCTAAACATATAGAAAATTCTATTCACAGGGACATTCAGATAGAGCTAAAATGGTAGCACCATGTCACCGTTTGATTTTCTCTCGCTTTACGGATGTGGGTGTGCTCTCAAAAAACTTGGATAAATTCCCTAATGATGATTAGGAAATATTAAGATGGATTAGGGACCATAAGAACCCCATAGTGACACAAAATTAGGTATAGCTCACCTGATTTTCCCCTAAGGCCTTAAGGATCCTAATGAGTATGGAAACTTGATTAAGCTACAAATGACTAATCTAGAGTTGATTTTAAGCCAAAGGAAACATGATATGATGAGATGAAAAGCATAAATATGAAAGAAACTAAGTTAATCCATGCTATCTAAGCTATGATGTGTGTTAAGAAAGCTTAAAATGAACTAGATTAACAATTATGCTAAAAATCTTAAGATCTAGAAACAATCTAACATTATAACACTACTATGAAATGAAAGGTGAATTGGTGTTTTTCTCTTAGGAAGTGATGCAAAGGGATTGGTTCCTGGTCCTTTCCCCAAGGTTCCTAACCTTCTCTAATCATCCAATGATTATTTTTAGTGTAATCTTCACTACTACGGATCTCCTAGACCCTCTTACCAACTTCTCCTCCAAGGTATAGTTAGCTTTAGAAGTTACACTTCCTTCAAGACCAATTTAGGCCTTCAATCTACTAGGTTCCTACACAAGGACTACCCCTTTAGAACCACAAACCTCTTCTTAGGATCTTACCATACTTCATTCTATCTTCCAACTAGTTTCATAACCCTTCAACAACATTTAGAACCCACCCATTCACTTTTGGATTCATTACCAAGTCATTAGGCATCAAACCTAATAGGAGGCCTAATTGGTCCTAATCCTGTTAGGCCTATTTTCTCTATTTTTAGTCTATAGCTTCCAAAAATCCCAAAAAACCTCATAGAAGACCTTGAAAATCCTCAAGGTACATATCAACCCCTTCCAAATCCTAAATTTTATAATCTGGATGCACCCACAACCCTATGAATCAGCAGGTCGTAGTTTTAAGCCTATCAATTAGGCCTCTAAACTAGTCTGCATAAAAGACCTTCAAATTGGTCACCAAAATTCCAAACACCTTCCCAAACCTCTTGCATCCTTTAGGAGACTCTTATATCCTTCCACCAATGCATCTAAGTTATTTCCCCAAAGTCATGGGTGCACGTGCAAGTATCTTCTATACCCTGTCTCGGCTCACCCATCTTCAGCAATCAGCCATAGGGTTTCCAACTTGGCCTTGAAGCCTTGATGCCACAACATAAATGAATAAAAATATATAAATAAAAACTCTAACCTAACATCCCCCATGGTTTTAGACATTTCCACCAGTGGATGTTCAGGTTAGAGCTCTTCTAAGCATGGTGGCTCTACAAATGAGTTTCACAGACTAGTGGCTTGGAAAGCTTGCCAAATAACCACTAACTAATCTAAACTAAAATGAATCAATGTAGAAATAATTATAAACATCATACTAAAATTCCATGGATTTGGATCTCTCCAACCAATATGTATAGGCCATACAACTCACAGTGAAACCCTGCAAACAGTGCACAAACAATACAAGGCATCTGTACAGAAGGATCTAAATTATGAAATTCAAATCAAAGCTTCATTAACCTTTAAAATCTTTCATCCTCATGCTCATATACCGAGCATGAGTGGTTATAACCAACATAACCACCATTTGAGTAACTTTACAAAAAGTTGCAAAAGTTGCTCGAGCAACTTTACAAAGTTGCTTAGCAACTTTTTGCCCAAGGTCTCATTTGGCCTACTAGACCTATCCAAAGACTAGGAATGACTCCTAAGTCCTAAAAAAATGAATTAAGACCTTATTTAGGCCATTTCCATCAAAATCCAACATGTAGAGACTTCTCAGGCCATTTAGACCAAATAGACACTAATCTTCCTTGAGCTCATTTGGCTCTTACAATCAAATGAAAGGATCCATCCTATGGATCTTTATTCCAAACTCCTAATCAAACTCTCACAAACCCCTAAGACCCCTAAACACTCATAACTCATCATGGTGGGAGGTTCCCTACACCATACTCCCCTTGGGAAAAGAACTCAAGTCCCTTGAGTTAGGAGGTCTTCAATGGTGACTCCATGTTGTAAGATGTCCAGCTCTATCATCCAAATTGCTTCAGCATCAGGTAACCCCTACCAGTTAACAAGGTACTCCTTGTAAGTGCCTTTCCTTTTCTTCTTGATGACCTTAGTATCTATTATACTCTCCAACTTCAGTGGAATTGGGCTTGGAAAATCCTTAATCCATTCAAAATCTCCCAAATCTGATAATGCAGAGGGACCTGTAGCTATAGTTGTGCCTTTGCAAGGATAGAGATCACACACATTGAAGATGGGTGAGATGCCCAAATCAAGTGGCAACTCCACTTCATAGGCATTGTTACCAAACTTATGCAAAATCTTTAGAGGTTCTATCTTCTTCATAAGCAGCTTGGTAGGTTGTCCTTTAATCTCTCCTTCCTAAGATAGGAAAGGACTAGATCCCCAACTTTGAATTGAAAATATCTCCTTGTCTAATCTACCTTTGCCTTGTACTTCTCTCCCTATTTTTGTAAAGTCTTCTTGACCTATTCATGCAACTCCTTCATTTTCTCTACAAATGTCTCTCCTTGAGCACTTCTTCTATCCTACAAATGTAGATCCCTCAACTCTACGATGTAAGGAAACTCAGGTGCGGAAACAGCTTCCTACGCTAATCTCTATAGGAGAGTATTGTGCAAATTCTTTTAAATCGTTACAATTTTAGATTCATTAACTACTTTAACAAAGATATTGCAACCACATACCATACATATAAAAAATAGAGAATGACACAATGATATACCTTGGGGAAACCTTTCGGTAAAAACCCCAGCACTCCAAAACCAGCACAATGTATTGATCAAAACTATTACAACTTACAATACACTTGCAATGCAAGTTCTTTCAGAAGATTTCTAAACCCTTGAAGACAAATCACAGCAGCATAAAACATTCCAACAATACACTCGCATGACATCTCTTCGCAACCCTAAAAAAGCTTATATCATGCGCTTCACTTTTTAGGGCTACTCCCAAAGATAAACGTATTAGGGTTATACCATTCTCTGAGAAAATAGGAACCCCAAAAAAAATTTTGGGGTGATGCCCCGAACCCCATGATTGGGGAAGAGTGTACAGTACTCTAATTTATCAATTTCCACATGTCTTCACCTATCATTGAATCTTCCTAACATAGCTCTTACGTGTCATAGGAATCTGTCATAACCGTTTTAGCCATGATCTCCTTACACAATTCAAGACATCGACACATCAACATTATTTGCAAGAAATACATTTTACAAAATAAATAATAAGAATAGGAATTATCCAAGGTTGAGACACCTTATTCCTAACATAAGATTCCCTTAGGATGAGTCCCATAGACTATCTCAAAGGGGCTCTTACTTGTACTCCTATTGATGGAGTCATTGTAGGCCAATTCTACTTGCCCAATGATATGATCCCATGACTGTTCATGTTGCTTTGTCAAATGCCTCAAAAAATTCCCAAGTGACCTATTCACTACCTCTGTTTGACCATCAAATTATGGATGGTAGGTTGAGGAGAATGAAAAATTGGTACCTATCATCTTCCATAGGGTCCTCCAAAAGTGGCCCACAAACTTGCTATCCTAGTCACTTACTATGTTTAATGGTAAGCCATGGATCCTAACTATGTCCCTAAAAAATAGTCCTGCAATCTATGATGCATCATTAGTTTTCTTGCATGGTATGAAGTGTGCCATCTTGCTAAAATGGTCAACCACCACAAAGACACTGGCATGTCCTCTAGATGTCTTTGGAAACCCCAAGACAAAGTCCATACTCAAGCACTCCCAAGGCCTTTGAGGTATGGATAAGGGTTGGTACAGCCCACTATTGTTGCTCTGTCCTTTAGCCCTCTGACAAACCTAACATTTCTCCACAAATCTCCTGACATCTGATTGCATCTTAGGCCAATAATAGTTCCTATTAACCTACTCTAAAGTTGTGTCCACTCCAAAGTGGCCTCCCAAACTTCTTTGGTGCTTCTCCTTCACAATGTTCCCCCTCATTAAACATTGAGGAATACATAAAAGGTGACCTTCAAATAATAGGCCTTCCTGCAACACAAACTCACTAAAATCCACTTTGAATCCCTACATAAACTTGACACATGCTTCATAAGCATCCTTGAAGTATTTATCCTCCTTATAGAGACCCTGCAAATCTTCCATCCTTACACTTTGCAACTGAATTTCCTGAATAGTCAGCACTCTTCTACTAAGAGCATCAGCAACCTTATTAGTTACCCCCTTCTTATGCTTGATCACAAAGGTGAAATCTTGCAAAGACTCAACCCATTTAAGGTGCCTTTGATTCAACTTGTCTTGCCCATTCAAGAAGCTAAGGGCATGATTGTCTATATAGACCACAAACTCTTTTGGTAGGAGATAATGTCTCCACTTTTTGAGTGCTTTCACCATAGCATACAACTCCAAATCATAGGTGGAGTAATTTTTCTTGGCTTCATTCAACTTCTCAGAGAAGAATGTCATAGGATGTCCTTCTTTGCTTAGCACTTCCCCAATGGCTAGCTTGCTAGTATCACACTCAACCACAAACAACTGATTGAAATTAGGAAACCTCAAGGTAGGTAACTCTGCAATCCTTTTCTTCAACATTTCAAACCCTTTATTAGCTGCCTCAGTCCATTTGAATTGGCATTTTATCCCACCCTTAATTGTGTTGAGGATGGGTGCACACACATGACTAAAATTCCTCACAAACTTCCTATAATATGATACCAAACCATGAAAACTTCTAACATCACCTATGGACTTAGGTGTAGGCTAATCCAAGATTGCATTAACTTTATCAAGATCCATCTTCATGCAGCCATTAGAAACCACAAAACCAAGGTAAACTAATTCAATTTTTAAGAACTCACACTTATCCTGATTGATCATTAACTTCTCCTTATGTAGCCTCCTTAAGACCTACTCCAAATGCTCCATGTGCTCCTCCTTAGACCTACTAAAAATCAATATGTCATCAAGATAAACTATAACAAAGTTACCTATGAAATCAGCCAACACTTCATTCATGAGCCTCATGAATGTACTAGGAGAATTGGTGAGACCAAATGGCATCACAAGCCATTCATACAGCCCTTCATTTGTCTTGAAGGTTTCCTTCCATTCATCACCAGGCCTAACTCTGATTTGATTGTAGCTTGACTTCAAACCCACCTTAGAAAAGTAGCATGAACCTCCCAAGTTGTCTAACAAATCTTCAATCCTTGGCATTGGAAATCTATACCTTATGGTGATCTTGTTGATGGCCCTTGAATCAGTACACATCCTCCATGTACCCCCCCTTCTTTGGTGCTAGGACAATAGGTACAGCACAAGGGCTTAAACTCTTCCTTATCAGCCCCTTATCTAACAAATCTTGAATTTTCTTGGTTATCTCTGCATTTTGGCTAGGTGTCATCTTATATGCTACTTTGTTTGGTAAGTTTGCTCCAGGTATGAGGTCTATTTGATGACTTATCCCTCTCATAGGTGGAAATACACTTGGCAACCCATTGTCCACTATGTCATGGTACTTATCCAACAATGCTTGTACCTCCAAAGGTATGCTAGCCTTCTCTTTAGCCTCCTCTTTTGGCTTCACTACCACTACACAACATATCTCCTTCTCCTTCTTCATAACTTTTAGGAACTCTTTCCCACTCAAAAGCATAGCACTAGATCCTATTTGCTTCTCATCACTAGCTTCTTGCAATGGATCCATTTGAAACTTTTTGCCTAGCTTGGTGATTATGTAGCTATTCTTCTCACCATCATGTATGGCCTTCACATCAAATTGCCATGGATTTCCTAGTAGTAGGTGACATGCATCCATGGGCTATATGTCACATAGGACCTTGTCCTTATACTTACCAATCTCAAACTCTACCAAAGTTTGTTCATCAACCACTATCTATTGTCCCTTGTTCAATCATGAAACTTTATAGGGTGTGGTATGAGGTATCCTCCTTAATTTCAGTTTGTCAACCATCTCTATTGACACAATGTTCTCAGTGGATCCGAAGTCCACTATCACCTTCCATATCTTGCCATGTGACCTACAAGTAGTTTTAAACAAGCTCTTTCTTTGAGGTGGTTCTATGGAACTAGGAACTTTTAGCAAAGTCCTTCTCAACATTAGGTTCTCTCCATCCACTACTAGCCCCACCTTGGAAATGGGATAAGTGACACTTTGTGTGTCATCCTCATGCACCAACTGATTCCTTCTTTCTCCCATTGAAGATGAAGAACTTTTAGCAGGACATCTACCCATGGTGTGTCCCACTTGGTTGCAATTGTAACACCTACTAGTGAAGATTGAATTTTCCCTGTCTTGTGACTAAAATCTTCCTCTAGGAGGTCCTCTTCCTCTATATCCTCCTCTTTGAAAATATCCTCTAAACTGACTGCCACCACTATTTTCCATAGACTAGTTTTCTTCAGGTCTATTAGGACTCTATCCTCTTCCATAATTGTTCCTACCTCTGAAACCTCTATTGTCATTTCCTCCTCTATCTCTTTGTTGGAAATCATTCCTTCTTCTAGCCTTATCCTCTTCCCTCAAAGCTAACTAAAAACACTTATGCATACTTTCAAGTACCAACATGCTAATCTCATCTTGTATCCCCTATCTTAACCCATTAAGATACCTTGCAACTTTCTCCATTTCATCTTCTTGTCTTCTAGCCCTTAGGCTTAGCTTATGGAACTCCTTAGTATAAGCACTCACTATCATCTCCTTTTGTCTCAAGTTTTGCAACCTTTGATATGATCTATTAGATTTCCACAATCCATATTAATGTTTGCATTAGTTTCTAGATTCGATTGTGTAGTGAATTTTTTCATCAATGTTTCAGATCATACTACATGATCCATCATCAGGATGCTAGAGATAAAAGAACATCCATGTTATTTTATCTCTAGCATCCTAATGATGGATCATGTAGTATAAATGTTGATGAAAAAATTCACTACACAATCGAATCCAGAAACTAATGTGAACAACCTTTGATACATTTGGATTTCATAATTAGTAGGCAAGAATTGAGCCCTAAACCTAATTTTCATCCTCTCCCATGAAACTATCTTCTTCTTCCCATTGGCTATCATGTCATCCTGTATCATGTTCCACCACACCAATGTAGATGCTTTAAGCCTTGCTTTGGCATAACTAACTTTCTTTTCCTCTGCCACTTCCTTGTAATCAAATTGGTTATCAATGTCTTCTAACCAATCCAACAACTCCTCTCCATTCAAACTACCATTATAGTAAGGTATGTGTTCCATGATAGCCTTGTGCATGGATTTGAAAGCATCCAAGAACACCTTTTCCTTTTCATCTATTATCTCTTTACCCTTACTAGTTGTCTCCCCTATTTGACTTTCATTCTCATCTTCACTCTCATCACCCCATTCAGTGACTCTCTTTCCCTTTGTCTCTGTCAAATGGGCTTTTGCTAATAGCTCTTGGACCAAGTCCACTATGGCCCCCCTACTCATTTCTTTAGGAGGAATTATATCAACCTCTTGACTCTACTCTTCATCAGACATACACAAACTTTAAGAATTTCCCACTCTAATACCACTCTAATGCAAAGGGATTGGTTCCTAGTCTTTTCCCCAAGGTTCCTAACCTTCTCTAATCATCCAATGATTATTTTTAGTGTAATATTCACTACTACGGATCTCCTAGATCCTCTTACCAACTTCTCCTCCAAG
>BSBK01008814.1:90000-133343 GCA_027943335.1 Chamaecyparis obtusa
AAACCGAACAGAAATTTTGAAGGAAAATTATTTTCTGCCATTTCAGGTGACCTGACTTCCGGAGACCATAAGTAATCACCAGTTGACCCGATTGACTATTATAACCCCATTTTGGAAACACCACGAAGCGCTCTACAGGCTTGACTAGAGCGAGCGCCTGTCACCTAAATTTTCAACCTCATCCGGGGCCTCTAAAGCCTTAAAAACTGAGTTCAAAGTTTCTGTACCCTGCTGCCAATACCGAAAATCTTCAATATCTTCAAAACTACACCTGATCTGGCCATGAAACTTTGCTGGCAGACTTATATGACCAAAATGAACCTCCAAAAAAGAAATCAGATCATTTTGAGCACATACAAAAATTACCAAAAATAGTAACTTTCCATAAATAGCAGCTCTGCACAAAATAGCCCTTATTGAATATAAAAATAGAAATATTTTTTTTTTGGGTGATGCAAGATTGCTCTTACACCCAAGATGCTCCTGCATCAGACACCCAAGGTAATTTGAGAAGTGACCCTGTCACGACTCAGGTGTGCAGAGGAAAACCAAGACGGCTAACCTCCTCCTTTGTCAGCCATGATGAATCTTCAACAGGTCATCCTTTCCACTTGACCATATATTCTTCATATGTCTTGTTCCTTGTGCTTCTGCCAACACGACTGTCCAGTATATCTTTGATCTCCTTAGTGTCTGAACTAGTTGCTGGAATACTCCACTGTGTTGTTGTGATATCATCTTCAACACCTCCTTCATGATACTCTGTCAGATCTGAAATGTTAAACACTGGTGAAATATTTAGCTCAGTAGGCAATTCTACTTCATATGCATTTCCTGAATCATGTTTCTTCAGTATCCTACATGGCCCAAACTTCTTCATTTTCAGCTTGTTATATGTACCAACTGGAAACCGCTCCTTCCGCAAATGAACCATGACTTCATCACCAACTTGAAATTTCTTATACCTTCTTTTCGCATCTACCTTAGCCTTATACTATGCGTTCATCTTGGTAATATGCTTCCTCACCTCCTCATGGATGTTCTTCAAGTGTTCTGTAAAATTCTCAGCTTCGGCACTACTTATTTCTCCTTTATCTATCTTCCTCAATTCAGATGCATTTCTTGGACTACTTCCATATACAATCTGGAATGGTGATTTACCAGTGCTTCTGTTGACAGAATTATTATATGCAAATTCTGCCTGTGGTAAAATCAAATCCCATCCTGTTGGCTTATCTCCAACCAAACATCTCAGCAAATTTTCCAAACTTCTATTCACCACCTCTGTCTGTCCATCAGTCTGTGGATGATGTGATGAACTGAACTTAAAATCTATCTTCAACTTATTCCACAATGTCCACCAGAAATATCCAACAAAATTAGTATCTCGATTTGAAACTATGGTCTTTGGAAAACCATGTAGTCTCACCACTTCTTTGAAAAACAATCCCGCTACATGAACAGCATCATTAGTCTTCTTGCAGGGAATGAAATGTGTCATCTTCAAAAATTTGTCAACTACTACAAAAATTGAATCATGTCCCCGCTGTGTCCTCGGTAAACCAAGAACAAAGTCCATACTGATATCCTCCTAAGGCTTCTCTGGTACAGGTAATGGCTGATACATCCCTATATTTTGCTTCACTCCTTTCACCATCTGACATACTCTGCAACTCTGTACAAACTTCTTCACATCTTACTGCAATTGTGGCCAATAATAATTCTCACCAACCAAAGCAAGGGTTTTATCATGACCAAAATGTCCAGCCAATCCTCTGCTATGCTTCTCCTTGATGAGATTCTCCCTCATAGAACTTTGTGGAATGCACAACTGACTCCCTCTGAATAGCATATCATCTTGGATGATGAAATCCAACCATTTCATCCTATCTAGAGTAACAGGTTTTGTACAAGCTTTCCAAGCTTCACCAAAATCAGGATCCTCTGGATACAAATTCTTGAGTTCCTTGAACCCAACCACCTCAATCTGCATCTTTGTCAGCAATAGTTGCCTTCTGCTAAGAGTATCTGCAACCCTGTTAGACTTTCCACTTCTGTGTTTCAAAATAAATGTATAACTCTGCAAAAACTCAACCCATTTCAAATGCCTTTGATTCAATTTTCCTTGACTATTCAAATATTGCAAAGCTTGATGATCAGTATACAAAAAAAACTCCTTAGGAAGCAGATAGTGCCTCCACTTTTTCAATGCCTGAACTATAACATAAAATTCCTGATCATAAATAGAATATTTTCTCTTGGCATCATTTAATTTCTCACTGAAATAAACAACAGGTTTACCTTCTTGGCTCATAACAGCTCCTATTACAGTACCACTAGCATCACAATCTACTTGAAACACCTTATTAAAATCTGGAAGTGCTAAAACAGGTTGTTCTGTAACTTTTTTTTTCAATAATTGAAAACTCTTTTCTGCCCCTTTAGTCCACTTAAACTCTTTTCTATCCCCTCTCATTGTCTTAGTCAAGGGACCACAAATACTGCTAAAATTTTTGATAAACTTTTTGTAAAAACTAGCTAGACCATGAAAAGATCTTACCTCAGTAGCACTCTTTGGAGTAGGCCATTCAAGGATAGCCTGTACCTTCTCTGGGTCCATTTTTAGACTTTCTACTGAAACTACAAATCCCAAATACACTAACTCTTTTTTCATAAAACTGCACTTCTTCAAATTAATCAACAATTTCTCATCTCTCAACTTCTCAAACACCATACGAATATGCATCATATGTTCCTCCAATGTCTTGCTAAAAATCAAAATATCATCTAGGTAAACAATGACAAACTTACCCAAAAATTCTTTCAGAACCTCGTTCATGAGCCGCATCAAAGTGCTCAGTGCATTGGTTAGCCCAAAAGGCATGACTAACCACTCATACAGTCCTTCCTTTGTCTTGAAGGCAGTCTTCCATTCATCTCCTTCTCTAATCCGAATCTGGTGATATCCACTCTTTAGATCTATCTTTGAGAAATACATAGCTCCACTCAAACAGTCCATAATATCATCCATTCGTGGCAATGGAAACCTATACTTGATTGTGATCTTATTTATTGCTATGGAATCTGTACACATCCTCCATTCTCCATTCTTCTTTGGTGCTAATACCACTGGTACAGCACAAGGACTCAGACTCTCACAGATCAATCCTTTCTGTAATAGTTCATGTACTTGTCTGTTCAACTCCTCACTTTCTGCAGGTGTCATTCTGTGTGCTACCTTATTCGGCAAACTCACTCCTGGGATCAAATCCATCTGATGACTGATCTTCCTTACCGGTGGTAACCCATCAGGTACATTATCAGATACAATATCCTGAAACTCATTCAACAAATCTGCAACCTCTACAGGTACATCCTCTACTTCTTCTTTACCAACTTTTAGAATTAAAGCAAAACACACATGCTCATGCCTCATACCATCTAGAAAATTTCTTCCATCAACAAAAGTTATCCTTGCATTACCACATACCTTTTTTTTAGTCTCCTTCAATGGTTTTAGCTTATGTCGCACTCCATCCTTTGTCAGGGAATAGGTATTTGCACGACCATCGTGTACAGCACATCTGTCAAACTGCCATGGCCTACCCAATAACATATGACATGCATCCATAGAGATGATATCACATAGTACCTTATCTTGGTACCCGCCGATCTTGAACTTTACCAGGCACTATTCACTGACCATGACCTTGTGGTCATCCTGCACCTAGGAAATCTGATACGGATGTGGGTGTTTCTATCTCTTGAGCTTCAACTTTGTCACCATATCTTCTGACACCAAATTGTCAGTGCTTCCACTATCGATAATCACATCACAGCATTTACCCTCACACTTGCATCTAGTGCGAAACAGGCTCCTCCTTTGTTCAGGTTCATTCTCACCACTCAACAGGACTCTTTTGTTAATCAACGTTTCTCCTCTTTCAGCATCTTCAGAATTTGATGATCTGGCATCTTCATCTACATGTGCAACTCTGGCCTGACCTTCATTTCTCCTGTCTGTTCTACCTTGGCGCTGAGGACATTCAAATGCCCTATGACCTTCTTCTCCACAGTGAAAACATGTTCCATGGAAGCTACCTCTTCCAAATCCTTGTCCTCTTCCTCTTCCTCTCTGATCTCTATTATTCTGATCCTGGAAGCGATTGGAATTATTTCCTCACTGATTCTGACTGCTACTGGCCTCATCCTTCTTTTTCGGATCTTCATTTCAGCCACCATATGACCGTCCACCAGATCGTCCACCATGACCTCTTCCATTTTGTTTGCTCTCAAACTTCTTGTTCATCTTTTTCTCTACTTTTAGGGCAAACTGGTATGCCTCTTCAATACTGTTCATTCGAACCAGATTCAGCTCCTCCTGAATGCTTGGCCTTAACCCATTAAGGTATCAGGAAACTTTCTCCTTATCAGCTTCTGCATGGCCTATTCTGATGAGAAGTCGATAGAACTCCTCTGTATACTCCTGAACAGATCTTCCTGCTTGCTTCAAACTCTGCATTTTTTTCAGTAGGTCAAGCTCATAATCAACAGGAATAAACTGTCGCTTCAATTTATCTACCATCCAATCCCATCTCATGATTTTCTCCTTTCCCCTTCTATTTCACTCCAACTGACCCTCTTGCCACCATATCTTCGCATGACCTTTCAGTCTGGCCTTCGCAAATTTTACCCTATCAGGATCTTCAACATCTTCATACTCAAAATATTCCTCACATTCATTGATCCAGTCGATCAATTCTTCTTGGTTAAGATTTTCAGAAAATGTAGGAACCTCAATTTTAGGTCTTTCCCAATCTTAGAAATGGCCCAAAAAAGTCTTTCTTCCTCCTGGTTTACAATTTCGACTTCTCCTTCTTGATATTCTTCTTCAGCTTCATCCTCGCTTTCATCTCTGACATTAAGATTCATTCCTCTACGAATCTCTTCTTGCAATGCTCGCACTTGTCTCTGCAGCTATCTAACTTCAGGTGTCACAGCACCAGCTCTTCCGCCACATTCTTTTCGTGGAGGCATTTTTGCGATGCGCTCTAAAACCCTAACCACGGTCCTGGTGCAAACTGCCTCACAGTCGGCGATCTATTTACACACTCAAGAACCTAGCTCTGATACCACCTGATGAAGGGTGCTCCCCTTAATACCACAAACACATAATAGAAATAGAGAAACAACAACAATAATATGCAAGAATAGAAAATTGGCTTCTTATTATCTCCACAAATGTGAAATTACAAACTTTCAGAATTACAATATGCAAAGCCACATGGGCATTCCCTTACAATGTTCTGTAGGACAAGGCCTCGAACTATTACCCAGATCTACTACCCAGAACTATTCTGAACTGCCCAAGACAATAATACAGCCTTCCTTATATAGGCAATCTCCACCACCCGAGAAGGTTCCAGAAATTTAGCCCTAAGGGCCGACCAAACTTATAATTATTTTATTTTTCAATTTATTACATCAAAGTCAGCTCAAAATAACTTTTGAAACCCGAACAGAAATTTTGAAGGAAAAGTATTTTCTGCCATTTCAGGTGACCCGACTTCCGGAGACCATAAGTAATCACCAGTTGACCCGATTGACTATTATAACCTCATTTCAGAAATGTCACGAAGTGCTCTATAGGCTTAATTAGCGCGAGCACCTGTCACCCAAATTTTTGACCTCATCTGGGGCCTCTAAAGCCCTCAAAATTGAGTTCAAAGTTTCTGTACCCTGCTGCCAATACCGAAAATCTTCAATATCTTCAAAACTACACCTGATCTGGCCATGAAACTTTGCTGGCAGACTTATATGACCAAAATGAACCTCCAAAAAAGAAATCAGATCATTCTGAGCACATACAAAAATTACCAAAAATAGTAACTTTCCATAAATAGCAGCTCTGCACAAAATAGCCCTTATTGAATATAAAAATAGAAATATTTTTTTTTGGGTGATGCAAGATTGCTCTTACACCTAGGATGCTCCTGCATCAAGATCACCACCCACTAAAAAGGTAGTCCTTATCCCACCTTTTTAGCTTACCTTTGTAAGAGACCAAATTTGGAAACCATGTAAGGGTCTTAGGGAAGACCACCCAATAGGAATGAAATCTTATACATAGGAGTTTGTGTGAAGGCCTTTTTAGAGGGGACTCTTCTTTTGGAAGAGTTTGACACCCACTCTCTAGATTTAGAGATTTGCTAATTTGGAGAGGACTTTGGAAAGTGGAAAAGCTCTTCATCAACTTTCTTCCATAGCTTGGATCAAGGTTGGTGGTATTCTTCATTTTTCTTATTCTTGTTTTCATGTTGAGAGAAAGAGCTCTCTTGTATGTTATTTTCTTGTATGCAAAATTTAGTTATCCTTTTTCTTGTAGTGTATGTGTTGAGAACTTGATATTTTGTGATAATGAAGGATTTGTGATTCTTAAGTTTGTTGTAGTGTTATTTCCTTTGTATTGTGAAAGTGTAGTTTTTATGGATGTTATGAGAATCATGAGATTGTTGTTGAGCATGATTTCTTAGCATTATAAATGTGTAGTTTCATTTGTTATTTTTTTGAAGTTTTATTGTATGTGTTGTAGTGTTTTGTTGAGGGAGTTCTCAAGGTCATACTCACCCTTGGGAGGGAAGATTAGCCTTGGGGGTGAATGGATTTGTTGGGACATTCAAGGGTGTAGAGTCTCTCATTGGATAGGAGAGGGATGAAACATGGATGTGTGAGCTCCATGTACCCATCTCCTTTATTTTTTTTGTATATTGGGGGGCATAAGGAGTTATTGAGATTGTGTTTGTGGTGAAAGATACATGATGAGAAAGCCAAGTGATGGCTTAGCTCTTATCATGAGATGTGTTTTCTCCTCTTGAATTTGGTTCCACCTTCACCCTATATTGGGTCATTTTGTGACTCTTGTGTTAGCCTTGGAAGGGAGATTTCATTATGTTTTTTTTGTTGTATGTTGTTGTTATTGTGGGTTTTCTTGAGTGTTCTCCTTGTCCTTGTGATGGTTCCCCAAGCTCAGGGGTGGCTTCAAGGAAGCCTAGGTTGGGAGGTGAACACTCCTTGGCCTATGTATTTTTATTGCAGGAATTTGGAGCCATTGAAGACTTCATGGTTGGAGTTGAAATCTTGAAGAGTTGATGGTATTTCATATTTGAGTTGGATCACTTGTGTTTCAATATTGTTGTTATTGTAAGGGAGTTTTGTGAATCCCTTGAGTTCATTGTATATTTGTAATGGAGTCATCACTCCAAGCCTTGTATTTGTGATAAGTGTGTTGTAACTTCATCATGAAGAAATGTATGTAGTTTTGATAGATTTATGTCCTTATGAATAATAAGGTTTGATGCTCAAGTTGAAGCAAAATGTTGTTATTGTGTTAGTATTTCAAGCATGAAATTTCTTAATAATGAATTTTAGTTTTCATGAATTCCTTCTTGAAATAGTCATTGTGATAGTGCTATTGTTATTGTGAAATGAACAATGTAGAGATGAGTTATCAAATTTTTGGATGAAGAAATAATAATGTATTGTCATTAATATTGTGAGATGAATAATGTAAAGATGAATTCTCAGTTATGTAGAAGAAATCTTCTTAGCAAATAGAGTCACTAGTTTGCAAATTAGTTATTCATGTTTATGAACAAGTTAAAGAAAGGTAGTTGAAAACTTAAAAGTTAGTTGTTCTGGATAGAAAGTTTTCATGATTAATTCAATGTTGAAATACTTAGATTTTAGGAGAAATCACTTTTACTTTTTGTGCATAAAGACTAGATCTAATAAACCTACTTCACACTTAGCAAATAAGAAAATCAAATATAGAAAGAATGAAGAAATCAATACAAACAAACAAGTCAAAAATACAAAACAAACTAGAGAAAAGAGGCAAAAAGAGACCTACAGGTCTCTGGAAAATGTATGGGAAAAATTCCCATACATTTTCCTTTGCCACAGTCAATAAAATAATATAATCCCCTCTCCCACTTGGCACAAAAAAAAATATAATAGAGTAAGCTAATAATAAAAAAAGATCCTTTCATACTCAAGGTCAACTTGGGTGGGCCCCACCTGGGACGCCACCCAAGGTGCCCTTTTAAGAAAAAAAATATATTATAACAATCATTATTGATTAAAATGTCTTTTGATAAATAGATTTATATATATAAAAAAAGCATATATAAAAAAAAGAAAAAAGGGGGGAAGAAACGTTATTAAACCACAAAAAGTGGTTTTTAAAAAAAAGAAATATAAAAAAAAAAATTATAAGGGGGGGGACCCCATGGTCCCCACACCCCTTCCTACCTCACGGGTGGGCCTACGGGACTGCTTAGGCAGGTACCCACCTGCTGAAATAGGACGGGCCCTGCCTTGCACAAGGTACCGCCCTGCTAAGGCAGGACGACCACCTACGCGCGGGTACCACGCAGTCAGCGCGGGCCCCGCGGTGCCAGTCCGTAGGGACTTAAAAGAAATACGCGGCTCCATGTCTTATTTTTTAATTTTATTTTTTTAAAATTATTTATTAATAATTTATAATTATTAATATTAATACTACTTAATGATTTATTTAATGTTATATAATATTAAATAATATTTATTTTAATTAGTATTTTTAATATTAATTATTATAAATATTATTTCATAATTAAATTCATTGATTATTTTATATTAATATTTATATTAATTAATGTTATTTTTTCTTAATATTAATTTTTATAAATATTATTCAAATTTTGATTTATTATTTAGTATTTATGAAAATTGATATTATTATTTGATAGTCAATTTACTTAATTGGATTATAATAATTATATTAATCAGATGGAATAATTAATATAATTATTATTTAATTAATTTATAATTTTATAAATGTAATTACTGGTAATTGAGGTAGTTATTACCATTTAATAACTAAATTATTTATTTTCTTATGTCGACATATAATAATTGTATTAATTATTAATTACTAATGATTAATATAATTATTAATTGAAAAAAAAATTGTTGTCACTTAATTTTAAGAACAATGAAATTGGTTTAGTTATTAAATAGCTAATTAGATTCTGTAATATATAGTCACAATGCCTTAACAAATGAATTGTATCGACTCATTATAATATTGCGTTGGCATTAGGCTCAACCAACCGATATTGGTATAGCTTAAATTATAAGCTAGATACTAACATGTAAGAACTTAATTGTTAGGGAAACTTTGGTTGCAACTTCGCCTTCTAGATATCATCCCTTGATAGGACTAATTCATCTAGTGACTTCTATCACCAATGTTTGCAAGAAATATTGTTTCAACTCTTTTTGAAACTTTTGTTTTAGTCAACTGCTAACCTGAAACATAAACTTAGATTTATTTTACCTTTCAAAAAAAAAGTTGGTGTGTTTTTAGAGTGAAATCTTATGGGCATGACAATCAGACAGGGTTTTTGATTGACAAAGAATTGAAGGACTATTCAGTTTTATCAGAAATAGAAGGCTGCTGAGCAGTATTTATTGAAGAGATCAATCACATTAAGGTGATAACAAATAAGTACTTTACAAATATGAATCAGGCAAGTTTGAATTTCTATTTATAGATAAATCCTATTATTACTCTTTAACCATTATAGCAGATTTATAAATCTCTTAACAGAGTGAACTTAACAGATCTTTTGTAAATCTCTTAATTGAGTGCACACTTGATTGTGTTACTAAAATCCTTGAACTAGGTAGATCTAGCTGATCTTATTGTTACTCCTAATAGGGTAAGATCACCAAAAGTGATCACAATCTTTGTAGCCTTAACACGCAACTTTGTTACTATAGTAGTGAAGCTTTGTGGGTGTCATCCTCACTGTAGTTTTTACCTTCTAACAAGGATTTCTACGATACCAAAATACTTGAGTTATGTGTATGAAGTTTTGTGAATAGTTTATTGATTAGATTACATACATTTACATTTTCAGTTATATTTTGGATGTAAGTTACATGAAATGGATTCAGTCAATTGATGATATTCATATTTACAAAGATTCAATTTGAAAAGTTTTAAAGGTACTAATTCACCCCTCCCCTCTAAGTACATATCTTTCCATAATCCGAACAATTGGTATCAGATCCAATTCTCTTGTTTTGGAAAGTTTAATCACTGAAGAGAAAATATCTTAAGGATGGAACCATATTAGATCTATCTAAAAAGAATCAATGTCTTACTGAACAAGTGAAAGCTCTATAGATCGGTCAAGAGTCACAAATGGTCAGAATGATTGATGTAATGAACAATGCAAGGCAAGCTGAACAAGAAATAAATTTGGCTATTGAATATAGGAGGCAAATGACTGATAAGTTGCAAGAAAAGGAATTTGAGATATTCAGACTCACCGAGCATCACTTTGAAATCTCTAATCAAATGGTTATCATAAGTCAGGAAGTCGACCGAGTAAACAGTGAGCTTACAAGGAAATCGAAAGACATCGGTGAATTAAGAGAAGAGAATGAAAGATTGAAGAATGAGGTAAAGATTAAAAAATAACATAATGAGATGATCAAGAAAGCTGAAGAGAGTACTAAAAGAATGGATGAATTCCCAAATTAAAAGAAGACTTGATAGTACTACTGGGTTAGGCTACACCGAGAAGGGAGAGACATCAAGACAAGCTGAAGAGAATAATGCCTATGCTAATCCAAGGCCAAAGAAGCTTTCATGCTATCATTGTGGAAAACTAGGCCACACATCAAATGTTTACAGAAGCAAAGAAAAAGGTATTCCTAAATCTACTTCTAAATTTAATGGTTATTTCTATAACTATAATAAGTATGAACAAAGCACATGAGTGTAGATCAAAGTTGAATAGGACACCTAAGAAACATTACATGGAAAAATATTATCGCACTTGCAACATGCATGGACACATATCATAGGAATGCAAGACAAAGATGAAGCAGGTTTAGAAACCAAAAGGACAAAACAAGGCATATCAACCGAGAAGGGAAGGTAATGCATATACTTGGGATTACAACACTTGGTTTAATTGCACAGCATGTGGCACATATGGACATATTTCAGCAAATTTCATGAGGAAGAATTGGAGAGGAAGATCTCGTAATTGGATAAATATTGGTATGCCATGTTTGCATTGTCACAAGGTCGATTACTTAAGTAAAGATTGAAGAGACCGAGAACTAGAGACAAATGCTAATACAAATGGAAATACATTTGAATAAATCATGAGGATAAGAAATCAAATGGTGCAAGAGCACCTAGGGTCTTTGGCTACCCTAGTTTAATGTTTTTGTCTTGTACTGACCTTAGCCAAGTCACTATCTAATAAGGACTATAAAGAGTCCCTAGTGTGAGTGTGGATTTTTAATAAGTCCTAGGAAGGTTAGTAGGAATCAAGAAATGGTCCTTACTAGGCTTGTTGAGACTTATTTTTTGTTGTCTAGTTGCTAACTATCTTGTTAGATTGGTCAAAGGTTAGCTTGACTATATAAAATGAAGGAATAGAGTAGATAAATGGTCTTAGAGGTGTTAGATCCACCATTGAGATCATTTAAGACTCATTGGAATGGACTAACCAAGTTTGAAAAGAAATTTGTAAAAGTTGTCAATGACAACTTTGTAATTTTGCAAAGTTGTCATGACAACATTTTGCCAAATTGCCTCTCGAAGGCTAGAAGTAGTTAGGGGTCTTTCTAAATAGTTTTTCTTGGTCCCCCTACACTACTTAAATTATTTTCTGACCAAGGATCAAGGTTGGGAATTTTTGTAATTTTTATTTTTAAGTAGTTTAATTCTTGGTGTGCTCTGCAACACGGTGATAGTGCTAAGAGCTCGGTTATTCCTAAGCTATGGATTGAACCTGAGCCTAGAAAATGCATGTATTAATTATGTATTGTTTATAGTTTATTTTGGTGTGCATTTCTTAGTAGTTAGGTTGTTTCCTTTTTTTTCTTTTAAAATTTCTCCTCTGAGACCAGTTCACTAGTACATCCAGAGTTGAGGACTCTAAAATGGCTCTAGCATGATATTCCATGGAGGGAACTATATGACCCTTTGGAATATGGTAGAGAATAGTGTATATATTGTATATATGAAGTTTTGTGGTCAGATATGTAGGGAATCTATTTTATTGATCAAGCCCTAGGTGAGCCAGTGGATGCCCAGTTACAGAGCTTGACTGAAATTAGCGAAGGATAGAAGGTTTAGGGAATTAGAAGGATCAATCCAAGAGTGAGAAAGTTAAGAGTATGATCCAAAGAACCAATCCTAAGAAGGAGAGGTCTTGAACAATATGATGAAAGGAGAAAAATCTATTTCTTCTCTATGAATCAATGAAAGCTAATTAGGCCTAGAAAATAGGCATGGAAGTAGGAAAGTATTGTAGGGATAGCTTGAATACCCAAGACCTCATGAATCTTTAAGAACTCTAAAAAGGGTATCAGGATATCAAGTTTATTCTGACACTTGTGTGGAAGTTTTGGAAGTTAGAGGCCGGAAAGAGGGATGGAAGACCTAGTTAGGCCTAATAGGGGCTTAAAGCCTTGTAGGCCTATTTTGAAGAGATTGACTAATGGATGAGAGAATTTGAAGGCCTAAACACCTCAAATAAAACCAAGATTTTCCAAAAGGAAGTCTTTTATTCAAATTACATTGAAAGATCAATTTTACAGCATGGTGATGAACTTCAGGGAATGATTTCATGCGAGGGTATATGGAGAAGGAATGGAATCACTTAGTTGGTAGAGAGGTCTAGAGAAGTAGGAGGTGATTATCAATAAACCCCCATTGAGATAGGTCCCAAGACAACCCTAGCTAGGTTAGGAGAAGGACCTAGAACAAGTCCTAGTTGAATTAGGACAAGTGAAGAGACCTCCCTATCAAATTGGTATCAAAGCTACCAAAAGATTTGGGATAAGACATAGTGTATGTCAAAAGGTGGAAGTACATTAGTGTGAGAATCCACCATGGTGACAAATGCAAAATTGGCAAGAGAAGTAGTAGAAAAAAAGGAGATAAATAGACTCCTTGAAGAAGCCTTAGAGCTTGTGAAAGACAAACTTGAGATAGTTGTTGAGGCAGCTGACAAGATGAAGGAGAAGTTAAAGAATGATGAAGACAAAGAAAAAGTGGTGGATGAAGATAACTATATACCAGAACCAGATCCTCCAATGCAAGAGGAGCCCTTCCTTAAATCCATCAAGGCATTGGGTGGTAAAGCACTAGAAGGGATACCCCTATTCACCGGCAAGATGGATTCAAAGTTAGTCATGGAGTGGATTGAAGGGATGGAGAATCACTTAAAATGTGAAGGTGTCTCAAAAGCATAGAAGGTGAAGGTTTCCAAGGCAAGACTTTGGGGACCAGCCCTAACTTGGTGGAAATTCCTTCAATAAGAGAGGGAAAGAAAAGGGAAAAGACCAATAGCTAATTGGAGGGCTATGGTAACAAAAATCAAGGATAATTATCTACCATAGGATCATGAGATCCAAATGCATAAGAAAAGAAAAAGTCTCAGGTAGAAAGAAATGGATGTGGCCTCTTATACCGAGGTATTTCAAAAACATTGCTTAAGATCAAAGATCCAAGAAGAAGAAAGCATCAGAGTGGCTAGGTATCTAGGTGGATTAAGATGGATTATCCAAGAAGAAATCAATTTATGGACTCCTACTACTATTCATAAGTGTTTTTAATTATCACTTAAGGTGGAAGAGAAGAACAAGAAAAAACAAGACTCTAATCCTAGGGGCAGAGGAAGAGGAAGAGACTCTAGAGGCCATAGAGGTGGATATGGTGGAAGGAATAGTGAGCCAAGGAACCAAGGAGATTCCAAGATAGTTGAGAAAATCAATGAGCCAAGTGGAAGAGTTATTTATGGCAGAGGAAGAGGATTTCAAGGTGGTGGAAGAGGAAAATCAAGAAATTTTAGTAGAGGGTCACACTTTTCAAATATGAAGTATTACAATTGTGGTCAACTAGGCCACCGTGCCTATAGATTTCCTGACAAAGCTTCAAGTTCACAAGGGGAGAAGAAGATAGCCTATGCACAAGAGGAGGTGAGTAGTGTTAAATCACCAGAGGTTAGCCTAGATTCAGAGAATGGTGAAAACCTCATGTCTAGGAGGGTCCTACTCAAGGAACCAGTCAAACAAGAACCTAAGAAGAGGAGGGCTCTATTTAGGATCAAATGTAAGGTCCTTCAAAAAGTGTGCAAGGTCATTACTGATTTTGGCTCAACTGACAACATCATATCAGAGGAGGCAGTCCAAAAGTTGAATCTTGTTAGAATACCTCATACACATCCTTACAAGGTTACTTGGTTAAACAAGGGACAAAATGTCCTATTGAATGAACAAGTGTGGGTGGATTTTATGATTGGAGGATACCAAGAAATAATATTATGTGACATCCTACCAATGGATTCTTGCCATTTTCTGTTAGGAAGACCATGGAAATATGACCGGGATGGAGTCTACCATGGAAAGAACATGTACACCTTTAAGAAAGATGGGGTTACCTATAAAATACAGTCACTTATGGAGGAAGGAACTACAACTTCAAGGGATCCTAATGTACTTTTGATGAGTGGTAAGGATTTCTTACATGAACTCAAGGATGAGTAAGGAGTTGGACTAGCTATAGTCATCAAACCCAAGGAGGAGACCAAGACTCAACACACCATTATACAAAAAGAAGTACAGCACCTATTGGATTAGTTTAGAGACATTATTAGTGATGAGACACTAGCTACTCTTCCTCCTCAAAGAGAAATCAGCCACCAAATTGATTTTATACTTGGATCATCTTTGCCCAACAAAGAAGCATACAAAATGACCCCAGACTAGAATAAGGAAATTGCAAGGAAGATTCAAGAGTTACTTGATCAAGGGTTAATTAGAAAGAGAATTATCCCATGTGTTGTTCCAATGGTCTTAGCACCAAAGAAGGGAGGTAAGTGGAGATTATGTACTGATTCTAGTAAAATCAATAGGATAACTATTAGATATAGGTTTCCTATCCCTAGAATAGAAGACCTTATGGATTGTCTTGGGGGGGTCTAAATACTTCACCAAAATTGATCTCAAGAGTGGGTATCACCAAATTAGGATGAAAGAGGGGGATGAATGGAAGTCAGCTATTAAAAATACATAGGGTCTTTATGAATGGTTAGTTATGCCCTTTGGGCTCACAAATGCACCTAGTGCATTCATGAGATTAATGAATTAGGTCCTAAAAGATTACATAGGTAGGTTTGTGGTGGTATACTTAGATTATATCCTCATATTTAGTAAGACCAAGGAGGAACATATGCAACACCTAGAAATTGTCTTGAGAAGATTTCATGAAGAGAAACTAACTATCAACCTAGAAAAGAGTGAATTTCTAAAGCAAGAGTTAGTCTACCTAGGGTTTTTTGTATCTCAAGGTGACCTCAAGATGGACCCAAGTAAAGTTGAAGCCATTATAAGTTCGAATGCTCCTAAAACAAGGATAGAAGTGAGGATCTTTCATGGATTAGATCAATTCTATAGGAAGCTCATAAGGGAATTTAGTGAAATATGTGCACCTTTACTTGATACAATCAAAGGAGGGTTCAAAACCAAGTTCACATGGATCAAGGTAGCTCAAGAAGGATTTGAGAAAATGAAACAAAGAGTGGCAACACAGCCCATTCTAGTCCTACCAAGCTTTGAAAAGCTATTCATAGTGGAATGTGATGCAAGAAACATAGCAGTGGGAGAAGTTCTTAATCAAGAAGGAAGACTGGTTGCATTTTTTAGTGAGAGATTGAATGAGGAAAAATCAACATACTATTCATATGATTTGTAATTATATGCATTGATTCAAGAACTCAAGAAATGGAGACACTACCTATTACCCAAGGAGTTTGTGGTTTATACTGATAACCAATCCTTAAGTTATATCAATACACAAGAAAAGCTAAGTCATGTGCACATCAAGTGGATGGAGTTTCTCCAAGCATATACCTTTACTATCAAGCATAAAAAGGGTCTAAATAACAAGGTAGTAGATGCACTTAGCAGGAGGTTGCTTACTGTCCAAGAAATCCAACTTCAAAGAATTGGTCTAGAGGGATTTAAGGAACTCTAAAAAGAGTATGAAGACTTCTCCAAGGCCTATAAGGTATGTGATGAATTTGAAAATCACTTTCATAGTGATTTTTCTAACTACACTTTACAAAATGGCTTGTTATATAAGGGTAATTAGTTATGTGTACCTAAGGAATCAATGAGGGAGAATCTTATATAAGAGAAACACAATAGGAGACTTAGTGAACATTTTGGTTTGAATAAAACATTGGATTTGGTGCAAAGGTTTCATTATTGGCCCAATATGCCAAGAGATTTTAGGAGGTATGTTGATAAATGCATATTTTTTCAAAAAGCTAAGGGCACATCTTCCAATGCAAGGTTATACCAGCCTTTAGAAATCCCAAAGAGGCCATGGGAGTGTCTTAGTATGGATTTTATAGTGGGTTTACCAAGGACAGCTACTGGTTTTGATAGTGTCTTTGTGGTGGTTGATAGGTTTAGTAAGATGAGCCACTTTATACCATGTAAAACCACACATCATGCCAACTACATTTCCCATATTTTCTCCAAAGAAGTGGTAAGGATTCATGGCCTACCAATCAGTATTGTGTCAGATAGAGATGTTAAGTTTATGGGGCACTTTTGGAAGACCCTATGGAAGAGATTAGGTACCAATCATGCATTTGGTTCAGCTTATCATCCTCAAATAGATGGTCAAACAAAGGTCATAAATAGAGTGTTAGGAAACCTCTTGAGATGTCTCACAAAGGAATATGGACAAATGTGGGACCAAGTGTTATCACAAGCTGAGTTTTCTTACAATGATAGCACAAATAGGTCTACCAACAAAAGCCCATTTGATGTGGTATATGGAATGCACCCAAGAGGTGTGTGTGAACTCAGAGAGTTAGGAAATCAAGGAGTTAGTGGTCATGCAGATGACTTTGCTCAATCTATGCAAGAAGTTCATGAGCGGGTGAGAATAACATTGGTGGAAGCTAGTCTAAAGTTAAAGACTAGAGTGGATGAAATAAGAAAGGACTTATAGTTTGAAGTAGGAGATTGGGTGATGGCACACCTTAAAAAGTATAAACTCCAAAAAGGCATACCCAATAAGCTATAGATGAGAAGGGCTAGACCATGTAAAGTTCTAGGTAAGTATGGCCCCAATGCATACAAGATAGGTCTACCAAAGGAGCTGGCCATATCTCTAGTTTTCAATGTCCAAGATTTGATTAGATATAAAGGACCTGATGTCAAAGATGAGAAACATGGTCTTGATGTTAGTACTGATGTAAAAGACCTCAAGTTATGTGTACCAATGAAGCCACAAGCTGAGAGAAACCTAGATTCAAGAGTGAAGAAAAAGACAAGGCATGGTGTGTAAAAGGAACACCTCAGAAAATGGAAGCACCTACCTAAATCAGAGGCTACTTGGATAGCAGAGAAAATCTTCAACAAGATGGGTATAGATTTAATCCCCTAATGGCACTTAGTTTCTTATTATAGGGGGAGAATGGTGCAGGAGCACCTAGGGTCTTTGGCTACCCTAGTTTAATGTTTTTGGCTTGTAGTGATGTTAGCCAAGTCACTGTCTAATAAAGACTATAAAGATTCCCTAGTGTGAGTGTGGATTTTTAACAGTACTAGGAAGGTTAGTAGGAATCAAGAAATGGTCCTTACTAGGCTTGTTGAGACTTAGTTTTTGTTGTCTAGTTTCTAAACTATCTTGTTAGATTGGTCAAAGGTTACATTGACTATCTAAAATGAAGGAATAGAGCAGAGAAATGATCTTAGAGGTTTTAGATCAACCATTGAGATCATTTAAGACTCATTGGAATTGACTAACCAAGTTTGACAAGAAAGTTGTAAAAGTTGTCATGACAACATTTTGCCAAATTGCCTCTCAAAGGCTAGAAGTAGTTAGGGGTCTTTCTAATAGGTTTTTCTCAGTCCCCCTACACTACTTAAATGATTTTCTAACCAAGGATCAAGGTTGGAAATTTTTTTAAGTTTTATTTTTAAGTAATTTAATTACTGGTGTGCTCTGCAACACGGTGACATGCTAAGAGCTTGGTTATTCCTAAGCTATGGATTGAACCTAAGCCTAGATTTGCATGTATTAATTCTAAATTATTTATAGTTTCTTTTGGTGTGCATTTCTTAGTAGTTAGGTTGTTTCCTTTTATTTCTTTTAAAATTTCTCCTCTGAGACCAGTTCACTGGTTCATCCAGAGTTAAGGACTCTAAAATGGCTCTAGCATGATATTCCATGGAGGGAACTCTATGGCCCTTTGGAATATGATAGAGCATAGTATATATATTTTATATATGAATTTTTGTGGTCAGATATGTAGGGGAGCTATTTTATTAATCAAGCCCTAGGCAAGCCAGTAGATGCTCGATTAGAGAGCTTGACTAAAATCAGTGAAGGATAGAAGGTTTAGGAGATTAGAAGGATCAATCCAAGAGTGAGAAAGTTAAGAGTATGATCCAAAGAACCAATCCTAAGAAGGAGGGGTCTTGAACAATCTGATGAAAGGAGAAAAAGCTAGTCCTTCTCTATGAATCAGTGAAAGCTAATTAGGCCTAAAAAATAGGCATGGAAGTAGGAAAGTACTATACAGACACCTTGAAGATCCAAGACCTCATGAATCTTCAAGAACTCTGAAAAGGGTATTAGGATATCAAGTTTATTCTGACACTTGTGTGGAAGGTTTGGAAGTTAGAGGCCAGAAAGAGGGTTGGAAGACCTAGTTAGGCCTAATAGGGGCTTAAAGCCTTGTAGGCCTATTTTGAAGAGATTGACTAATGGATGAGAGAATTTAAAGGCCTAAACACCTCAAATCAAACCAAGATTTTCCAAAAGGAAGTCTTCTATCCAAATTACATTGAAAGATCAGTTTGATAGCATGGTGATGAACTTTAAGGAATGAGTTCATGGAAGGGTATATGGAGAAGGAATGGAATCACTCAGTTGGTAGAGAGGTCTAGAGAAGTGGGAGGTGATTATCAATAAACCCCCATTGAGATAGGGCCCAAGACAAACCTATCTAGGTTGGGAGAAGGACCTAGAACAAGTCCTAGTTGAATTAGGACAAGTGAAGAGAGCTCCCTATCATCAAATGTGGAGAAAAGTATTAAATGACAACACTAGATCAAGCACTACAGTTGGTGACACCTTATCCATTGGATTAGGTGATATCACCACCTCCACCTAAGCAACTCATGTATGTAATGGAACTAAATTTCAATCAGTTATATCTTTCAATAGTCCCTTATATCTAGTGAATGAACACCAAATTAGCATGAAATAAGATGTACTATGGTACTATATGTTTAGAACTTAAAATGTGTATAGTTGATAAAAGTATGACCGAGTAAAAGTTTGTTAGTCGGTGAATTATTAGCAAGGTTAACTGAGTTGAAGTATCAACCGAGTGATATATAGTGTTAACTAATTTAAAGCCTTTGAAGTGTTAACCAAGAGTAACTGTGTTTACTAAGATGTGGTAGGTAAAGCATTTAATGTAGAAGCTTGAGTGAGAAAAGAAATTTTAGCTATAAACGTGCAATGAAGAAAATCATTTCAACACACAGTGAGCTCAAGAAGAACTAGAGTGACTTGAGTGATTTGAGAAAAGAATTTCTAGAGCATTTTTCAGAGATTTAAGGAGATCCCAAGCAATTTCATAACTACTTCAAGTAAGTTTCAAGCCACCAAGTTGTCTTGATGAGATTTTGCAAAGCCCTAAATTTGAGAAAATGATGGCATCTTCATCCAAGATTGTGAAATCAAAGTCCGAGAATGACAAGAAAGTCACACCGATTAAGTTTGCGACTTATGAGGAACCTAAATACAAGTTACACCCTAAAATTGCTTCACAGATTGATCAAGCGGGTGCATTTTCTAGTATACTACCTAGGGTTTTGCTGGTGCAAGACATATGTGCATATATCTACTATAAAATTAGTGAAATCAGAGATTTTGAGCTTCAATCAACTTACCAGGAGCTGAGTGTGAATGGAAAGCTCAAGGATGGGCACAAACACCTGGAAGTTAAGGGATTGATGAATGCCCTACATTTCTCAAGAGAATTAAAATCTGAATGGATTAGGTTTATTCTTAGCCGAGTGCATGAAGGTAAAATGTGGCTAAATGAACTAGTTAAACTATCCAAGGATATTGTCCATACGGTTACCAGTTACCCCACTACTAATAAAGCTAAGGCCATAAGGAATGCACCAAGGGTAGAGATTGAGAAGCTCATAGGAGCTAAATGGGATGGAAGAGGAATGAGAATGAATACCATCACTAATCTAAAACAAGGTTTGGAGCCTATGTTATTGGCTACAAGATATTTCAATCTAGCAAGCCAAACAGTGTACCTTGTGGACCTGTAGATATTGCATATAAAATTGTTAAGAAGGGTCTTCAATTGGACCTCACCAAGCTACTACTGAAATAAATAAAGGAGAATATGAGAACCATTCGGGTAGCAAAGACAAACACATGTAAGTTTGGTTCTCTACTAGTTTTTATATTTTCTACCTACAAAACTTCTTTCCATCTGTCGGTAATGTTGGATGGGATGTCAACTGACCATTTATCATGAAAATAGGTGAATTTATTTAGAATCTAAGTCAAAATTTTGTCACTATTATGGATGATTACTTTGGAAAATTTAAGGATAGAATGCATAAAAGAAGAAAGATTCTTGGATAGTTAGTTGAAAATAACAAAGAACAAATTTGTTTCCTAGCAGATACCAACACCACTTTAATCAAGGCAGCTGAACTAAGGACTACTTGGTTACCCCCAATGGGATATGAACTAGATATTGACCGAGCTTCTAGGTCAATAAAGGCACTGATGGCCCAGCCCAAAGACCCAAAAGATACTAGGTTTGGAACCTATGGAGAAGCTAAGTTAAGAATAAAGATGGATCTAGTCGGAGTGAAGGTAAATAGAAAATCCAAAAAGATGATGGAAACACTCACAAAACAATTTGGAGATGATAAAGAAGAAGAATCAGCAGCTAAGCCAGTTGAAGAAGCAACCAAGGACTCACTTTTGATTGGAAATAGTGAACATGAGGAGGATACTGAGTCAGATAAGGACATTCAAGATGCACCACTAAATGCCATAGGGAAGAGGAAACAAGAATAAACACCTACAATATCAAGGACAAGATCCTCCATAGATACTTCTCCACCCCTGAAGAAAGGAATAGCAAAAATCATAAGGCCAACTCCCACAAAGACTTATCAGAAAAAGAATAGAGGTGCCCAAGTCACCACCGAGCAACCTAAGAAGAGGAGAAGGTTGATACAAGAAAAGATGATGTAGAATCTAAATAAGAAGATGAAAAAGATAAATTTAAGGTTGTTGTAAATAAAAGTCAGTCAGTAGATTAATTAGTTGAAAACATAAAGGAAATGGGTAGACTAGGTCACCCTAAGATGAATCGGTATACATACATGTCAACTGAAGATCAGGAGAAAGTACAAGAGGCTATTATTCATATGATGATTAAGTTTAAGAGACTACCAATAGAGTTTTTAAAATATGTTCCTAAGGAATTACATGAGAAGGTATCGACAAGGTGGACATATGCCTTGCACACAAAAAAGAAATGAGGGAACACTCATTAATTTTGGCAATGCCTACCTTATCTATTACTGAGATTGATGAGCTGATGAAGCAGTATTCCAATCAATTTTTGATGAAAGATAGAGCACTTAATATTTTGGCAGGTAATCTTGAGGCAATTGATGAGAACAACAAGCTTCTATGGGCTAAAATTTTGGAATCAAGGGCAAAAGTTGATCAACTTTCACTAGCTATTATACTTGAGAAGAAAGACAAAATAAAAGGAAAAGGAGTTCACCTGGATGATGGTGATATGGCCACCAAGGAACCAATTCATATATCTGATACTAAGCAGCAAGATGATACATATGCCATGGATTTCTACCTAACGGGATATACTGAAGAGGATACACAAGATGCTCCCAAGAACTAGTAACAACCGAGATAGATGATGTCTTGATTGAAGACATCACACATGGAGATCCTGAAGATGATGTAAAAGATGATGAGGAAATCACTATAGCTGCATATACAAGAGAAAAAATCAACCTATTGAGGTAGCAACAATTGATATACTGGGTGATTTACCAATATTAGTACAAGCAACTAAGATTTCTACACAAGGGGAACCCAAGGGCTCTACTCCTAAGAAATAGAATGATACAATCGAGGGATAGGGTGTAGAAGAACAAAAAGATACAAATGAGCCTAAAAATAAAGAGATAGAAAGAAAAGAACTTGAAAAGAATAAACATGTAGAGACGTCTACAATAAACACCAAGAAAGAAGTCCAAGGACAAGACACTGAGACACCAGTCACCAAGAAGGATAAGGAAGAGAGCGTGTCTACCAAGAAAGACAAGACAAATATGGAGACCAAAGCTCTAGTACCTTACTAAAAATTCCCCACACCTGAGAAAAAGAAAAAGAAGAAATATGGTAAGGCTCCAGTCACATTAGATGAAGTCATATAAATTCCTGCATGTGACCCTAGGACTCTAGACCCCGAAGCCTTAAGAAGGTATGGAGAATTGTGCACAAGAAAGGTTGCACAGGAGAAACTAAAATGGGAAAGTAAAAGCAAACAAGTCTTAGAGGATGTTAGAGACATTTTGATGCAAGTAGTCCCAGATATCAATGTTGATGAGGCAACTCCCATCATTAATCAACTTGCCACTCTAACCGGCCACATAAATATCCCTGATATTGATGCAGAGAAATGAATTGAGGAAAGGGAAGAGGCCAAAATTTAATTGAAGCTAGCACAAAAAATAAGCCAAGAAGTGGCAATAAATAAAGTCAATCTATCAGAGGTAATCATCGATCTTGACACCATTATTTAGCAAATAATTACAATTTTGTATAAGTTATGCACTATAGACCACTTCACTACCAAGCTTAGTGACAAGATAAAGAAGCTCGATGAAGAAATAAAGGTTAGTACAAATAATTATTTAACCGAGCCCAATGTCTTTCATAAGCATTATACAAAAATTCAAGAACTCTAGCAGTTAAGGATTGACTTGAGGAAGCAAGAAGATACAATCAAAGAGAAAGTAACCTGGCTTCAAGCTGAATTAATTCCACATCTCAAGGTAATGCATCAAAATGTGAATAAGGCAAAGGACTTAGTTGCCACCCCAAAAATATCACTGTTAGAGAATATTTTTTATATCCATGCACAAGTCAATTTAGAGCACATTTCTCTTAAGAACCTTAAGGAGGAACGGGAAAACCTCTTGGATACACTAAAGAAAATCCATCAGAATATTTTTGACAAGTTGCGAGTGTAAAACCCCAAAAATGGGCTTTAGTACCATTAGCCTCCTATATCAACAAATCGATCAAAATCGACCTTAAAGTCCTAGCGTAAGGCACATCTGCACATCAAGCTATCAAAACCTTAATTGATTTTATCACAAATCTACATCAGAGAATATTCCTAAATACTCCTAATTTATCTTAATTATCCCTAATTAAATATTATTTGGTGATAAATGATATTATGTTATTTATCCTAAGTGAGATTGATTGAATATGTTGAATATTTAATTAATTAAACTTCATTTAGCCACTTAATCACTTTAATTAGATTTGATTAATTTATTCTTAATTAATATTGTTTATTTGACAATTAATCAAAAATTCTAAAATAATTGATTGAATATTTATTTAATTGATTAATTTAAATTGTCAAATTTAATAATATGATTTTGAATAAAGTTTGATTTAACAATTGATTAACCCCAAAATCAATTATTTTAAATTAAATCAAAAGGGTTGAGAATAAAACACATGGAAATTAAATAAATCCATATTTATCTACACAAAAATTAGAAGGTCAGTTAACTCAAAATCAACTTTTTGACTCATTCTGTTAAGTTTATAAATTCAACACCTAACTGTAAGTCATAAAGCTGATTTGCATGATTATCGAAAGTTAAATGTTTCTAATTCCCTAATGACTTGCCAATCAATCTGAGTCAATCAAGGAGTGATTTTTGGATTTTCCATGAGTTATCAAATCCTAGAATTTCTATATAAATGACCCTCAGTTCTTCACAAAATAATGTGCAATCTTGAGAACAACAGCACTATACTGTTGAGTTCTTGAGAGATTGTGCCTTCCTTGAGATCATTTTTATTCATTTTCTTAGTTTTTTGCATTCATAGCTTAATTTTATTTTGTTGTTATCAAGTTTTAGATCAATTTCATCTAGATCAATTGTTGTTATTGTATTGAAAACTATAAAAACATAGATTAAATCTTGCATTCATTTTAATCATTTAGCATTCAAATCCTTCGTTTAGTCATTGCATTGTCACTGATCTCAGTCATAATCTGAGAATACCATACTCACGTCTCTTACAAGGTAGTAGATCACCTAATTTATGATAGATTCATTGATTATCTACTTATTTATCATTTATCTATAATGTTTTACTGAAGTGTTGTGACTTCATAATAGGTACAATGTTCACACACACAGTGAGTACATTACTTTTGGCATTAATTTCAAAAATGGGGGAAATTATATGTATATATATTCTTGTATGTACATCACACTGAGGGCATGTACAAAGGGGGAGTTCACATAACATTCATATTTTTTTTGTTAACTAAAAATTTTTTTGAAGTCGGTACACATACATCAAGTTTTTTATACTAATTCCAAGGGGGGAGAATGTTACTCCTAAAGAGCATTAATGGTTGTCATTAGTATCATTCAATCATAAAGTCAGTAAAGAAGACAAGACAGGACAGTCGGTCAGTACACAGAGTCTATAGACCGAGCAGAACATAAGGCAGATACCTAAGTTAACCAAACATAGCTTTGACTGAGCACACTTATCGAGCCAGATGATTACCAAGTACTAAGCACATTAGTCACTGAGCATTCATATGAACCGAGCACCATTTAATTACCAAGCCATAAATGCAGTATACACCGAGTGAAATAGGAAAATAGCATAGCAGTTTGGAATAGCACAAACATTAAGGCAAATGGTTTACACCGATCAGAAAATGGTTTACCAAGATTGAGAAAGAATTTAATATGGATGTAATCATTAAATTGTTGATGATTCCTATGTATTTTTTATCTAGGTTATTTATTTCCACTGATGATCTTAGTTTTTCTAAGATATTGTACAACCCTAATTAGGTCAAGGTCGGTTTGATATAAATTTCTAAGGATATTATTTTGACAAGGATAACACATGAAGTAGTCGTCACAGTAAAAGACATTTGAAGATCACACAAGGTTTTTGATTGACAAAGTATTGAAGGACTATTCAGTTTTATCAGAAATAGAAGGCTACCGAACAATATTTATTGAAGAGATCAATCGCATTAAGGTGATAATAGATAAGTACTTTACAGATCTAAATCAAGCAAGTTTGAGTTGCTATTTACAGATAAATCCTACTATTACTCTTTAACCATTGTAGAAGATTTCTAAATCTCTTAACAGAGTGAACTTAATAGTGTTGGAAAGTTGGCTATATTGATGTATATGACTTGATATAGTGTTTTCATTATGAAAAAAAAGTCATATAGCAGTTTGGAGTCAGCACACTTGATGAGAAGATCAGTAATCAGTTAAGTGTTGAAGACTGGACAATCTACAGAGTTCCTCCAGCTCAGAGCATTGGCATACGTGCATACAAAAGAATTATGGTATGCACCTTGGAATTTAATTTGGTTAGACTATATTCTTGCTTAGTCTATGAGCGCATGATCCGATGTGCAAGGATGAGAAAGTTACAATTAGTTGAAGTTACACAGCTAGTGAGTGCCACAGAAGAACAGAGCATGAAGCTGACAGTTAGTATTTTGGTTTGCAGATATAATCTAATGTTGTAAAGGCTATGCACCTATTGTATTTAGGTTGTTGAAATGTATACTTATTTTTTTGTAAGCATGCTTAAGCCAATTCATTTGGAAGCATTTTATGTAATACGTCTAAGGGCCGACCTAGTTGTTTATTTTGTATGAGCGTATAAATATAAGGTGCACCCATTGTATTTGCTATGGAAGTTGATAGAAAGTTGTGAGAAGTAGAGCAGTAGTGTGAAAAGACACTAGAAGATGTATTAGAGATTTTCAAAGGTCAAAGCATTAGTGCATCAAAGGAACTGATCTAACAAGCAGTGTCACAGTGACAGTTCATCCTCCAAATATAGTGTGTATCTGAGACCAAAAGGTTGTAGCCTTCACCACTTGAGCAATGAGGTCTTGGACAGTGCATCCTCTCCCCTAACAAGGACTATTGTAAAAGACTCCTAAGTCTAACCCTTAACAAGGTCTACTATACTTAAAGCATTGTAAAGAAACTCCTAACAGGGTTAAGGATCTTCTAACAAGGATCACAAAACACTAGTGTAGAATATTAGTGGGTGTCAATTCCCATCGGGTTTTTTACCTATTTAGGTTTCCCCGTAACCATATTGGTTTTGTTTTGATTTCATGTTTCATGTTTATGTGAATGTTTAATTTAGTACTTAAGCTTTTAAGTTTAGTATAAATATTAAAGTGAAAAGTTAAAATAAGTGAACACTGATTCACCCCCCCCCCCCCCTCTCAGTGTTCCCATTTCTAAAAAATAGTTCTTTTGTAAATCTCTTAACCAAGTGTACACTTGATTGTGTTGCTAAAATCCTCTAACCAGGTAGATCTAGCTGATCTTATTGTTACTCCTAACAGGGTAAGATCACCAAAAGTGATCACAATCTTTGTAGCCTTAACAAGCAATTTTGTTACTGCAGTAGTGAAGCTTTGTGGGTGTCATCCCCACTGTAGTTTTTACCTTCTAACAGGGATTTTTGTGATACCAAAATACTTGAGTTATGTGTATGAAGTTTCATGGATGGTTTATTGATTAGATTACATGCATTTACATTTTCAGTTATATTTTGGATGTATGTTACATGCAATGGATTCAATCGGTTAATGACATTCATATTTACAAAGATTCAGTTTGAAAAAATTTATAGGTACTAATTCACCCCTCCCCTCTCAGTACATATCTTTCCATCATCCCAACAAATACTTCTCGAGATCTTGAATTTTTATCTTTATTTTTGCACCCTACCCTTGGTTATAAATTTTGATTGGCTCCCAAGCCCAATGTAAGGTATTTCCTTTTCCCTCTTTCCTTTGTCAGCCTTCATGAATTTGAACCCTAGATCACTATAAAAGGAGTTAGTTTTCCTTCATTTGATAGATCTCTACATACATATCCAAAATTGTGCAAGTTATTTACATATTTTGCAAGCAAGCAATCAAGTTCAAGGTGCATTCAAGGAATTCAAGAAAGGAATATCAATCATATGGGCATCCATGATCTATGATTTTTTCATTGTAGATACATTGCACTTGTGAAAAAATCCTACATTCTACATACATGTGCATACAAGAATTTAAGCATCTTTGTGGATGGTGGATCCATATCCATTCATGAAGATTTGATAAGCAAGGTGAATAGTAACATTTGTCTCTCTTTTATATTCTTTTCACATTTCATTTCAAGTTCAATTCCTAAATGGGGGATTGAACAATACAAGACCCTTCCCCCCCCAACAAATTCCCTTTTTTCTTGTGTGTAGGATCAAGTTTGTAAACTTTCAGATTTCTAGGCTTAGAATTGGAAAATCTAGAGTTACAATTTTTGTCACTCATTAGAAAATTTAGATTGCATCCTATCAAGTATAGGTAGACCTTGACCTATACCCCAAGTAGAGATATACCAATGAATTTGACCTATTCTTGGGACCTTCATATTTTCACAATTTGCATCTTTCAGCCTCCTAGTTCCAGATCAAGCTTTGTTCAGGTTTCTGATATAATTTGACAGTTTGTTTTTAGATCTGAACTTGCATTCCCAATTTTTCCTCAACGTGAGTAAATTTCTCTCTTTTTCATTTTATAGTGATCAATTTTATATTTAGATTAGATTCCTTGCATGTGTATTCTCTTTACTTGCATTTCATCCTTTACATCACATTTAATCAAACAATCAACAACTAAAATAAGGAAGAACAAGAAAGAGCAAGATACCTTTGAATAGACACCACTAAAAGGACTTAGATTTTTCATTAATATCCCTACATTTTTTTGGGTTGTGCTAACTTGATTTGGGTCCTCCTAAGGGTCACATTTGAAGGCCCCTTCTTTTTATCCTTCTTTCCCAATTTACATATAACTTGGTGGTCTAATCACATTAGATCACAATTTTATACATTACATTTTGGTGAACCTAACACTTTCATGTTGCATACTTTATGATTTGGTAGTTAGATATTCATGGTATGCATTGGTTCACCCTATACATTTTGGTAAACCTGACTCGTAACATTTCCTTTTATGATTTTGGTGTTAGATTTATCTCTAGATCTACTTTGTTAATTTGTAGGCATCTAGTTGGATCTCCTTTGCATGACATTTACATCATTGTGTGTTCACCTACATTACATTTTGGTGAACTTGACTCTTTCGTGCTTCATATCTTTTGATGTGGTAGTTAGATATTCATTACATGCATTTTTCGTTGTGCATTGATCTAGATTACATTGTATGCACTTAGATATAGGATCTATTTGTATGCAATTCATCTTTGCTACATCAATAGTTCATTTTCTATTGCATTTCATTTTCCTATCTTTGCATACCTTTGTGCATCACTTTGAGTCCAACCTATATCATTCTGGTTAGAAGAAGTTATAGGCTCATGGATTCTTTTAAACCCAAACCCTCCTTCTTTCCTAGGAATCTTGATGAAACCAATATGCTCCATTGTGATCCTAATCCTCTCACAGAGTTCTCATTCTTCCCATGATCAGGATGAATCTTTAAGAGATCCTCCCACCTAAATTGACAAACTCATGATTTTCAAAAATTATAACATTGGGTAGCTCAAGAGAATCATAGTCTTGAGACTATTTCTAATTTATAAGCCTAAAGGAATCTTATTTTTACTAATGAACATGGTCTTCACCTCTTGTGTATTATTTCTCACCTTGCTTATTCTAATGCCAAGCCTATTTTTGAATGTGCTCAAGAATTAGGTTATGTCCCATGCACTACACATGTTGAAACCTCTTTGCCTATCTCTACTTCCATTCCTAGTATCTCAACTTATGCTCCCATATTTATAACAATTTCAATTCAATATTCTAATCCTACACATGTGATTCTCCCTAATCTCATTCTTTCTTCACTTCCTACAAGTTTCCCATGTGTTTCTTTATTGATAACCTATTAATTAATAATCAATGATATTTTCATTGAAATTTTCCACCCAGGAAATGGAATATTTGAGAAATCCTTTGACTGGTGCATGGGAGAAGAGAATATGGAGAAGGAAGGAGTTTAGGCCCTCCCAAAAATCATAGATCTAATTACAGGGTTATCCATAATATTCACGGGGGCCTCTTTAATATCCCTAGAGTGAAAAGGCATTGATTGATCTAAATATCCTTTCAGAGGAATTAACTGATTCATATATATGATGGAAAAGGGGTAGCATGGAAAAAGGGTTCCTTGAGATCAAATCCCTTTATAATCGATAGGACATGGTATCCTAGAAAGAGAGTTAAGTATGTTACAACAGATCAAGCTTTCAGATTAGGGGATCCATATTTTCATTTGAACATGCAAGAAAAGGGAGGGGATATAAAGGACAATTACCTTTAAAATGCACCAAGGAATACCCATTTTTTTAGTTTTAAAAATAATGGCTTTAGAGATTGGAGACTTGATAAATTTCAGAGAAGCCCTTTCGTGCAGGACGGAAAATGGATATCCCACAAATACAATAGGAATAGTATAATAGGTCAAAGGAGAAAACCTAAAATTGGTAACAGTAAGAGGGCCTACTTTTTCAGAGATCTTCCACTCTAGGAGGATAGGGATAAGAATTATATTAGAAAAGTAAGAATGGTGTGGAGAGAAAAGGCCTCTAATAGTTCTAAAATAGTTCTTACTAGGAAGGATACACAAGATAAATCCTTTGTAGATAAGCCAAAAGGTGGGAAAATCCATGAAAGTTTGATTGACCTAGAACGTAGGACTTCTCCACATTTATTAAAAAATCAGGATCTTTGCATCAAATTCTTAGATCATTTGCTACAACATAGAATAACAACCTTCCAAAATTGGGCCCTAATCTATAAGTTATGGAGAATTTCTATTCCTTCTAATGATTTGAATAAATGGATTAGAGAGGAATGGAAGGATTTTGAAGAGGTTTCATATTTAAATGATTCTCATGAATTTTTCATGGTTCTTTTTAAATCAAAAGACTCCAAAGGTAAGATTATAAATACAAAGGCTGGTTTTACAAGAGTTCTAGAATCCATAAGTAAATTTGGACCCGCAAATTTAATCCTGATGAGAATAACATCAAATTTATTCCTTTCTGGATTCAACTGCATAATCTCCCCTTAGAATATAGAGATCCATATATTTTTAGAATCCATTGGAAATAAGCTAGGCATTTATGTGAAGTTTGATACTCTCACTTTGGAAGAATTTCTCATTCTTTTTAAACTCTTCTTGTTAATGAATTTGGAGAAAGATCTACCTATTTCATTCAAATTTGTACTAAAAATGGGGAATGAACACAAATATCCTATATGAAGAAAATGAAATTAAAAATTTCATAGAAGAAGAAATGAATTTGCTTGGACTCTCAAATAGCTCATATAAGATGGAGTCAGAGTATTGGGGAATTGACCTAGATCCAAGATTTTAGTATTACGGTCCTCTTCCTAAAAGCTCAATCCATCTCTTCCTTGAAGTTGAAAATAGAAAGAGTTTAGCTCCTCAACCATTGAAAGTATATTTTGAAGTGTCATTTCCTTCAGTGTTTGATATTATTTGTTTTCTCTAACTCTTTTTATTGAAAATTTACTATTTCTATGGATATGAAAATGGTTACCACCTAATGTTCATGGAAAGTTTCAGGGAGATAGTATTGTCTTTCTAACTCTTAATAAGATTGTATTATGGCATAGATCAAGCATAGTACCTCAGAGATTACAAAATTTATTTATCATGCAAAATAGATTTGAGGTTTCTATCAGCTCTTTGCTAAGGAATAATGTATGGAAAGCATCCAAATGTGTAAGTTTAAATATTGGGGAAAATCAAATGGATTTGGACAATAAGAGATTAATTGGTATGATTAGAAAAGTTTAGAGAACTCAAATTGCCTCCAATATCCAACCCTCTATTCAAGAGTTGGAAGAGTTTGTCTAGAAATGCTTTCTTGATACTCAAATTAAAATTATTGAACAGATAGTAGGTCAAGTTTTCACAAAACAATATCTTAGAGTTATCTCAGGATCAAATCCTAGTAGACCAAGGCATTTCAGGAGAAAGTAACTTGGAGTTCATTTAGAATCAAACCATTAGGTCTAAGAAAAATAGAAGGAATGGGAATGGAGTTTTTATTTTCTCCTCAGCTAATCCTTGGTCACTTTTTTCACATTCTCCTCAACCTATGATTTTGGTTCTAAAATAAGATCAACAATATAAGACAAATTCAAAGGGTGAGGAAGAGGTAGAATTTCAACAGTTGATTTCTCTCCATTTATGAAAAATAAAGGCATAGGAAGACCTCTAAGTAGTAGTACAAACAAAGTAAACTCATCAGGGGGAATGCTTGGATCCTTGGAGGATTCTTTTGGTTGCTTGATTTTAGGAAAAAGGAAATAAAAGAGGATTATGGAAAAACTTCGTTAAGAAGGATCCAAATCTCCTCTCAAAAATAGATTTAAAGATTATATATTTGAGGATATTAAGAAGTAGGTAATAAGAAAACCATCAATAGAAGATCTCGGAAAGAAAATTATTGATGATTCTTTAAACTCTAATGAGGAACCATCATCTTTAGTAATACAGGGTATAAAATAGAAGAAATCATTTCCAAATAGTGTAAAGGATAAGAGTAACCATTCACCTCTACCAAAGACAAATAGAGATTTTCAAATTCTAGGTGGTCTTCTCCCTTTGAATCCTCATATGGATAAATACCTCAAAAGAAAGAAGAGAGAAATGTCGACAGTGGATTTTGGGTTGAGTGAAGAAGAAACCTGTGTGTGTGAGTTTTACACCTTCATGAAATAATAAGATTTAAAAGACAATTACACTATTCAAAGCAAACTAATCTAAATAATGCACAATTAATCTAAATATCTCATGGATCTCTAAAATAAAGTGGTAAATGAGGCTCTCAGCTATGATCCTCACTAGTGACACTCTAAAGATGAGAATTAAGCTATATGATATGCAAATTTAGATCTATTTTATCAAATTCTAGCTCTATTTGATGAACAATCTACTATGATCAAAGCAATTTAAGCTAATTAGCAATGAAAAATGATAAGTGAGTGATGTGGATGCAAATTGCCAGAGCTTTGCTGCAATTCAAAGATATGGAGTGGATGAATTATGCTTCTAAATGCATTCAATATATAAGATTTTCCCAAGGGTAGGGGGTAGAGTGAGATAACCATGGTTATGCTTGGGTAAGGTCAATTGGCTTTGCTTTGTCCATAAATGGGGGGACAAGGAGGGGACAATCATTTAAATGGTTTCAAAAGGCTGGACCATTTCAACAAAAGTGAGTGATTTGTGTCCATTTTGTCTCTTTTTTGCTTTGTTGAGGGAAATTATGATTTATTAATTAATTAAAGTAATTAAATTTAGCCATGAAGGGTAAAATGTTCATTTTGATTTTTCATTTCAACAACTATGTCATTAATTAAATTTAATCAATTTCATAGTGTTTTTCCCCTTTTCAAGCTTTATTTAATCATTTAATCATTTAATTGAATTTTCCTTTGATTTGAATTGCCTTTGTTCCATTTATTGATTTTTTCATGCTATTTTGATGATTTGTTGCACCTTTTTATTGATTTAATCCTTTTGCCAATTTTTCATGTCTACAAATGCCCCTCTTTGAGTCGATGTGCGAAGAACACCGATTCAAAGATTCCCTTAGTATGATGATCTGATTCAGGTCCTGGTTCTGATATGCCTCTGATCGTTCTGATTGATGTACTTCCTGATGATGATGATGTACCTCTGATGATGGTGCTGATATGATTCTGATGCCTCTAATATGATATGGGTCCTAGTTTGATGATAGATCCTGGGTTCACTGATTTTTGATATGTTGATAGGTTTGATATGATATGGTAAACTGATCTGATACTGATTTGTCTCCTAATATGAAATTGATATGATATGATATGCCCCACTGATAAATTTTTTTGATGTGATGCCAATTTGATACTCTGATGCCCCCTCAGAAATAAAACATATTGATTCCTTGATTTGAAAGATTTTGATTGATTGGTCCAATATGTTTTCATTTCTGAAAAATATTGATGATATGCCATGACTCACAAATTTGCATATCCAAGATAGATAGGTCTGTTGTAGTTAAGCAAAACAAGTGATTATAACAGGATAATGGTACCAATGAATGTGATTTGTCAATCTGATAGGATAGTTCTGATAGGTAGGATAACTGATAGGATAAATCAATCAGTGTGAAAACTGATATGATTTGATACTGCTGCTTCTTTCTCAGGACACAGAGACACGAACAAATGGTATGGGGTGTGATTTCTTGATACTTTGATAGGATTGATTGACGTAAAATGACTCACTGATATAGAATACTGATATGATTCCCTTGATTTGTAAAATAGGTACATTTTCATAAATGATATATATACGGACCTTAGCTTCTTAGATATTTGGATTTAAGTCATGGTTTGACCCAACTAGAGTACATGTTATTGAGATGATTGATTATGGAGCTCCTTTAGTTTGTTAATATTATATCATGTTATTTCAGTTATTGATCAAGACTTTGATGTATCACTTTGATAACATTGTATCTTTGATTAGACAAAGTTCATGGATCTTTGATATTATGGACACTTATGATTTATGGACTTTCCTTGATTCTTGATTGAATGACCCATTTTATGATTGATCAAGATTTCAATTGAATGACCCCCCTTTTCCCTTGGAAAAATACTACAAAAAAATGCACATGCAATTAATCTAACATGATAATGCAATTAACCTTCCATGATAATGCAATGCAATGCAGCTAAGTGTCACTAGCTTTTAGCAAATAAATGCCTTGAGGATAAATTTTCATCATTGAGCACTTGGGACCAGAAAGCAAGTACAATCACCACTGCCCACTGACATGATGATATGAATACCACTTTTTATCACATTTGGTAACCTCCTTTTTGAACTAGTACAACCCACACTAGTCAAATAAACCAACTATGAGAGTATGAATACCAGTTTCAATGAATTCAATGTTGCATAAACAAGCAAAGGTCAACCTTCCACCCTATATGAAAGTCCTCGATGGTTCTTTGATGACCATGTCGTTAGATGAATTCACATAAGTTGTTGGATATCCCTCAAGACAGTCACTCAAAGACAAGAAAAATTTCATGTCTCCATCATCGCCAATCTAGTCAAAACATCATCGATTAGCTAAAAAGATGTGATAAAAATCAATGTAAGTAAAGATCATCAAAAGAAAGCTTAAGTGTTTTGCATTGTTTCATGATTTTCAAAAAGTATTTCCAAGCATTCTGATCTTTTTAAAGTGTTTTGTCAATTTTTAATCCCGAATAATAAAGTCAATGAAGGCTCATGGATCAAGTTGTAGGCTCAAATACTTAGGTTGTGAACAATGATATCCATCAAAGGTTCACGAAAATCACTCTCTTTAGAAGTTTTGATCTCTCTTTCTGATGTGACTGAATGTTGTACTATTGAATCCACTGATTTAGATCAAATGCCCCAGTTGGATAGAAAAAATGTTGGACTTGGACAAACTTCCAAGATTTTAAAAAAACTCGGTTCATGCCAGATGCATCTAGAAGCACTTTATGCTTTCCTTTTTACCAGCTCTCAAACAAGATCACATTGGTTTGCCCCCAATGTCTAGCAAGATATAGGACATGAAAGATGGATTTTCAAGCTGATGGATTAGAGATGGAAAGGTTATGATGGAAGAAGTATGTGAATGTGACCCATAGGACTATCTCCTCAAGAGTACCCAAGCTAAGGAAAAAATGATATAGCAATGTGAAGCATGTTTTTGGATAAGCCATGGAAGTTAATTGTGCAGGGCTAGATAGCCTATAGGATAATGATCTGCTGCCATGAAAAGGAGTGATCCAAAAGAGTGGACATGTCAAGAAGTTTTTGATAACAATTTTTTTTTTTTTTTTAAAGTTCTTCATTTTGATCAAGACCAAGGGTCAATTTGAGTAAGATGTGTATAAGATAACACAATCATGATAAAGGAGTGATGGAGGCTATGAAGGGATATTTTGGGATTATGAAAAAAATGTCAAGGAATAATGAAGGTGAATTTGGGATAAGCAAGATCATGATAGGGTAACATGGATGCAGCAAGTACATAAGTTGATGGAAAGGATAACGGATGTTAAGATACTCAATGCTCATGGATGTGTTCAACCTTGTCAAGACGAAGGTGATAGAGGAAATATGGATGAAAGTGAGGTAAATGATAGGAAGATGGAAGATGGCATGGATGAAACGTACCCCCAAGTGTAGAGTGCAAGAAGGAAGAATTACGCATGATGCCTGTTTTCTAGGTTTTCATCATGGTACTTGTCTAAGGCACCACAAGAAGTGGTTTTCACCCTAGATTTATTTCTTTTTATTTTTGCTACCAAGGTGCCTATTTCTAGGTTTTCACCAAGGCACTTTTTCTTTTTTTTCATTTTTTTCTTTTTTTCTTTGTTTTTTTCTTTTTTTGTATTTTTCAATATTTTCCCAACAGTGGAATCTTTGGACAATGCTCCTCTGAAAGATATGCTGTAATAAACCATGGGTATGACTAGGATGCTCAAAGATATTGATAAGAGGGATGGAAGGATGGAAAGTATGCATTGGAAAATGAATGTGAGGATAAGAAGAAGGTATGTTGAAGATGGAAATGTTGGCAAGATCAACTTTGACACACACTTTGAAGAGTGGTGGAATGATGGAGGAACAATAGATGATGGAGGTAAGGATATTTTTGAGGTAGTGGATTTTGGGATGTAAGAAGATGAAGGATGTTTGGAAGGAGATGGAATGGAAGCCTTTGTAAGCTTGAATGTCAATTTTGATTCTTCTTTTGTGTGCAAGTCTTTCAACAATGACTTGGGAATCCACATATTCTTTGATTTTTCTTCCTTTTGGAATGCTTTTGAATGCATTTCTTCAATGAGGGATTTAGGAACCCACATTTATTTTTTAATTTTTGTTTGATGGACCTTTGCGGCCTTTTGGATATTTCATTTTTCTTTTCATTCACATGTCGATTAGATGGGACATTGTGATTTTTATGCACATATGGATTCTTGGATTTATGATTTTTATGTTGCACATCAACATTGCTTCCAAAAGACTTAGGAATTGTGGATGAATAGGAATAATATGGATGGTTCATATGGATCGGTGTTTGGACATTCTTCAAGTATGTGTGTCTTTGTTGATCTTGATACATGGTAGGGTAAGTGAATGGATAGCTAGGGATGATAGGAATGGTTGATGGGGGAATATATGGACCTAGTATGGATGGAAGGGATGAAGACTTTTGTTTTGGGACATAGGCACCCAAAATGGATTTGGAGGATAGTGAAGGAATATGGTTGCATTTGAATGGAGGAATATAAGGTGTGAAAGGGATATCAATATCTTTGGAAGGAACTGCATCGCCAAGATTCTTATCTTTAGGATTTATCTTTATACTAATAGGCTCATGAATAGCTTTGATAGGAACACATTTGATAGGATCAACTGAAGCTTGAGGGGATTTATTATCTTGCAAGGGATTTGGAAGAATGATGTTTTCTTGAGGTGAACATGGAGGAATATGACAAGGAAATGATGGGATAATTTGATCTTGACAAGGATCTTTGAATTGTGTAGCGAAGGTATTTTGCTCTTGATTTTCAATATGCTCATTAGAAGTTATGGAAGGGATATCTTGATCTTGCTCGGGAAGTGGAGAAAATATGGAACTTGGAAGGGTACTTTGTTCTTGGAATGGAAGGATATCATCTTGAAAGACATGAAAGGATGCAAGGGGATCATCACAAGGTTCAAGGGATATGGGACCTTCATCAAATATGGGAGGGGTTTGTATATAATCTTGATCTTGATCTTTATCAATATTTGTTTCTTTTCTTTTTAGATTATCCTCTTGACATGAAGCCACTTCTAAGGACAAGGTAGATGTTTGGATATGTGTGGGGAATGTTTGGAAGAATGGTGTAGGATCCTCTTGAATAGGTATAATAGGAATTGAGGCACATGAAGCTTTGGGTTCTAAGATCTTTGAAGCATGGAAACAATCTGCAGCAAGATGTGAGTTAGCTTGGGTTTCTTTTAGAGGTAGCCCTTGAGGGTAGATAGAGTTAATGGGAAAAGTGTCATCATTAGGCTCATTCTTTGATGGAGGAATTTTGGATAATTGTGGAGCTTTGGGAGATGAAGAAAAGATGAAAGAAATGCTAGCTATGGGAGGGTCTTTGCTAGATAGAGGTTCGGGAGATGGATGAAGGATGAAAGGTGTACAAGTCATCCAGGGAGAAACCTTGTTAGGAGATGGACAAAGGATGAATGGATTACTCTTGCTATATGGAGGTTTATTATCTTTCTTGAGAGTGGTATTTTTCACTCCATACTCTTTATTATCTTGATCACAAATAGGTTGATTATGCAATTTCCTTTGATCCGAGATAACTTTGTTTCTTTGAAATGCTTCTTTTTGTGAGGAGGATGAAGATACGGATGGCCCATCATCATAAAGGAATGGCCAAATTGATCTTAATGATGGATCTTTAGATAAAGTATCTTTTTGTTTTTCCTCATCCTTTCTCAAGGTTGATATGTCAAAATTACGAGGAAGCTTAGCTCCTGCTTGAACTAACTCCATGAAATATGCTTCTTTATTCCTCTCCAAGACTACTTTCATTATTTCCATAAACATGGGATCTTGAATTGCTTCTAAAACTTCTTCTTTAGACACCTCATCATTTTGATTCCAATGGACATTATGATATGAGGACAATGAAGCTATGGATGGCCTATCATTATAAAGAAAAGGACACATTGATCTTAATGATCGCCTTTTAGATAAAGTATCTTTTTGTTTTTCCTCATCCTTTCTTAAAGTTGACGTGTCATCATTATGAGGAAGTTTAGCTTTTGATTGAGCTAACTAAAGGGAATATGCTTCATTACACCTTTTCAAAGTTAATTCCATTGCTTTGATCAATTCGGTATTTTTGGATGCTTCTAAAATTTGATCGTCGGACATTCCCTCAAATAGGCTCATCATTATGGATCAATCCTTCCTTCTTTAATTTCAATCCAGTTGGGTTGGTTTGGAATGTGTCACAAATCTTGATCAATTTATAAGATTTAAAAATTTAATTGTATTTTGATCAAGTACTTTGGAACTTCTTGTTTGAAAAGTTGAAGACAATCTCAACACACACATCAATAGTTCACCATATCCCTAGATCATTCTAATGTGTATTTTCTTGAATGTTTCCATGGGTTTGATCACAAGAAAGACTTCCAAGCAAGCTACCTAGCACAAATTTGGCTTTTGAATGGCTCTATAGGTAGTTTTTGCTATTTTCCCATTTTGTAGTGTGGATTCCATTCAAAATGGATTTCAACCGTCATCCCCCAAGTATGTTAAGGGGCTTCCCACAACGCACCGAAGTATGATTTTGCGCAATCCATTAGGACTACTAGAGGAAGTTTGAAAGGGCTAAAATCCTTTTGTCGTGCACCCCATTAAGGATACACGCATTTCTTTTTATAGTGGGTCAGATTCTCATGGCAAAAGCAAGTGTATCCCACTTTGGGCTATCCCTCTCACTGGCCCTTTAAGGCAATCTCGGGAGGCGAGCCCACTAAGTTTTAAACATGTTCATTTGAAAGCATGAAAATTGGATTTGGTAGAGCAAGTTTGGGAATTTGATTCACTCAAAGAGTGAAGAGCATATCCCTATTGCTTTTCCCTTATCCCAAACACTCACAATCAATTTAGTTCTTTTTCAACCCCGTGACAAAGGGGTTCTTAGAATTGAAATGTTTGTTCTTTTCCTTTTATGATTAAACTATGTTTTGAACTTTGAAAATGCCAAAAATTTAAGGGAAGTTTGCAAGCTTGATGAGAGAAATACCTCAAACGATGCTAGCAAAGGCTAGGCACATTTTTAAGTAGTAGTTTTTTCTTGTTTTCTCTCCAAATCCTTCCCTTACCTTAGCAAAACGTTCCCTCCACCCAACAAGTTAGTCGGCACAATACAAACAAAGTGAGGGGACACCAAAATCAAAAAGCTTAAAATGATCAAATTGATTATGCTCTTTGATTTATTTTGAACTCAAATATTGCAAATTAAATCCAAAAGGTGCAAGGTATACTCTAATAGGACGTCCTTTTTTGTTTCTTTTTTGCATGCAAAAAAAAAAAAAAAAAATTGAGCACTTTTCTGCGACAGAGCATGTACCTAAGACAGAAAAATAGACATAGAGTTAAAATTCAGTCATCATTTTAACAATTTGATAAAACACAAAAATACAGTCCACACGACATTGTCCAGACTGCCCCGCGAGATCAAATTTGACAAAGGCATGATTACTTTAACCGCGAGCATCACCTTACGGGCTCAAGCGAGATTAGAATAACCAGGAGGCGATGTCTAATTTTATCCACGCATGAAATCTTTACAAAATTGTGACAAACTAATGCTATTATCACGACATCTAATTTATCAAACGCAAGATTTAAAATGACAAAAGTGAGAAATTAAATCAATAAGGGTAAAGTACTCCCTTCACACCAGATGTAAAATGATTCCTTGGCCGCGGCTTTTTAAATCTAATTAAGCGACATTTAAATGAACAAAGGCATCAATCCTTTATCCAAAACGTGAGAGTTTAATTTTTGAACGCGTGATTTCTTTCACAAAAGTGTGATTCTGCAGGCTAAAACCGGTAAGAGTCCAGACTGTAGGTGATATTTTAATTCGGCATCCATGACATTTCTTTTCTTTAGGCGTGACTTCTTTACTGGTAGGCGTGATTTCTTCTCTATAACCTGGCAAACAGCGAGCAAATTCATGCAATTCTAGCCTAAATTTTGCAAATAACATGAAAATAATGATGAATGTGAGGCCTAGGGCCCCACGGTGGGTGCCATTTGTGTGTGTGAGTTTTACATTCATGAAATAACAAGATTTAAAAGACAATTACACTATTCAAAGCAAACTAATCTAAATAATGCATAATTAATCTAAATATCTCATGGATCTCTAAAATAAAGTGGTAAATGAGGCTACTCAGCTATGATCCTCACTAGTGACACTCTAAAGATGAGAATTAAGCTATATGATATGCAAATTTAGATCTATTTTATCAAATTCTAGCTCTATTTGATGAACAATCTATTATGATCAAAGCAAATTTAAGCTAATTAGCAATGAAAAATGATAAGTGGAGTGATGTGGATGCAAATTGCCAGAGCTTTGCTACAATTCAAAGATACGGAGTGGATGAATTATGCTTCTAAATGCCTTCAATATATAAGATTTTCCAAGGGGTAGGGGGGTAGAGTGAGATAACCATGGTTATGCTTGGGTAAGGTCAATTGGCTTTGCTTTGTCCATAAATGGGGGGACAAGGAGGGGACAATCATTTAAATGGTTTCAAAAGGCTGGACCATTTCAACAAAAGTGAGTGATTTGTGGTCCATTTTGTCTCCTTTTTGCTTTGTTGAGGGAAATTATGATTTATTAATTAATTAAAGTAATTAAATTTAGCCATGAAGGGTAAAATGTTCATTTTGATTTTTCATTTCAACAACTATGTCATTAATTGAATTTAATCAATTTCATAGTGTTCTTCCCCTTTTCAAGCTTTATTTAATCATTTAATCATTTAATTGAATTTCCTTTGATTTGAATTGCCTTTGTTCCATTTATTGATTTTTTCATGCTATTTTGATGATTTGTTGCACCTTTTTATTGATTTAAGCCTTTTGCCAATTTTTCGTGTCTACCAAAACCTTTCTAACATATGAGATAGCATCAGGAGTAAGTAATGTAGGAGAAGAAAATAGATTTTCTGTAGAAATTGAGGTATTTTATGATCTTTGTGGGCTTACAGACCTAGATACTTTATAGGAGAAGGAAGATCTTGATACAAAAAAATCTTTCATAGAAAGGATGCTTGAATTATACTTAGATGAGGTAGAACAATTTGATAAGTTCCCAATAGTAAATAAGGATAATTTAAAAATATCTAATAAAAACAATCAACCATTAGGGATTTGGAAATCTAAAGCTAGTCTACTTAAGCCAGATTGTAGTTCTAATGTGAATAAAAATAACAATCTATATCCAATCTTAGAAAATTAGATGGTGAGAATCTAGATCAAAGGAAATTTAATTCTTTCTAGAAATAGAGATTTTTTCTATACCCTTTTAATTCTGGAAATAGAGAATTTTCTATACACTTTTTAAAAATATATATTCTCAGTCTTAGGGGTTCGAAGGACCACTTCTTTCATGCAATAGAGAATTTCCTATACTTTTTTCAAATATTTTTCTCTCAGTCTTAGGGTTTCTAAGGATTGCCTTAGAGTAAAAAAGCTGGAGTTAAATTTGTAGCCAATAATTTGAATCTTTTTAGGGGAGTTTTCTAGATTTTGTTCAAGACCATTGGTTAAAATCTTGAAGATTGGTTCTTTGATTGACAAAGTAGGGAAAAGGAAAATAGTTTGGTTCATTTCAAATTTAAAAAAGAGGACTAACCATTGTAAAACAAGCCATTTGCATTTAAACTAGTTTTTCAAGACAAACAAATTAACTTTTAAGCATTAATAGGTTTTTCAAAAAATGAAATAGGTTCACATCTAGTAGGTGATTAGACCCCTTTATAATTACTAGATGAGCTTAGATGATTTAAGAAATAAATGGGAGCACATATGGTAATTGATGATGAACAAATATTCATATATAATTTTCCTTATGGACATAGAAGAGTCTAGATTTTATTGTCTTTTTGAGATAATGTAATAATTTTTAAGTCATTCTTATAGAGATGAGACTTATTAGTGACATCTCACACATGAAAAGAGGTAGGAGATATAATTTCTTCGACACATTAACATTGTAACTAGTTTTATGAGATTACAAAATACCTAGCAAGCTATTTCATTATAGTGAGGATATTAGCAGAGACTATAAGGTGCAGCAATGGAGTCGGCTATCTATCCTTAATCCAATCAAGAATCTTAGGCAAATAGCTTTTTTTGGGAGAAGTTCTCCCAAAAGATGGAATAGAGATATAAATGGAATTGATGAGCTTACTTTGAGAGAAGCTAAAATCATCCTAGGGAAGAATCTATAGAAATAGATAACACTTTTTAGGGTTAATAGTGATATTCTCATAGTTTTCTCTCTCTATTTTACTAGTTATGGGTGTGTCCAAACCATATTCAATTCTATTATGTAGGGATTTTTTTAAGAAATTTCTTTTGGGTGACATGGAAAGGAGCGATTAGAAATGTAGAATGGTAATCTGATGATTCCATACTCGGTTGATTTTTATAAGGGAGAGGATATTCCTAGGCCTTCCTGAGTCCAAGAGATAACTAAGAGACTAATTTTTACCATGCGGGATAAGAAATCTTTTCAAGCCTGCAAACTAGGAAATATTGAGAAATATCAATTTCTTTTAAAGGTTGTCTAGGATTAAAGGCAGCAACTAGTCCTGACTGGTGGAAAGTCCTGACTAGTGGAAAGATTGATAATATTAGATTTCCACAATCCATTTTTAATTACAATTGAGTTTCTGGATTCGATTGTGTGGTATTTTTTAGCATCGATGTTTCAGATCACACTCTGTGATCCCATCATCAGGAATGGAGAGTGCAAGAATGGTAAGATAAGATGTAGACCAAGCCTATCTAAAGGGATATAAGGCAAGGAGAGGACATGGAAAACTATGTAGCGAAGGAAGAGAAAACTTAAAAAAAGGTTACAAAGAACAAGAGAAAGAAGTGAAAAAAACCCTCCAAAGATATGAAGAAAAATAATGCTAGGAAAA